>KZ269977.1:3262169-3280465 GCA_002249935.1 Onchocerca flexuosa | reverse complement strand
AAAGACAAAGGACGAAACATCAGAATTTAAAGACACATAAACACAACAATCCATCAACATAACACCAGCCGTGACCAGAGTTCTACAATGTACAAAAAAAGGTGGATTTCGTACAGGTTTCTCTTCGATAAATAATTCCACTACGCTGCATCATATATATCGTTATTTCTATGACAGCAACTGCTGATGGACAGATTAATATCAGTCAGCTTGCACGGCTTAATTCTAATTAAGTTCTGAAAACTCATTCTTTTTTCAAACCTGCAATATTATGAACATAAACGCAGTACTAAACTTTTTTTAGACTAGCAGTTGTGCAGCACAGATGACTCACCACCCACTTTCCCAAGTTTCGCGTCGCAAACAGAAGGAATACAAGACAGTCTGTGGAGGATGGCAGCAGTACTGTTTCACTCTGGCAAAAACTGATCGTATTTCGCAATAAGCAGGTGCAGATCGTTCAGGGAGCCGCGCGCTATAGCAGCGAGTCATAATGCCATCCCTGCACTGCGGCATTTATACACGAGGCTTCTCTGCATATTTCTGTCGATGAGTCATCGCCATGAGCAACGATGACGCACCGTGGAAGTGATTTTGTTGCAAGTGCGGTGAATATGTGCAGATGAGCCCTGACAAGGCGAATTATCTGCTCTTAATTCCTCTGCTCTTAACAAGATGGAAGGGAGCGAGTGGGATATGGCGAAACAGTCATCTGAGGGATTTGTGTAAGAGCATCGAAAGGTGATGGAATGATCTGCTTGAATCTAAAGAGGGGATAGAGAACGCATTTCAACAATTATTCCGCGTGGCCGACTTCAGGTAATCTCTGTCAGTAAAGACATAAGTTTTCGTTTATTCGAAATTTTAAATCTCCAAGAGTTCTTAAATACGCGCCTTAATCTTTATAAAAACACGCGTATTCGAATGCAACGTTGCATTGAAAATTTCAAATCAATCGGTGAAGGACTTGAACCGTTATGTGGGAATGAACAACGAACATCCAAATTTTTATTTATGTAGAAGATGGTTGTGGCCTAAATCTCTTTGTACAAGGTCAGGCGCTGTCAAGTGATCTTAACCATAATTTTAACCCAGTCATTCAACTATTCCAGCTTAGAGAATTCTCTGATTGACTAGCAAAGAAACTGTAAAGTTATTCAATATCACAATCCATCATAATCCTTTTACCTTTCTTCTTCATTCTCTTCAAGATTCATCTCATCTCATTCTTTAGTTCTGACAATTTTCCAGTTTAATTAGTGAGTAGGAAGAATGTGCAAGGAATCTTGTCTTGGGAACAAAATGGCAAGTTGAACCCCAAGAAATATAAGAAAGTACCAGCACCATATCGACTACTAATGATGAAGTACTAGCGGATCCTGAATTCCAGTATCTGTATCTCGGAAGATGAGCAGTTCTTGCCTCCTCTTGATTCGCTTCTGTTCGTGTTGCACAAGCTTCGTGTAAAATTTATTTTCTATCCACAATCTCTGCTGACAATGTTGGACACTTCTCTCTCAACTGATATATTTTGGACATATTGGATATTAGAATTTTGAAATTTTTTTCAATTTATCATGTCGTTCGCATATTAGATGGGTAATCTATGTGTCAAACAAGACTTTGACAAAAAAACAAGTGAAATCAAAAACCAACTTCTGTGAAATGAGCTAGGAATGAAAGAAACTTTTCAAAAGAAGACAACTTACCTTTCATGCTTTTAGTTCCGGTAAGAATACTTCAAACTTTGAGAAGATATACCTTTTTTTTGCATCTATGCCTCGTTCTAATCGATGGCAATTTGAATTCTAATTTATTTATGGATGAGTAGCTTTGCCTTTTTTTTTCTCCCGTCATTCAAGGTAGATTCCTGAGGATTTACTAAGAACTCATGCACTTTTCTCCTAACAAACTTTTGAAGTTCAAAATACTGTTGTCTATGAACTGATTTTAATTAAGCGATAGCGCTAAAATTACGTATTGCTTGCTGACCATTAGTCTTCACCAAAGAAAAGGTCATTGGGTCATTTAGTAAAGCGATAAGTTTATTGCATTAATCGCCTCACAATGCTGACCAACTGAATCATTTCGTCTGCATAAAAAAAACGAGGAAAGGATAAGGAAAATTTATTTCTAATAAAAAAAAGAGGGAATAATAAAAAATGCATTTCATCTTTCAACTCATATTAAAAATCGCTAACTTCGTTTTCGAAATTTCCCATTAACCATTAACAACAAAAAACAACAATACAACTACTTAAAAACATCATCTAAAGCATGTCTTCATAGCCGGCTCAGTTATATACCGTGTAAAAGTACCACCGTGCATTTTGACATGTAGTGATAAATCGTCATGACTGAAATTTCATGAAATTTTACATCACAGACTGCAGAAATTTTGAAAACATCGTTTTGAATAAGTTCCATGTGAAATGTTCAAGATCTGTTTGTGTAAGACTTATTTCTGATTTCCATTCAGCTTATTCGACTTTTTACTAGTCAAAAAAAAAAAAAAAAAATACGATTGAAAGAAAGAACTAGTTTGCAATTTGAAATCTTACTTCTCGTTTACTTATCATTTCTCATATTCGCCCTCTAAATCCCAAAAAATCTTTCATGTTTGCACGCAATCCCCATATCCTACTATTTATTCTTCAGGAATATTTAGCTAAATCCTTGCTACCAAATCTCTTTAAATGCTTCACTTAATTAACAAGCGATTATAAAAATTGCATACTTACTTCAAGAATTGCAAATCACAAATTTGGCATGTGAAATTTTTCTCAGCAAAATGTTTCTTGCGATGGGTTTCAAGGCGTTGATTGGATGAGAAAGATAACACGCAAAGATCACAGCGAAATGCTCTTGTTGAATGAACTTGTGAATGACCCTGGAGAGCGCTTTCCGAGCCAAACATCTTAACAAGAAGCCAATAATTTTCAAGCACTTTCAAATTTTTCAATCATGTTCCTCTAGAGAGCAGTGTACAAGGCATATATTTTCTCTTATGAGGGTCATTTGCGCAAACGTCTTGTAAATTTTCAAAATCAATTCGACTACTCGAAAATGAATAAGAATTATAAATAAATATCTTGCCAAATTTATTCTCTGTAAGCTGCGATTCAAGTTCAAAATATGGCAATTGCAAAAAAATGATAAAAATAGTTCAAAAGTGGTTAAACGATGAAATAAATGAAAGCTAACAAAAATTGCAAAAAAAGTTTCGTAACTATTAACCTTAGGGCAGTATTTGCACTGATAAATTTGCTGTTGGTTCAAGATTGGTGATATGCGCTCTCGAAATGAACTAAACAATATTACAGAAGTAATTATTAATGCAAGTCATCTTTCATAGTTACTCATTTTATGCATTTTCATTAGTTTTATTTCTCATCCAAAACTGAAATCATCGAAATTTGACTGAAATAAAATCAACTTAAGAAGTGTTCCGTGTGCAACAGTTGAACAATCGTGGTTTTGTAGC
Organism: Onchocerca flexuosa; assembly: GCA_002249935.1. Classification (NCBI taxonomy): domain Eukaryota; kingdom Metazoa; phylum Nematoda; class Chromadorea; order Rhabditida; family Onchocercidae; genus Onchocerca; species Onchocerca flexuosa. Next base: position 3,276,981 of record KZ269977.1, on the reverse strand, counting down.
TGGGATTTGAAATGAAAAGTCTGTCGACAGTTATGGCACTGGTAGGCCGCTTCCACACTCGAATGCGTCGAATCGATGTGAGCCAATAAGCTCTCAATATTCGGAAAATGACCGTCACAGTATGGACAATCTCCATTGTTGGAATGCTCCACCATGTGTAATCCAAGTGATTCCCTCGAGAAATGCTGCAATATTCTCGCAAAATGTGCATCGTTAAGATAATCACTCAGTCCCGCAGGTTAGAATATTCTCTTCGACGTCAGGGAGCAGTGAGCAAAGAACATGGAAATGCTGCTGCTTCGAGTAAAATTCAGATTATCACATTATCTTTGTGAAGGTATTTCGATAACTTGAATGTACACTTCGTACGCCAACCTGTTGGCATATGCTGCACTCGCGGTTCGATTTCAAGGCGTCATCACTGAATTGCAAATGATACTGAGCATGGGCATCGATCTGTGCATCATTACGAAGTGCTTGTCGACAAATGATACAGGAGACAGTACCTTCATCTTGCATGTGCTCGCGAATATGTTCCTTGAAATGTGTAACGGTCTGGATTTGTGTCTGGCAATCTGCGCAGCGATTTGATCGAGGTACCTACGGAAAGGTTTTTTGTTCCGGGAAATTTCAGAGAGTTGATAATAAAAGGCTGAAGTGAAAAACAAACGAAAATTTGAAATCAGATTGTTAAAATCAATTAATCATTTGAAAACAAATTCTCCGGTTATTCCTTGCAAAGTGACATACAACACTGATGCATAAATAATGACTAATTTGAACTGTGTAAAAAGAGAAACCGAACAATAATGCCTATTCAAGGAATTATTAAATTTATGCGGTTTTCCAGAAAAAAATGACAAATAATAATCACACAAGCAGGAATAATGTAAACTGAATTGATAATTTAGATACTGAAATTGAGAATTTGAACGAAACTGTTTAACAGTTCAATCGCCAATACCTTGCAATGTGCGATGAGACGATGAAAGTCTAACTCATCTTCGTTTTCAAATTTCATATCACAAACTAAACATTTCATCAGACGATTTTCGGACTGTAACTGAAAAATCAAACTTATTTAGCACATTTTGTATTTCAGCAACTAATGACTTAAACAATACATATAATTCAGTCATTATTTCTCAACAGAGATTGAACTTTGTTTTTTGTCATCAATTAAGAGGACTGTTTATCTCTTCAATAGAGTTAAAATGTTTAAAATGCATGCCAAATGCATCGTTATATGAAACTCTTTAGTAAGCTTCACAATGCCAAAGGTATGAGCATTTCCAAATGTTAATAAATTTCTGATAATGTTATCAAAATTTTCCTGTCCAACTTGCCTCCGACAAATTTAAAAAAATCTTTAAATTTAAAATTTAGATACTATCAGTAACTGGCTGAAAATTGTTAATCGTATAAGAAAAAAATAAGATTAACCTGTTGTTTGCAAAAACCATTTTCCGATGAATTTCGTTGTAAATTGTTAATCATTAAAGTAACAGCAGGCCGATCATGAAATAATTGTACATGAATAGCCAGAAGATCACGAGTTTCAAATGGAATACTACAAGCTGAACAATAATATCGGAGAACTTCTTTGACATGGACTGCGGAATGTTTCTGAATCGAAGAGAGTGATATATACATGACGACATTTAGTTCGAAGACGACAAAATATCTAGTATTTGTGAATTAGAATTATTGAATATCCAGTATCTGTGAGTTAGCATTATTTTTTATCTCAAGTCTCCTGGTATTATATTGTATGTTTTTATAATATTTGATTAACATTTTGGCATTGTTGTACCTGAAAACGATATTGGCTATTAAATATTTGATGACAAATGGCGCAACGGTACAGTATCTCCAAGTGCGCATCAGAGTGATGTTGTCGAATTTGTTGAAAATTATAAAATGATACTGTTGGGCATTCTCCGCATTGTACATGAACACTATTTATCATGAAATGTTCCACAATATGAGATATTCGAGCCTGAAAGAGGTGAAAATAAATTGTTAGTATTTCAGAACTGGTAGACATTATGAATTTGCAGAATCATTCGCAATATCAAAAACTAAAAAATAACAGAAAATTAGGTTGCTGCAAATATTGTCTGAGCATCAAATTCTTTCATATTTTAAGAAGGAAAAAGTTGAATACAATAGGATCTGTGAAGGTGGCTTTACAAAGATTGCATTTTTGTTCACGATCTTCACTGATTAAATGTGTTCGCATATGATAACCGAATTCAGTGAAACCGTGCAGTGTCTTGTCGCATTGTTGACATACCAAAAATGGGCCAACAACATCAGTGCTTCGACAGATCTGAGAAGATTTGAAATGAATTTGGATTTATTCTTTTTTTCAATCTTATGTAAATTTATTTTCATGAAGATAAGTGGAGTGATCAGTTACATGGATTTTGCGCCTTTTCAAACTTCTTGTATTACTTTCTCTCTCCACAGCTTTTTAATCCTCTCTCGACACAGTGAGCAGATAATTATTCGATCAGAGCCTTAACCGATCTCGAGAATACTTCATTTACCTACTGCGATTATTACTATTAGACGGAAAAGGATAGGTACTTTATTATTCAATGAAATCGCATCATTTTCCTCCTCTTCCAGTTTAAAAATTTGCTGCTGTTGTTGCTGCTGAAATAATAAATTTTTTTCATAGAACAATCACTTGCGGGTTAACTTATATTTTTTGAGAAATCAAATTTCCCAGAAATTTGCTAGCTACATTTGAGTAATTATCTTCACGGACAGAAATTTACCAACGATAAATTCGCATTTGAAAATATAAAATTGCAGAAAATTAAAAAAGCAATAGAATTACTCACCAGAGAGTGTAAGCAATAAATCATGAAAACTTTTGTAAATCCGAGAAAAAGGTTAAATCTGACGTTTTTATAATTATTCCCTAAACTACTTAAAAACATCATACCTGATGATTCTGCAATGTATGATTCTGTAGTGTATTAATATCATCAAATCTACTCTTACAAAAGCTACAGATTATTTCCATGTTCATGGTCTTGGATGAAAGACAAGATTCTGGGCAAAAATTGTCTTCTTTACCATCGATCCTTGATTCTCCATCATTTTCTTGCTTTCTTAAAAGGTTGAGGTATAATGACGCTCTTTTCCCTTTAGGGCAATAGAAAGTTCTACGGAAATAAAATTTGCTTTCATTTTATCATTCCCAGTAATTATTTATTTAGGATATTATTAATTTTGTACAAGAGGAAAATTGTTTCACTCGGTGCCTACTTGGTTAACAGTTTTTGAATATAAAAATCGAAACAGATCATTATGATAGAATTAGTTTTACAAATGTCTGTCACTCAAATATGAATTCGTGATGTGAAAAAATGATTGGCAGACAATCCATCAATCATTGAAGAAGAAATCATGGCTTGAAGCAAAAGGATGAATTTGAATATCTTTTCAGGTAAGTTTGTAATCCTCGCTTAATTCCTCAGTTCATTAATTGTAGGATTATTAGCAAAATAAAGAGTAGCATTTCTGTGAACAGACCTTTTCTTTTTCTGCACTTCTTGTTTCCTCTGTAAATCATCACAGTCATTGTTATCAGTTGTTTCATCGTCTGAAATATTTTTAAACGATCATATTCATAAAATGTTTTCATTTCAATAACTAATCGACTGGAGACAAGTGAGTAACGCTGAATGATAGTTTAATTACCATTCAGTAAGTTCAATTGCTGCAGTTCTAAATAAGAAAAAAAAAACATGGGAAAAAGTTTCAATTTTGCAGATCATTTATTACGAAATTCTTTTGAAGAGGCTGTCACTGAATTGAGAAAGAATGAATAATGTCTACAGGAGGTGGATTTGTTCCCCAAAAATCCATGCAAACGAAAACTATCGTAATGATAGCATGCTGAGATACTTGCAGTGCATTAAATAAAACAATTTTGGTTGCTTATAGTTTTCTTCGACAGTCGGTATTCGTTATTGCCGGTTTGATGACAGGTAAGATCAGGTGTGCAATGACGCTATCGTGAGAAATACTATGATGGAACATGCAATTTGATTTCGATGAATTTAATGAATTTTAAGCTTTAGAAGAATGCATTCCAAACAGAAAGTGTTCATTAAAACTATCACTCGTAGCATGCAGGAATTCGAATTCGTTATTTCTGTGAGAATTTTAACGTGATTGAAAATTTAATTTGAAGAAGTAATTTATACCTTTGAATGCTTTTGGCTTAAACTGTTTCCTTTTTGTTGACATTGCTGATGAGATTTTCGACTTCCCAAAATAATGGATAAAGTTTATAGACCTTTAGCTATAGATATATAAATATCGCACTGTCCGAGATATATTCACTCAAAGATATAAATGACACACAAGACTGGGAAATGAGCTTGAAATTGAAAAGAAATGCGATAGTCGGTCAATTAAAAAGGATGAAATTTTATATAAAAAGAAGGGGGAAGGGCGGGGAAGAATGGAAGGGAGGTGGATCGGGGGAAATGATTTGAATTGGGCAATTTATGAGCTGTAGCAGAGCATCAATTCCCTATTGAATCCTTTATGGGCTCTGCAGTATAGAAGTGGGTCTCTGGGAAATCCCTAAGGTAATCCACTAATCCGGACTCTTTCATTCTTCTTCCTCCTTGCTTAATTAGCTTGTTTGAATTTCCGAATTGATCGACCAATTACAGAAGTAAAACTTCACTTTCTCTCTTATTTTCCGAAATTCTTACAACAATATTGTGGGAGAACTATCATTGGAACTACCAATTGCTGCAAATTTTCCTTCAAATGGATCAAATTTCCCGACAACCATATCAATTATCACCAAGATGAACACATTTTTCCGCACATCAAATGAATTCCTCGATTTTTTGACTTTTCTGAGATACACTGTAGATGGCTACTTTAGTGATGAAGTTCTTATTAATTGTTATAACCCTTCGTGGATTAGCTCAATTCTTGATTTGATAAGTTGTGATCGTTGGTCGATGCAGCTTTTCGGACACGTTAAGGTGGTCTTCAAATATAAAGAAATCCCAAAACCAGTCAGCGTCAAGTCTTTGTCATTTGAAATAGAGTATCTTGCGCACAAAACTGTTTATCTATTTTCCTGGGCATTCATCTTGCAAATCATTAAAGATCGAATTGAGAACAGATCTGATCCGAAGTTTCAATATCTTTTTAGGGAATTACAGATCGAGTTTCCGATTTGTGCGATAGAAATTAGATTTTTTTAAATGGCACTTCTTTCAATGATTTATATTCACTATTTTTTAAGTTAACTTACATTCTACTCAATTTATTTCTAACTGTTTGATTTTGTTTGATGTTAATCCAACATGAATTAAAAGTAATGATTGAACAGAAATTCATCTTTTCGACGTTTTCAGGTCACGGATTGTTTGTTTGTAAGCTGCTAAAAAAAACATACAACGCAAATCCAAAATCATAAGTCGCATGATAGATCCAGAAATTATTATTACTATATTTGAAAGATAAAAAGTACAATACACGTCGCAGTGCTTTACTATATTTTAACAAAATGGATCTATATATTAATCGTATTACTTTTTCCTTTAAAATTTCGAACAAACCGAAATTTCCAGTATTAACTAACAAAGCAAGAACAGATAAACTGAACAAAGGTTGGCTGTGCAGAATTTTACCACACCAATCAAATTTTACTAAAAAAATTTAACAGATCGCATCAAATTACCATTACAAAAAATGTTACTTAATCCCCGATGAGCTTTCTACTTTGGTAAATAAGTAAACGAAAGTTGTAAACAACACATAAACAAGACACAGACAGAAATATAGCAACAAGACATGATTAATATAATAGTGACATTAATAATATAGATAAAATTCAATTTTATGAATTTGTAAATGAGATATTTTCAAATATTAGATTAAAAATGCAATATTGGATAAAAAAAAAAATACAAGTAGATTATTTTTTTTTTTTTTGGTCAGATTTGATTATATATTTTGCATGATCATGAATTCAGAAAAAATTAGTCGAAAAGAAAAACTTCATATAGAATACATAACAGTCGCATCATCTCTTTGTCTGCTGTTACTGCTTACAGGTCGAAACTCTAAGAATTCACGCCGCTTGGTATATAAACATGCAGCAAAACCTATGCCGAATAGCTGGAAATACAGAAATTAATCAAACATTTAAAAGAAAATAAAGCCTCGTCACAGCTATTGTAATCTTCTACTTTTCCTTCTAAATGATCTTTAACAATTTTTGACAAATCCGATGAAATGATAACGAAAGAAATGACTAAAAAGTTCTGTCCAATCTGATTTCGATAATTCAGTTATCCAAATATAAAAGATTTACCTAAAAATTCCAGTATATTCAATGACAAAACTTAGAAAAACCAAAAGAAAAATACCTGCACAACTGCAAATGCAAATGCAGTACCAGATATGATTAACAATTGTTCCTCCATCGTTTTTATCAAATAATCCAAACAGCCCTGAAAAATCTGTTAGAAAAATCTAGCAAAAAATCTAGCGAAGAAAGATCTCTGCTGAAAAATTCAAAAGGCACAAGTTAAGTTGATTTTTTTATAAGTCTTCCTGGAATAATTGAACGAAGAGACAAACGAACTTGATAGGGCATGAGTAACTGACAATAACTTGCAATAACTTACATTATAATAAATATTAGAGGGATGATCTCGACGTCCACAGTTCAGTCTTTCTGAGCGACAGCAAAAATCCGGCACAGCCAAATCAAAAGGACGTTGCTTAAGCTCAGCTATACTATTCACTTTTTGCCACCAAATAGAATCACGCCAGTCTTCAAAAGATCGAGAGCCACAACAATGACCCTGAGAAAATAAATGATAACAAGTGATATTATTTTTAAAAAAGTGACACAAGATTTTTCTTCAGATTTAATATCATACTTCTAGTTTAAAATATGTGAACACCAGTTTAAAACTTAAAATATGTAAACACCATTTCACAGCATCTCAGGAACAGGAGAAAAATAGAATTTTTTGCTAAAATTAGTAACATACATATTTAAGAGAAAAAAAATCAAGTTCTGACAAGCTTATTTCGTTAGCTTATTTCGCTCAAGATCCATAGAATATATCAACTTATATCAAGATTATTCTCAAGATACTTGGCATAAATATATGTTACAATATACAACGCTAATTCTATTAACATTGTTGATATTACCAAAACAAAGTACTATTCGTTCAATAAATAATGATTTTCATGTATTAACATATGCTGTTGTACCTGTTGATGTAAATAATGGAGTGCTTCAGAAATATCGTTACGCTCAGAATGATCGCGAATAACTGACATAAATAAAGTTGTTCCAAGATTATTTTTAAGATGTTCAATATAAGCATATGTCATAATACATAGCGCTAATTCCATCAACATTGTTAGTAATACCAAAACAGTATACTGCAATAAAGCAGCTCAGCTATATTTAACTACAAGATAGTCGCTTTATTTTAACTGCTTCATTTAAAAATAAAGATATACTGAGAGGTAAAAGAACTAAGACGAACCAAAAGCCGTGCATGATTCTCATGATTGATTGTGCCATAAAAACGAGAAAATCACATCAAACTGATACTTTAAGCAATATGTGAACTATAAAAATAGCACCAACCAATAACAACAGCAATTGTTTTCTTCTTGAAATAGCCCAACAACCTGATGAAGCTACAACAAATACAGCTAAACCAATAACGAAGCACAGAATGATGCTTTGCAGATACCTGCTGCTATAAAGTAACGATCCAATCATTGTATATTTCATAGTATAAGTCCATATGGCTAGCCCGATAAATGCCACAGAACTGATCTGCAAAAAAAAATACCAATATTACAGCCTAAATTCAAATTTAAATTGAATTCCTGACACTTGCATTTGAAATTCAAAAATTTTGAACTCTATTCTCTGAAAATTGAGAAAACTAACATAAAAGAGAAAATTGAAGAAATAAATGATTTTTTGAAGCAATCGTATATCATAACAACTTTTCTCGTTATATGGCATTCGTCGTGTGCAATCATTTCTTCTAATCATTATCACTAATTTATAACTGCAAAAATATGGATTGAGAAGAAAAAACGAACAAGTACAAGTGTTTGTATTATTTATATATATTTATCGATGATAACCTGAAGCTTCCGAAACACCCATAAAATTATCTCGGATCTATTTTTTTAACCTATTTTCTTACCTATCCTTCACTCTGATATATGCTATTTCTCAATACGCAGGCAACATCTGAAATTTCTTGTTAATTCTATAAATTGCATTTATTTTAGACTGCAAAGGAGAAAGATAATACAGAATAGCCTACTACTACTATCAATTATTATCAATTCCATTAGAAGATGAACGAAATGGTCAACAAGCGAAAATCTATCCATTATCGAGAGATTTATTGGGAAGATAACATCTTCAATATTTACCAAGAACACGCAGACATATAGACACAGTACATCCATCGTATCACAGATGTCTCATATGTTCGAGAATGTCATCAGTAGAAATGTCTCCTACGATTATTTTATGAAAGATGTATAGTTGCCTACTTCATCATTATCTTTCCGGACAACTCAGATTTCGACATTATTTCATTCCTGCACTATTACTAAGTAAACTCCGAATATAAGATAATTCATATAAATCATTAAAAAATAACTACTTAAATGATCCAGCAACTGTATTGCACTTTGCACTTCTAGTTCCATCAGTAACTATTGTTTCAGTTTCAACTCATCATCATAATATGGAAAAAGCGCTTTTGGAATAGAGATTATCTAGAGATGCATGTGACAGATGTGGAGAGATAAATACATGCACACTTTCTTTCCCATAATCAATAAAGATATATATCCTTATTTCAACAACCGCTTTTGCAATATTCCACCAGATTTCTGTAAAATTAACAGATTTCAGATTGAATCCTTAATCCACCTTTAATATGAGTACCAGCGGTAATACAATTTCCACTAAAATTTAATAAATTTCAAAAATAATTAATTTATTAGTTGAGCTATTCAATAAACTGCAGAATTAAATTCTTCCTCTTTCAACTGCGAATATGTATAAATAAACTTTTATAAAAGATGATTTCTTCTAAATCCCTTATTACTAGTGAACCAAAGATTAATATGAACTCTTTCGTCATTAAAAAAATCTCATAAACTACATGGAACTTTATCCAAAAAAGTGTGGAGACTAAAACCTGCATTTCAACCTGAAATCAAAATTCATCCAATGTTTACTGCCCATGAAAATAAATCCGTCAGATCAATATTTTTATAGGACCGAAAACAAACTATCAGCATCAACGATTGTTTTGTGGCTAAATTTAAATTCTTTTTTTAAACTATCAGCTTTTAAAAAAGAATTAAGGATTGCATTTATCAGTTATACACGAAATTAGTCAAGAAGAAACAGAAAAGTACAATTAAATCACAGCAATAATAGAATGACTCAAAAGGTAAAATTTACATTACAACGACGATTTTCAGTATTGTTGCCGAAGTAACTCCACACTGATTTCATCCCTAAAACATTTTGCATCTTAACCAAAACTGTATATTTTAATGCATTCAATATCTACACAAAACCAAATACATTTTACTATCTCCGCAGTACACTGATGAATGCTTCTTTAGGGATTTGTACTTGACCCATCTGCTTCATCCGTTCTTTTCCTTTTTTTTGTTCTGATAGCTTTTTGCAGAAACGTTCCCACCCACCGCCTATAATTACAGATAAATAATGTATTTTTATGTGAGAAAATGAAAATATTATCATGCAAAAAAATAAACAAAACTTGAAAAATGGAAATCACAAAGAAATAAGAAATGAAAATTCAAAAAGAACTACAAATGAAATTCAAAAATGAATTTGATTTTAAATAACTCCTAAAATCAAAACATTATCCCAATAAAAGACTGAAATGATTAAAACGAGGTAACAAAATATTTAAATAACATTACAATAATTAAAGTAACAGCGAAACAGTTTGCAACTAAAAAAAAATGGAGATATAATAATGGGAGTGCAAAATATAATTAAGTAGAATTTTCGAAAAACTTTTGCAAACATTTTTTCATTAATTAGTAAAAGCTGAAGAGCGATTATTGAATTATAATAAAAAAGATACCAAACCTCCAAAATTGCCTTTTAATCGACCCGTAAAATCTTTCTTGATTGGTGCAATAACTGTTTGCACTAGCGCTTTTTTTGTATGTCCAAGAGTGGCCTTAATTCGTACTTCATACTGTTGACGAGGTATCTCCTATAAAATTTTCTAAATAATGTTTCAGCTGATAGTCTCCCGAAAAATTGTAAAAAAAGTTGGAGGTAAAAAAATCTGTAAAAATTATATGAAAACCGACTTCTTTTAATTTCTTTACGATTTCTTTAGCTCTTGCTTTCAGTTGATTTGAAGGCATTATCTCTGAGAATTCGTAAATAGGACGATCGTTGATATGTATCATAAGCAATTCAATCTTCGCTGGTTGAAAATCGTCCCAGTGGTAATTATAGGTCACATAACCGCTAAAATAATTAAATAGAAGCCTTCCATCACTCAAAATTTACTTGTAAAAAAAGAAAAAAAAAAAATGTGAAATAGTGAAGTAATGTCAAGCATAGACATAACACAATAATTTCTTATAAGAAATACCATATTTCTCTTATAAGAAATACCTTAGAAAACGAAATAAACAAAAAAAGAATCAAAATTAGCAAACCTCGTAATCCTTTTCAATCTCTCGAAAAAGTCTACACAAACTTCGGCAAAAGGTAATTTCCATTGCTGCATTGTACAATCCACATCCATTTCATTATTCTCAACTAAATGAAAGAATAAAGTTTGGTATTTGCAGTCTCATAAAATTCGAACTTGTCTTTTATAAAAGACATGTTGTCTTCAGATGTAATACAATATAAGTGTGCAGATTATCTATAAACTCAATAAAGCAGTTGCAATATGCATAAACGATACGTTGTTCTCCACGAGCAGCGACACATAATTTTTGTACATCCTCGCAGTATTTACTGGATAATAAAAGTGTTAATTTTATCATCGGTTCTAAGAAATGATCAATGTCGCTAGGACAAGCCGGGAAATCACTAGCATCCAAAAGACGAATAACACGTTTACCATTATATCTACAAAAAGAAATGCGAAGATGAATACATGAAAAGCGATGTCACTTGGAAATCAAGAGTAGAACTTAATATCTCGTCAGAAATAATCAGAAAAAAAAAATCAAAAATGATTATCAACTTGAGAGAAAAAATGCGATGAATAGATCTGAGACTTGACGAAATACCTTTTTTTGATAATAGTCGGATTGTCTTTGATGACAGCACGATATTCAACACTAGGTGCAGTTATAGTAATATTGGCATTATATTCTTGCTCTAACCTTGCACAAAAAACCTGTGAAACAGATTTTGGATTTAGAAATTACATATATTTACTAATGAGATAAAGAAATTATAAGTAAACTTATTACTTATTAGGAGAATTTATTACTCTTTTATGGTGTTTTTTAATAAATTTAATAAGCGCAAATAATTACCTCCATATGTAGAAGTCCTGAAAAACCAATTTTAAAACCATTGCCCAACGCAGTACTACTGTCATGTTGTATTTGCACCGATGAATCGTTTAAGGCCAATTTGTGCAGCGCAATACGCAAAGCATTATATTCATTCACATCTGTTGGGTAAATGCTGGCGTAAATGTACGGCGCACTGGGCTACAAATTATCAACATTCATATTTCCTTTTTTTTTTTTTTTTTTTTTTTTTTTTGTTTTGAAGATTTTTATAGAGATAAATTTGTTTCCTTTCACGTCAACTAATTACTTAGCAACACAGATATGATCAAAAATAAGTAAACATGCTAATTTGTTCACTAACCACATCTCAAATTCGAACCGTGAATAGAGGCATGGGTTGTATCACATTGCGTTCACTATTTACATCGTATAGCGTTTCTCCAACAACAGCATCTTGTACTGATTTCATCGTTGTTAATAGATAACCCATCTGACCAGCACATAAACACTACAACAGTTTTTTGGAACAAAAAATGAGGAATTAATGGAAAGAAATCATTTGAAACATAAACAAACCTGAACTTCATGCATATTGGGATTCATAATGCCTACTGCCAAAACTTCGTATTCGCAATCACTGTGATAAGTTCGTACCTTCTGTCCTTTGGAAATTTTACCATCATGCATAGCAATGCAAACCACTGGACCACGATGAGTCTCATACCAGGAATCGAAGATATGTGCACGAAAAGGTAAATGCAACTCAACTTTGGGTGGTGGTAACCTATAGAAAAATGAAGATGGAAAAGCTACGAAAAAGATATGTTTGAAAGTCACGGAAAATTCATCCTTAGTTTAAAAACAATGAATATGGTAATTATATTAACCTTTCAATAATAGCATTCAAGACATTGTCTATGCCAATATCATTCTTAGCAGAAATAAGAAGTATTTCCGATGGCGAAAAATCGAATAAATTTTCCATCTGTGATACTACCTGCAAATGTTCAAAAATGAAAAAGCATTTAAACAGACTGAAGGCTCAAGCAGAGATAAAAGTATTCTGAATCAGATAGAAATTTCTCTGCTTCTTGAATAAATCCAATTTTACAAAAAAAAGAAAAAAAAATAAAAATTAATCGGTTTGAAGAAAGAACAAAAAAAAAAAAGAACTGCAACTTAGACGAACTCGTGGGACATTAGCGCTCTTGAGATCAATTTTATTGATAATTGGAATAATTGTTAAACCAGCTTCAAATGCTAACCAAAAATTAGCAACTGTTTGCGCCTCTACACCCTGTAAGTCAGCAACATATTTTATATTTGGCCTGGGAAATCTTATAAACTAGATAGAAAGAACTGTTTTCAATTAAAACCACCAAAATTTTACAACCTGATTAGCGGCAACAAGAAGCAGAATTCCATTGGTAGCAGCAAGAGATCGAGAAACTTCAAAACTGAAGTCTGCATGACCAGGAGTGTCGATTAAATTCAACATGTAATCCTGCGAAACATTATATATCATTTTGCTCCAATCATTTATATATAAATAATGATATTTTTCAATTCTCGTATTTGTCTCTAATTCACTCTTTCTAAAAATCTTGCTACTAAAAAATCAATAAAACTATCCTAGTAAATACAGGTTTCAAATGAAAAGAACTATACTGTGGATTTGCATATCATTTATCATACAATCTTTCCATTATTTTCTATGTGATAAATATTTCTTTGAATTATTTAATTTAGTAAATTATTTGCGAAATTTCTAACAATTTTTCAATGTGCTCAAAAACCATGTAATATTTGATCAAAGTACCTTATGAAACATGGTACATGACTGCGCTTTTACCGTTATACCACGTTCTCGTTCCACCTACAAGAAATGCGCTAAATAATAATGAAATCTGATTTAAATATTCAATAAATGACAGAAATATCGATAGAGATCATTACTCGGAACACAAAATAAACTAGTAGTAAAAGAAACCTGTAATTTGTCAAGCATTTGACTATCATGAGTACTTTTATCAACGATGCCTGTCAACTCGAGAAGTCGATCTGCCAAAGTACTTTTGCCATGATCCACATGGGCCACAATACCGAAATTACGTATTTTCTCTTCAAAAATCAGGAATAAATTCAATAAATTCATGCAATAACTAGTTTTTATATAAAGTAGTGAACACAAACTGCTGACAGAATATTACCTACCAACATAACTACAACAGAAATATTAGACAGTTATTCGTTCATCCGATAAACTATTCATATTGATGAAGATGCAAACTGTATCACGCTATTATCCAAAAAAAAGTTAAAAGAAAATCAAAAAGTAATAATACCTGGTGGGTAGGCTGTTAAATCAACCACTTTCTTTCGATTTGTTTTTATCAATTTTTCAGCCGAGGATAATGAAAAATATCTTCGCCCTATAATCAACATAGTGCTATTGTAATATATATTCATTAGTGCAGTGATTCGCATAGTCGCCATTGTTAACATGAGTATCTTTCATTCAAAAATACTTATCTTTAATTCGACCACCTGAAATTCTTGATCGGTTAAAGCATTCACTATGTTACACTGAATCAATCGAAAATAGATAGGATACGTTGACAGCGCACATTTACACTGTTCCTTATCTTTTAGATGAGCAACTTAGTGACTGGTACGTTAACATGTTTCTCTCATTTCTGCCTTCTGTCGTGGATCATTAGAATGCATCCAGTACTTTGTTAATTGTGGCAGCTAATCTCTCTTCTTTTCCACCAAATGTCATGTCATGTGACAATAATGATAAGGGCCAAATCACGTAACTAAAATATTACTGCAAACAAAGACAACCGACCCTTCGGTGACTCTCTCGCACACGCCTTGAATAACACCTGTTCTTCACATAAGTGCCCAACAGAACTCAAGTTCAAAAATAAGACAGCCCACAACTTGGGTCACTGCGAAAATCACAGGAATCACACGTGTGTTAATGTCGGTAAAAAAAAACACAAACAACATATAGAAAAAAAAACTAAACATCGAAATTCAAAACTATAATAAATAATAAAAAATAAAAAGAAATAGTCTCTCTCGCCTAGTTAGTAATTTATTCTATTGATTTTTTTTGGGAAATGACTACCCAAAAAAAAAAAAATGGACAGAATAAACAATTTTTTTTTTTATTATTTGCAAGGTAAAACCCACGAAAGAAAAA
>KZ269977.1:3120801-3258298 GCA_002249935.1 Onchocerca flexuosa | reverse complement strand
TTTTTTTTTTTTAATTATTTTAAAAAAACAAAACAGACTTACTTGACTTATTTACTATTGAGTTTATGTTTTTTGAGTGGTTTTTTAGATAACACATGAAAAAAATGAATGCTTTATCTTTTTTTTTTAAAAAAAAAAAAAAATGCTTATTATTAAAGCGATTCCGTTGGCGAGGAGTAGTGCTTTACGCTGGACGTGATTTATTATAACTCTTGTAGATATGTTGCTTCTTAGATGTATTTCTTAATCTACTCTATTATTCAAATTTATCTCTTTCATATCGTTCTAGCTGATCTTTGGGTGAGAAAAATTTGAAGAAAATTCCACTGCTTTACGAATTCGTAAATCATATTCCCTGTACAGTTCTGCAGATAAACAATCCTTTTATCATAATAAGTTCATTATGTCTTCAGTGTTTTTCGAAATGTTAGTATCTCGCATCCCACAATATTCTTGTGAATGACTTCAAACGATGTTACTCATTAAACATAGAGCGGATAAAGTTCAAAGTATATTTTCTTCACTTTTCCTTATTATCATGCTGTTTTCTCATATTCTTCAAAAATAACTTCTTCATTTCTCTCTAATAAAATGAAGCAATATCAAAAACAGTCCTTTTTGTGACAATTTTTATTTTCAATCAGTACTTTCTTCATTTTTTACGCTTCATATGTGGCTGCAAATGTTCAGAAGTAATAGAACATGAAGAAAAATTTCAATTTAGATTTCAAAATCAATTCCCAAAAATTCGTTTTATCAACAAATAAATAGAACTAATACAGACAAAAGACTAGTTACTCATCATTGAATATAAAAGATTTCAGTTTTTAAGTAGTACCAGTAGGGAAGAAGTGAAATTGGGAATCTTTTTAAAACTGTTTTTTAAATGAGAATACAATGTAATTAATGCTAAAAGATAGTAATTAATTGATTTTTTCAAATTTATAACGACTCTTGTAAGATAGCCCAAAAAATGTGATATTTTATTACAAAAGGATGACAACGAACTTGTCATGCCTGTATGACTTCGAAGAGAACATGATTTAGATCTTTCTGATGCCTGAGTTAGTAATCTCGAGTTAGTGCTACTATTGTGCGAATTGTTCAACTGAAAAGGAATTATTTTTCAATTAAGAACTGACAATAAATTTAACAAACAAGGAATAGATTAGTGATAAGTTAACTATTGATCGAAACTTTCTAATTATTCAGTGAGAAGAGAAATTTCAAAATTCTGAAGAAACGAAAAATTCTTGTTGTGTTTTTGAATAACTAAACTGATAATTGCTTGCTGAAATTACTAACAAAACTGCTAAATATGTGCCCACTGTCTGGACTTGGAGGTGCATTTGCCAATAATTTTTTTGCAAAAGACGAAAGATGATAAATCGTTTCTGGAAATCGATATTTAGGCGGCAAATTATCGATAATCATTGCTATCTAAAATTTGTTTCATTTATTTGCCAACTTTTTCTTTTGAATCATAAATTTTTAAACATTAAATTATTATTCAACAATTTTATTTGGAGGCATTAAACATCCCATTAAACTCATTACCTGTTTTACGTTTACTTCCAAATGATGATCTCGAACATCCGCAATAATTATTTCAATAATAATTTCGAGATTTTTCGCTATTTCATACACTACTGTTCTATAAATAAAATAAAAAATAAATATAGGAAACTAAAAAGAAGTAAAACCCAGGTCTTTATATAAATTGATAATGAAGTTTATTATTATGGAGCTTTCTTCATACTGAATCAAACAATATTAGTTTATTTTGGAATTATATAATTGGCTGTGCATGACAGATAATTAATTTTGTTAAATACTTAAACTCAAGGACTTTGGTTAAATTTTGGATATTTGAATTTGATTTCCAGAGTATAAGAGGCTAACCTAAAATGGTTAATCTGTCCTTCAAGTTTTTTAATATAATCTATCGTAATAACTCCCTTATCTAAAGGTTTATTGATAATCGTAATGTCTCTTGTTTCAATGTCTGGTCGAATATATTTGCTATATTCTGGCTGCAAAACATAAAAGAAGAGAATCACTGCATGCAACATTTGCCTTTTCTGAGGCAATCAATATAAAAAAACTTAAATGAAATTTGCTGATGAGTTCATTTTAAAGCGAAATTGAAAGTATAAATTATAGATATTACTTGATTTCTGACAATTAAATCGGAGAGAACCTGAATTTCCAAAATGATCTAGATGTCAAACTAGTAATATCTGATTAACCTTAATTTTCTGAATTTCTTGTCGCGGCACTTGTTGAACAGCAAACAATTCGGTGATTATATAAGCCATTTCAAAATTTGTAAGAGCATTAGTCAATAAATTTTTTAATCGACTCTTATATACATTCATATTCGTTTTATTATTTTCAAACCATCTGTAAAGTGCAATCACACTATTTGCATTGATTGCTTATTTAATTTTTTTAATCTAATATTTTTTGTGGAAATCCAATAAAGTTTCAGTCAAAAATACCGTCCAGTAGAAAAAAAAGTCACTTATGCCACAAAAATAACTGTTTTGCTTATACTGCATAATTGTCTGCTTTTGAAGCAATCGTTAATCTTAACAGGTTCCAAAAAAGAATGGGAGGGATATCATTTTTAAACATATTTCCTTGTCTTGAATCACTTTCATGAAGAAAAAAGGATTTTATCTTGTTTTCCAAAAAAGAAACAGACTTATCTAAGCTTGTTTGTATATCCAGTAACTCTTGCACTGCCTCTAGGACTGTCTTCAACCGATATAATGCACAACAGTCAGCTAATGAAACTGTTTTCTCACGAGTTACTGGCCGGTAGCTCTGTGCCATTTCCCCATCATTTCGTTGCAGTACTTTTAACCCTTCTCAAATTCAATTCTTATGAATCTTTTAAGTGATTATAAAATTTTGACAGATTAACGCCAAAATTCGTCATCATTTCTGAGTCAACAATTCTCCATTGGCTAATATATGGCATGCAAACATATTTAAATTTTTATAAAAACATTAACCAATGTGGAAGAATTATATTTCGAGCTACTAAAAAAATGCATTAAAAGGTAAAACTGTTCCAAGCAAATAGAACTTATGTACGCTGTAATTTTTCGGAAATTTTATCCATGCTAAAGATTCGTCCGTCCCCAACACCATCAATCTTATTTGCTTTACGCGCCGAATTACTGCTTGAACGTTCCATCGATTTGCTTACAGATTCTACAATGAATAATAAAGATATCACCGACAAATTTTAATTATGAAAAAGTTTGTGCAGAAGAATTAAATATGGATGAATAATTATAAAGACCAACATTGACTATGCCTTCTTCAGCAGCTAAAAACAATCTAAAAAATAGTTAAAGATAAAAGAATAAGAAGTGAATATAAGAAGAAATAGGAAGTGAACAAAGCGCATATTCATTCTTCAGATTGCGAGCGGTGAGAAAAACTTAAATATAGAGGATGTTTTAAATCATTAGACTTTAAATCTGCTGCAAATGCAGTGAAAACTATAAATTTGTAAAGTTGGAGTTATTTACCAACTATTCGCTTTTTTCCGCTGCATAGTTCATCCAGTGGATTAAGATATGTTATGCGTATCTCTTTGACGTATTTTCTAGTCATCCATTCCTGAACATCACGTTCCACAGAAGTGAATAATATAAGCAAAGCAGAAGCGATGAAAATACAGTATTCATTGCACTTATTTCTATGTCATGCAAACATATTTAGCTTTCTGCATTGCATGAAGAGTTTGAAGTCATCACAATTAGTCATCAAAACGCGAATTCATTCTCATTTCTTCCTTTACCATAACTTTTCCTATTTACCAATTTAGTCATCAAAAGCGGAATACAATTAAACTCCAAGCAGCGAATTTCAAAAAAGTCATAACACTATTAACTTTTTGCATCTGTTTTACTTCGGATCAATTCTCGGTCAATAATATGAAATTGGATAAAAGTATAAGCAAGATTCGGATCGTTTATCTGAGACGTTTTATAATTATAAGATTGAAAGGACATTTCCAAAATATTTGCATTAGCAGATAGACATTCATTCCATAAATATGAAATGATAAGGAAGAAAGGACACAACAGTGATACCTGACAACGTAGGAAAAAGATGGCAGCCTCTACTTTCTCCCTGTCCTCATCAAGACCTGAACTTTTTGTAGATTTCACTTGCATATGTGTAGATTTCGTTCTTTTTGGATGGCTTCTTTTACTGGAACGCGGCATCTGCAACGAATATGTATACAGTATCGATCCGATATTTGCATACACAAATTCCCATGCTAATCTTTTATCGGAATCTATAGAAAAGACACCAAGCATTACAATCGTGAAGATCATTACAGATCAATCAAGATGATATGATCTTGCCAAGCACGCACGCACACTCATACGAAATGCACAGCAGAAATTTAAAAGAATTTGAAATGAACGATAAAGTCTGTCCAAAATGTGCTTGGAATTGGAACATGAATATGTGAAATGAATAGATTGAATTTTCCTCCTCTACATTATGCAAATTTATAGAAATAATAAAAACACGCAGCAGCATGGAAATTCAGACCATTACACTTACATTAGATTGAAGCTCGAAGTCGATATCTAAACGTCGTCATTGAGTCGCTCGTTGATAGACTGTTTATGTTAGTCGCTCTTTAAACAATCATTTGTATATGTATATATATATGCATATTTTTTTTGCAGAAAAATTTATTTATTGTTCGAAATAGAAAGCATAAGACACTGAGATAATAGATGGGATATGAATTATTGTTCATTAGACATTCCATAACTTTATGTCATGGAATGATCAAATGAAAAATTATTCTCTCCCATAGAGGAAAGAAAGTTTTGAACTTACACAGCTTGGATTTGCAGTAATAATAGTCTAATTGAGAGAAATCCAAGATTTCAAACTAATTAATGCGTATCTCTCATGCATTCTTTTCTGCAATATCACTTATTCCAATCTAAGTTAGCTATGCTTCGTCAACTAATCCTTTGGGAATCAGAGTTGCAGAGGGCTCCCTTATGTTGTGATATGATGGGCCGATCTGATGGTTTTTGTTCGTAGCAATTTGCGTAGCTTAGATGAGATGTATTGGTGAGTGGGTTAAGGTCAAATTAAAGTAAGGCAGAAGAGGTCAACGGTGGGTGGTTTGTGTTGTCTAAGAAGTGGATAGTTTCGTTAGCACATAATATTGCATTGATCGCACTTTCCTGTTTTGCATCTCATTTAGCTTCTTTCATTCAGCATTAAAAATCAACTTACATTCCTTTATTTCTTCTTCTCAGTTTAACAGTGTCCGAACTGTAACTTGTGTTTTGTCCATATTTGCATGGCTTTCTATTTTTACTTCATTTATGTCTTATCCATATTTCTTGCTTGGAATGGAAGGATAAATGGACTTGAAGGGTTGATTATATGCTATTTCAGGCATTATTTATCAATATATACAGTTCTAGAAACCAAAATCATAAAAAATGTAGTGTAAATGATGAATGGTTGATGAAAGAGGACATATAAATTACTATATAAAAGCCACTTATTTCAGAAACTTACAAAGAATCTTCTTCCTTTCCTTTGGCATGAACACAGGTTCATAAATGTGCACCACATATTATTAATTAATCTTTGAGACATTACGACTCTCAGTTTCATCTTTCTTAATTTTTTTTTTAATTTTTAAAGTTGTTATAAGATTTTTACTATGCATAAAAGAGATAAAGTTATTTTGTGTTCTTTTTGATGCATTAATTTTTTTTCCCATATTCCACCTAATAGTTTCCTAGTTGCGATATACTATCTCTCGACCATGGCTTAGTAATAGCATGATGGTGAATCAGTTATTCGAATGGCGAAATATGTAAAATTGCGAGCGATTCCTGAATTAATTTTTCTTTTTACAGAATTGTAGACATTGGTGTTTTAATTTTTTCGTATATTCGTATATTTTTCATTGTCCAATCATTAGTTTGATCGTAACATTAACAGCTAAAAAAAGAGCAGCAATCATTTCGTGGTGGAATATTACATCGACAGTTATGCAAAGCTTGCGTTAGTTTTATTCGTTTTTCTCAACTGTAGATTATATTGAAAGTTTTACTTAAACAGCAGTTATTATTCTGAACTTTTATTACTTCAGGTAAGCTAGTCAATAAGCCTCGTGTAGACGATTGGAATCCATTGGCCAAATTTTATTATGCAGACGAGGCACTTAATGCAGTTGCCAACGAACTAGATTCGTTTGATGGACGTCGTGACCCAGAGCGTTGTAGCCAGTTAGTCAACAAATTGAGGCAAGCGCAGGATCGTCTGTTGCATATAATTAGTCAGTTCATCGTTCTTTTTGTCTTCAAATATTAGCAGGTCAATGGAGTCTAGGATATTATGTTTAGCTTGCTTCATTCATTCATTAAATATTCTATCTCTAAAGGTAGTTGTGATTCTGTTCTAGAGCCTACATGATTGCATAATATATTAAAATTATTTCAGTCCAGAAGTTAAAGATTTTTCTCGAAATGTATTCGCTTTAGTTTTTATTACAGCAGAAATGATACAACAAGTATTTCCGCGTGAATCAGATCGTGCCTGTCGTGATTACCGTGTAAAATTTCCAGAAGAAATCATGCATGACAACTTACCTGGACAACTTTGGTTCGGCGCCGAGGTAAACTTCTTGTTTTTAGTTATTTTGTCTTTAAACAATAATTAGTTGTACTTATCCATTAGCCCAAGATCGAGGTGTTAATGCGATTTGATATTTTCAGTGCATTATATCTTGTTGTTGTATATAGTCACTTAGTAAATATGTGAACATTACTAGGTCTAAATAATTAAACTGTCATTACATAGAATCGAGAATTAATAAATGTCTTATTTCAGTGCCTTACAGCAGGGTCTAACATAATTGATCATGAAATAGAATCAGAAGCCATAAGACCAATGGCTCGTGCGCTAACAAAACATTTGGACACCTTGCGCGATTTGCTGAAAGATCAGTCTCTTAGAGATCCAACTCATTATAGCGACAAAGTGAAAAGAAGTTTGAAGCATTTCGACCAACTTTTTGCGGAATTTGAATTAAAGTTAGTGAATAAAGTTAGTTTAGCGATAAAACATGAAAGCACGTAGATATATTGTAGAAGATGAGCATTGTAAAAGTGTATCAATAAATTTTCCAGCATAATATGAATAGTATCTACATACTTAATGTTTTGTCGCCATAAATGTTTTACGAATGTATCTTGCATTTTAAGACATTAGATCATGCAGAATCTGAAATCATTTTCCTTTCTAGAATAGATTTATCAAGTCTTTAAGAATTTTTTGAGTTTGTATAAGTTTGTATAAGTTTAAGTTAGTATTTGTATATTTTTGAAATATTGATTTAATTAATAGTAAGAAATGTTTTGTGTAAAATTGATATTTCAGTTATGTAAGTGCTATGGTTCCAGTGAAAAGTGTGAAAGAATATGATTGTCAATTAGATATTGCTGTTTTGTTTTCAGAAACTTTAGACAGGTCCATTATTTATTTCTTTCTGCTCAAAAATTGATTATAAACATTTAAAATGGTATGAAGATTCAATTTTTATCTTAATTTATATGATTTTTTGAATTCTCGAAATCTCGAATGCGCAGAATGTTCAGCTTTTTAGAATTAGCTGTATAGTTATGATACTGTATTCCAGCATATGCTGTTTTCTTTTGAAACCTTAAATCTTAGTACTTATATCATTAATTAAAATTTTTGTTGTTTATAGGGCTCTTAGGTTAAGTTATCTAACGCAGGATCAGATCGATGATTGTGATCCTATTGTGATGATTGCTATCCCACGCTTAGCCATTGTTTGGTGAGTTCTGCTTTTTAATTTTCATTTTCTTTTTATATGAGATTGAAAAGCTGAATATTTGATTAACATTGTGTATTACCAATTAAGAAACGAGCTAATATTCTTATGTTAAATTCGTCAGCGAGGATTGCGTTATGGATTGTTTTTCAGTGGTCTTTTATATTTTCCGGAAGGAGCATTGAATGTAGATGCAAATCCTGAAACATTGTCCGATATGTTTCGCTCGTTTCATAGTTTGTTGGTGAAAATTCGCGATCTATTGCGTATTTTGAATGTGCACGAATTACATCGTGTCGAGAAAGCTCTGTGCACTGGCGAAACACAACTTAAATTTGGTGAGCATAAACATTCTTTTTACTCTCTGAATTTGTTCGAAAAGGCAAATATACACAAACGGCTGGAAATGAAGAAACGATTTTATATTTGTTTGAATAAAGTTGATTAATTTGAGAAGTCCAAACTGACTGTTCTCGACAAATATTGGCATTTATTAATGTCGACAAATTACTGGTACTTGTTTCATTTGCTTAGATATTAAAAATTCTTCTTTATTTTTGTTTAACTATTCCAGATGAAGGTAATGTCGAGGAAGCATTGACTATAGCAAATTTTCATTTGAAAACTACTGGAAAAGAAGAAAAGATTTTGAAAACGCAGAAATTACAGTAATGATTTGATTATTAATTACAATGATTAGGAAAGAATGACGAGGATTTTTGTTTCGTTGAAGTTGAAGTTGAATTGGAAAATTCATTAAGAATGGATATAAAAGGTCAAACATTGTAGGGAATAGTATGATATTTTCTATTCTCATACTTTATACAAGAGCATCATCTTAGCCATAGTTAATTCCGATTTAGTTTAGTTGTACTGGTGAGTGGGATGAAATTTTTAGTAAATTTTTTGAATTTAATGCTTTTGGGACTCACTTCTCTATCAATTCCTTTATTTATTATTAGAAATAAATACAAGGCTACTTATAGCTGACTTATCGTTTTGATCTTCCACAGAATTCAACTATTTTTTTTTTTTTCAGAATTCAACTATGAATAAGAATTGATTAACGGAAAGAAATAAATATAGTTAAAAGAGCTGAGTCTTAAAAGAAATTAAGCTGGATTCATTTCTCCTTTAACAACATTGAAAACATAGAAAAAGCCATTAAAATTAGTTCTTTATTAGTTAAAATAGCCATCAGCTTTTTCTTTAATTTCATTTCCTTCATTCCAGTTCTCATTTTTATTCTTATTCTTTCTTCCTAATTTGGTTTTATTTTCGCTCTTTATTTTCATAGTGATTATCATCAGTTCATTTTGAATATTTTTTTTCTGCTTCATATCATTTTTACTTATCATTGCTTCTATTCAAATCAAGGTGGTCACTATGACGACAATCTAATCTCTATGTTTTACAGATTGTTAATTGAAAAGATTGATTAACAATGTATGAAATAATGTAATTTTTATTTTCACATTATGTTCTTATCAAACTTCAAAGAGAAAATAATTTGGTTTTCCTTTAATATTTTTATAGATCGAACGTCTCTTCGGGCTCAAATTCCTCAGATGATGGTGATTGCGATGCGCCTAGTGCTTCCAGTGCTGCACATTATGCAAATAATTTTGCACATAGGATGTTGTCGCCTGTGCATTTCGGAGACAGTAATGAAAGTAGCGGTATTAAGAGTTCTCCAAAATTGGATCTTTTAATGTAAGTTGGAATATTTTGATTGTTATTTTGATTTAAAATCATGGAATGCCATCTTTATTCAGCATAATTTTTCTGTTTTCTATGTTGGTTCTCTCTTTTGTTCATCAAGTTTAAAAAATAAACCTTTGTTTTGGCTGACAAATGGATATAAAGATTTAAATGATCATTAATGAATTTAACAATGAAAGTATAATTGATCTCTTCAATGATTCAACGAATGAAATTCTTCGCAGTATGACTAGTCCACCAGATCCTCATCGCTTACGTGCTCGATTTCGTTCCTCTGCCGATTTGATACATCGTTTATTTGTATGCATATGCGGTGTTGCTGATCAATTGCAAACAAATTATCCTACTGATCTGCGACGTGTACTGAAGATGATTTTGCAACCAAACGATGTTGTACCAATTTTCGAGGTTTGTTATTTTTATTTTCGTTTATAGTTTAGCTGCCGCACGCAATTATTTTTTTTTATTATCATTATATTTGAATTTGAAATGGATTTTTAACATGTATGTTGGTTTCTTTACTTGCTTCTTCACTTGAAAATTTCCATTTAAAAAATTGGATTGGAAAAAGATGCCTGTACTCATAATAATCTTAAAATAATGATTTGCTATTTCAAAAATTAATTTTGCGATAAGACCACATTCCATTTTTTAGATATCCGGAAAAACAGCGCCAAATCCGGAAAACGAGGAGGAAATGGGTGTAGAAGTGCAAGAAGCGCTTCCTTTACCTTCCCTTATCGGTTAGTTTTTTCTTTTATTTTTATTTTTTTTTTTATTTGAAAAAGAAAAAAAAAGAAACCAAATCAAAATATTTCCATTTTTCTGTAGGTGTTCGTTGGGTGCCAGATAGTGACTGTGAGCAGTGCACGGCCTGTGGCGCACAATTCACATTGGTTCGACGCCGTCATCATTGCCGCAATTGCGGAAGAATCTTTTGCTCGCGTTGTTCTGCCAACTCCTTACCGCTTCCCGAATTGGGTTATGACAGGAAAGTAATGATTTTTTTTACATTTATATGAGACATTTTTCATTTTCTTTTATCTTTTTCAACATTTCAAATATATTTGACTTCTAAATATTACATTTTTTCAGCTCTTTTCTCTGTGAAAGGCTGTTATAATTTGAGCTGCTATTTTTATTTTCATTATGGTGTCGTTTTTGTTAATATATTAGTAGTACTATGTAATAATGGGAATAAGGATCATTTTTGTTTTATTTTTTCTTTCAACATATTTTTTAGTTTAAGTTTTCTAAATTACACCAGAGTTTTTTTTAGAATATTCAATCATTCAAAACTTGATTTTGCAATTATTGTTTTGATATATACCGATATCTCCACATTTCAGGTTCGTGTATGTAATTTGTGCTTTTTATACAAAATTAATCCATTTTCACCTTGCACAAGTCAATCGCATTCGTCACGAAATCATTCAAGTAGTGCATTTAATAACGCTGTCACTCCTGCTGCAAGTGGTATAGTTTTTAATTTACCTTGCTAATGAACTAAATTCTATAGTTAAAACGATATTTGATTTTCAATTTCACGGATCTGTTTTACTATAATTTTCTTTTTTTTCTTTTTTTTTTTTTTACACTTATATTATTAATGTAAACCCGCTTTTCTTTTTCAAATTTTAGTGTGTGTAGATTTGCAGTTAAGTTGTAAACATTTTTCATCTATTTATTTGCTTAGTCATGTATTCATTTAATTATTCTTCATTTTAGTGCTGAATCAGGATGGACATGAAGAAAGGAATGAAGACGAATCGCAAAGTAACGAATCAGCCGTAGCAGCAACAGCAACCGCTATATAAATTCATTCGGGTGCTATTTATACGAATCTTTGTCTTTAACTATATTGTAATTAATGAGTTACTGATTTTATCACTTAAAAAAATTTGTTAATATTTGAGTTACTGTGAACAATTTTGCGAAGATATCCAGATTTCTAAGTTTAAATAGAAATAAATGTGATTCGAGAATTAATTACTTCTCACAAGTGGTGCACTATTAATTCTTTTTTTTTTTTTTTTTTTGATATTTTTGAGTAAAATTTCTAACAAGCCAGCAGAATTTTCATTTTTCTGGTCGATTCATTGAATGATTGTGCTTTTTGTGCTAAGTATAGTTTCTTTAAAATTGTTTTCATATGTTTGATACAGACATTATAAGCGCCTTTAAATTTTTTACTGCTTTTTTTTTTTACATAATTTCGCCTTAATATTAGAAGCAGATATGAATACGAATATATTGGTATTAATTTTTCATACTTTAAATAAGCAGTTTTTAACTTTTGGAACATCACATCATTTTTTTCATATAATGCATGTTTTAATTACATATCCATACATTTTTCGCGCCTTAAATTTATTGCTGAAATGAAATTTTTTATTTAAGGCTGACAACATTCTATTATTTAAAGCTATCAACACTCTTTTAGTATTAAAGAATGTAAATTTTTACTTCATTCTTCATTCTCTTTTGGTTGAATGCAAGTACGCTCGCACTTTCGGAAATGTTGCTCTTTAATTGGAAATATTGCTCTTTATTGCTCTGTTCTCTTCTCCCTGATTTGCCTTGTAACATTTTTGTTGTTTCTGAGTCCTCTTGATAAATTTATATTCAGTTGTATCATAGAAATCAGTAATTATTTCACTGCGGATAATATTAATTTGTCAAGATGGCTCAAAGTGAAAGGTTGGCGTCACAGCTGTTTACTCTTGTGAGTGTATTCTCAACAGTGTTGTGATCTGCTTGTTTACTGATGTTTTGCGATGTATAAAAGGATAGCATTTCTCGAGTTATATGATTCTTGCAACTATTTCGAAACTTTTGATCATAATTTCACATGACCTTTGTTCCCTATTGGAAATGAAACATTAATGAGGGTACTTCGAAAAAAAAAAAAAAAAAAAGAAAAAACCTTTCCTTTTATTTCTTGCACTTTAACGAGATCGTCTTTTGGCAGATCATATTTTCACTCATGTTTTAAAGTTTTCGTCGTAATCTACGTTCTAAAAAAGTATTTCAAGTAGCTTTATATTCAAGGAATGGTGCAATATGCATGGTATTCTCGTTTTGAATAGAACGGAGAATGTGTAGTCTGTATTTTATAATTTAATGAGGCTGTGTTGAGTAGGAGCTCGATTACTTCTTACATGCAGGAGTGAAGAAGCCATAAGGTGGGAGGTGTTATCCTTAGATCTCAAAAGAGAACTGAAAAGTTTAGATTCATTAATAGAACTGGTTCTGCGTGTTAACAGTATCTTAGATATTACATAAAGACCGTTAATTAACTTGCTATCTTAATACCGCACTGTTTCAATCTTCCCACTCCTGATGCATTTGTTTCAGAATAAAGATCCCGGCAGCTGAAACACGAGTAAGATTTATGCTTTTCATTTGGACTCAGTCAAATAGATAAAAGCTTATGTTTTAACACATAGCGAAACCAAATGCCATTTTAGCAAACCACGATCAAACCCAAGGTCGAGTGATTGTTAGCTAAAATATCGTTAGACTACAATGATCTACATTAGACTACGATGATCATCAGTGTTACTTGATTGTTAGCAAAATAACAATCCCATCCGTTTTCCACACTGCATTACTGTAGTGTTGAGGGTCTGATTACTTTACTGCTTTGTTAGGAAAGTTTTATTCTGTTTCATCTTAGTTGATATCATTTCCGTAAAATTGTTAACTTTAGTTCACTTGGTTACATGTCGATAGTAAAGTATGGCAGTTCCATTACTTAGGAATTACGGATTAATAAATCTTAAGACTAAGTGTTTATACTCAAAAGTAAGCCTTGTATGCTCGATATTTTATAATGTTTATTCGGCAGAAAACATCCAAATAGCACAATGGTTAAGGGATCATTACTACATTATTTTTTATGCCATCGTTTGATGCATTATTCCTGCATACTTTTCGCATTTATTTATGAACCACAGGAATGTTTGAGAAAACTGATGCAACTCCGTACAGTTTCAACAAGTATGAAATATTTTACATCTGATTCCTTAGATTGCAAAAATCAACATTTCATTTCAAATGAAAAATAAAATGCATTTATAATCGTTATATCATTCCATACAGCCATTAAGTACGTGAAATATTCGTGTGGGAAATGATATAAGATTTTATTATACGGTACATCGAAAGAAATATAATTTTTGCGATGTGTGTATGGATAATTGACCAGATTCACTAAATTGTAATGTTAAATTTTTTGAATTATTAAAATTGGAAAATATATCAAACATCATATGGCAGTACTGCTTATTTAAAAAAAAAAAATAAATAAATTTGAATCTTTGCTGTAAAAAATGAAGCAGCCGAATTGACATTTATAAAAAAAAAAAGTAGAAAAGATAGTTAATGCCATCTGATCAGTTAATTAATGGCAAGATCAAACGTATGAAACGAAAGTATTGCAAGACTTCCTTAGTGTTTTAGTATTTATTGGAACTGATGCAAAAGTGTCGAATATTCAATTGCTACACTAAAGACTTAAAAATATTTTTCCTGTTTGGGATTACTATTCGTCAATTTTCATTTGTATGATCAGCATTCATACACGACATAATGTCGACTCGATCATCTCGACTACATTTCGTTATTGTAAAAACTGGAAATGCTTATTCCCATTATTCACAATTTAACAATACTAATTATTTCAGTTATTTCAACATTACCTAATTGATTTTGATCGTCGATTTTTATATGGAAAACGTGAATGCATAGCTAATTGTTGGGATAAAAAAAAACAGTAAATGTAATACAAGGAGGAGTTTTTCTAAATTTTCTAAAATTTTATCTAATTTCCTTTTAAAACATAGCTCAAGTCGAAAAAAGAAATATTTAGATTTTCATTATTTTGATCTCAACTTCAATCTCGAAAGCAAAATGATATGATATAGCTTAAGCCCAACAAAGTTTTTCTAATAACCAATTGAATAAAAAAATAATTAAAAAATTTCCACAGATCAAGTAGGACTCTTCTATCGAAAAAAGTTGGTGTCATAACTGATGTCATACAAATCATCCACATTAATCTTATACTCATTCTTTCTTGGGTTGGTTTGTAAGAATAATTTCAGTTAATATAAATGAAACAAAGATTAAATCAGATATTTGAAGAGCAGAAAAATCGTTAGATAAACATATATTGATAGAGTTTAAGAATGCTAATCAAAAAAAAAAGTTGACTAGAAAGATATTGAAGATGAGTCATGCAAGACCAGATAACAATCACAGCTTGGATAATTTTTTTACATCAAGAAAGTCTTAAAAGTTTATGAAAAAATAAATAATTTGTCAGTTCTGAATATTAACAACTATTTTATGATTAGAAATTGAAGCAATTCGAACTACATTACACATGTGAGTCAATAACTCAACAGTTTAAAAAAAAATCGGTAAATTCAATAAAATTGCTACCCTTTTTGACTTGCAAAATAAGATTAGAGACGAAAAAGAAGTTCAAATTCAATTAATTTAAAAAAGAGAAATCATTTATTTTCTACGCAGCCAAGTTTCTGGTACCCATTGTACTTCATCTCTCAATTCATTCAAAGCTTCCACCAATCTAAAATTATATCTTATGAACTTTTAATATTTCTTTCAATGTGAAATTTAGAAATAATGTGATTCAGAACAAAATTCTTGTTTTTTGCTTGTCACATTGTTTGAGCCACGTTCCAATCCAGATAGATTTCAATAAAGCGAATTATTTTACATATAAAATCAGTCAAAAATAAAAGAAAATACCTTTCTGAACCGAAAGGCATCTCAATTATACTTAAACTGTCCTAAAAAAAAATCTCAAACTGAGCAACATAACACAGTAGTACTATTTGCATAATAAATAAATGAAAAAAGACCTTCTGAAAGTGATGTCCAAATTCCTGTTTACCAAAACAATATGAAACATTTTCGCATAACTACTCTCCATCAATTCCTTATTTTCCCGAATAAAAGCTTCCATTTGTTCTTCGGTGAAAGGACGCCGTCGAAACTTATTTATTTGTCGAAAGTCGTTAATTCCTGGAGGAGCAATCAGTACAACAAGTGGCATAAATTCTGCATTGTATAAATGTTGCAAAGCTTGCGGTCCACAATCCAATAAACAAACCCGTCCACTTCGAATGCAACTTCGTATTGTTTCCACACTGCAACGTGATATAGATGACAGAATCAAACGAAGTAACAAAACAGGTTACAGAAAATTTTTAGTTTTAAAAAATTTGATGAACTGTCAAGACAAGACAATTGCCAAGTGTCCTTTTAGTAAAAAGATTATGCTTCATAATGGAGCAATAAATTTTTGTTTATTCGATATTTGATGAAATAAATGAGTACAAGAAAACAAGTCAGAAACAGAAGCATATAGAAACCTGGTGCCGTAAAATTGTTCATCTAATTCACCCCATTCGATCATGTCACCAGCCCGAATTCTCTCTAACATTTCTTCTTTTGTTCGGAAATAATATTCGCGTCCTTCCAGCTCGTTAGGTTTTGGAACTCGCGAAGTATCTAAAGAATGTCCAATCAAAATTTCATCGTTCATATTAATGATCGTAAAAATTATTAGATTTCTCATACTATTATGGTCATGCATACCATCACTTATTGAGTATAACTATCCCAGGATTTATGTTCTTTTCATCATCATTCTTTATCTTTATGTTCTTTTCATCGCCAATAGTCTATTCACTTTCACATTCGAAAGAAGTTGAATGACACGACAACAATACTTCCAGTCTGATCCCAAAAAGTTTTTCGATAATACATCAGATTTAGCAGAAAATAGCAAGCTCATTATCGCACATTCTTCAAATGGTGCCAATTTCAGATGTTCAATAATGATCTGAAGTAACTGACGATCGTGTGCGCAAACATCTTACTAATTAATGCGCATATGTGGGAAAATCAAGGAATCTTCATAGTAATTCATGAGCAATGATACTGAATTAGCTTACAGGGAGTAGCAGCTGCGAAATATTGAGGTAAATGGGCCAGAAGCATCGCTTTGAGAGTTCTTCGACCAACACCTGGAACACCCAACAATACGACAACTCGGCGACCATATGGAGTAAGCATCGAGATCTGCTCACCGAGTATACTCACCGGACACAATCCTGTTTGGTTTAAATCATTCACCTTCCGTCCCTGTAAAAATTTCTAAAGATCTCTAAAAATTTGATTGACTTGTTTTGAGCTTCTAAATTATGTTCACGATTTTGTGAAACTTGACTTTGTCTCTTGCCCACTGTAACATATTATTTCTTTTATGGATCCATCTACAAGTCAACCACATTTGCTCCCGATGGAAAATAAAAGAAAGTGGGCAGGCTTAAAGATATTTTAAATTCATTTTAGCAAAATAATAGTCGCCATCGATTAGATATAAAAATAATGAGTAACCTAAATCATAATGATGAAAATAAATCACATTCTTAAATATTAAAATCTGCTACCTGAACCCAATTAGAATCCTTGCTAAATGCTTGGATAACATCGCCTTTCTTCAAACTCAAACCGTTGAAATTAGTGGGTACACGATTGTCGTGCGAGCCATCATAATCCGATATTGCACGATAATAAACCTAAATTTGAAGCCGAGAACATTTCCTATATGAAAGAATGATTTATTTGAAATTACAAAACAAGTCTTACTTTCAAGGTATCATCATAAGTACAGAAGAGAATGTGAAAATTCAATGAATCAAATTATAATTAGAGTCTTAAACAAGGAATATAAATAAGAAAAATGTTTAAATTAACTGGAAACTATTCTATCAGGGCAAAAAATCATATCTCCACCACATTTTCTAAATGGCAAGAGGAAGTGTTTGAAATTGGTCTGGTCAGTTCTACCAATTAAGTTTTCAAATCTGTTCATACAATCAGCAAAATAAGAAAATGAAAAACCTTTTGATTATTTTAAACGCTTTTTCGGGAAATATCCATATTAAATATTAGACAAGAAGTACACCTACTGATGGCCCTTGATGCAAAGGCGTTGGCATTATTTTCAACACGCTACTATCCTTCAATTCCGTTAACTGCTTGATCTGAGTAACAGGTATCCCATTGATTTCAACGATTGCATCGCTTGCACGAATATCCTATCAAATTTCAGCATGCATTATCACAAGTAGTAAAAGAAACAGTGTCCAAAAAATAATTAATTTCTCAAGGATCGATATGAAGCAAAAAAAAAAATTCAAAAATAAGATTTCGACAGTTGATTCCATTAAAAGTTAATAAAACTTTCAATCTTAAAATTAGTTTTAAATTGGTTTAAATTTGAAGCCAACCACTTCTTTATTTCTTAGTTCAGCCACTATCACTTAAGGTGATAGTTCTACTTCACAGAGTTTACTCTTGTGTCCAACACAAAAAACCTTTGAATGTTCTATTATTCTTTATAAAAAATTGTTGGCATCTTGAATTAACCAATTCATTTAGCAAATACATGAAATTGATAACAGGAAAAAAAAAATACTTTGGCGATGGAATCAGGCTTCACTCGTGTAATGATGATTAGATCCCCAACTCGATCGTAATCAATGCCACGAAATGGATTCTGACTAAGTCGTACGATTCTTGTATTCGGTATGGATGACGTTTCAGATAACAAAGGAGATGATATTCCATTGTTTCTAAGAGTTAATTCTGCTGTACGGAACATTTTTGATTTATCGGCATGCGACACTTCAGTTTCATCAACTGTCACTGATTGGTCCACATCACCATTGATTGGTATGACATGAAATGTTTTGGTTGTAACTACTCGTTCTGTTACCACTGTACGCCTTTTTACACCCGTTTCTGGATCTTCCTTTACCGTTTCGTTACAAACCACCTATAATTTGGAACAAATCAAATAACAAAAATTTTTTATAAATTAATTTAGAATTCAATAATATTTTCAAACTTCATTATTTGATTTTATGCACCGCAGCTGAGCAATTATGAACAAAAGTAATAGAAACAAATTATTGACGGTTCATCAGAAATTCCAGTTTAGAGTGAAAAAGTGAATCGATCAAATATGCATTAGAAAATGGCATCTCGCAAGAGGCGAATAAAGTACGAAATAATGTTGTAAAATTTGTTTGTAGGACAAGACTCTGTCAACTTTTTCTGATATTTCAGTGCAGAAGTGAGCCAAAGGGAAAGATTCTGGCCATGTTTCTGGACACTTCCGGAATGTTCCTCGCACTGCTGAGTGTCTACAAAAGCAGAAAACTCAAACATGCAAGCACTTAAATACTGCACAAGTCATTAGTTGCCCTTTGATGAAACGTCTGTTCTGTTTCTTCAGAAAAACACAGCCCGAATGCCACTGCCGCATTGATTGACAGTGCACTTTTCAGAAATGAAACAGCCCCTTTCTCTACGAGATACAGGATGGCGACAAGGGGGCGGATGAGGAAGCACTGATCTTCGACTTTTCAGTGATTGAGAAAACAGCTAATACTGGACGACTGACTCATTCGTAAATTATAAAAACATTTCCAAGAGGGCGAAGTCTGGAAGCACGCAAACTTCAAATAAATGCCTTCGACTCGAGAGAATCTCCGTTTTCCCATGAAGTTCCGCAACTTTTAGACATTATGTGCAATCGCTCTTAGCAGTTCCTTATCTAAATCGCTCGCTTTCTGAAACGATCTGTGCTGTGAACACTTGTCTGTGGTTGAATGGAAACGTAAATACCTCAGAAACTATGTTCTTCCACAGAATTCACCTAGATTTCCCAGTCGCTACATTTATCTCACTATAGTTAAACGACTTTCGGCTGCTTAATAATTTCGGCACTTCTCACACCCAAAAATGCAGTAATGATTTATGGTTCTCTAGAAAGACAACTGAACGGTTTCTCCAGAACAGCTGTTTCTGCTGCATAGTACACATGTAGTCTTATGTTCTTGAAATATTTCCTGGGTTTACACAAATCCCGTACTGGTCAGACTGGTTGAACTATCTTTTAACTATCAAAAAGATTTAATCGAATGGGCTAATTGCTGGACTGAGAGCTTCTCTAAGGAAGCGTTTGCACGATCAGCTTAATTATGCATGTGCACTTTGCTAATGGCCTGCTACGTAGCAGGACGACCAGAACCATGGGATATTAGTTGATAGTTGAGATTTTGCAACGTTTAACTTCAAGACAATTAAAATATCCACGGAAATGTCATGCAGAGATAAGATCAAGAATTAATAAAGTTGGGAAAACTTTCTGGGATTGGGAAAAGGAACAGAAGAAAAAGTATTCATTTGTCATTCACTGCTAGCTTCAGTAACATGTCCTCACTAAACATAAGTATCGTCTTTCTAAGTGGAAATGAAAAGAAAGAATTCATTGACGGAGAAGGAAAACTATCGATGTCTGTCATTACAGCGGGAAATTTCCGAAAACAAATCAAATTTAAAATGAGCGAAATAATATCGCAAAAAAGACTGTGGTCGCAGTGCTTTCGAATCCCAAAAATAATATGAGTCTTTGCTACTATGCAAGCTCATTCAAAGCGATAAGAAGCGATAAGGTTTGCGACTGTTTCAGATGACTAAAATAAGTGAAATTTTGTTGAAAATAAAAGCACTGAACGTGAAATATATCATACGGCTATCATAACAATCATGGAGTGAGATATAGAAGAGTATGAAGATCATCTGCATGGTGAAAATTCACTGGAATCATCCTTACGATTGTGGAACGACAGAACAATGAAATACATAAAACCGAAAGAAAGGAGATTGTGCAGGTGCTTTGGTGCAAACAATGAAAGCCTGAAATTGGAAAGGATGGAAACCTTTTTTGAAAATAACTTTTCCCCAATGTGGCACAAAATATGGGATCCGAATGGGCGAGAAACAGAAATTTGATCATTTGGATGATAACCAATTCAGCCCTTCCTCATCGAAAGATGCAGTGAGGAATGAAGTTCACTGGATAAGTTCAGCGAATCCTTCTCCCTTGCACTTTTGATGTATCATTTAATCTTTGCCTCTCCTCATCTCATTGAATTTGAATGTAAACAAAAAAAATATCTATGCACAGGCAGTGAGACAGATAAGAGAAATTATTGAATTGAAAATTAATGAAAAATGAAAAAGCGAGGATGAATAAGATAACACAAAGACTGAATTTATGCACGAGTTTGAGAAGAATTCATGAAATGTCAACACAGATTCTATCACAAATCCTCAATTTAAATAAGAGTTTTGAATCTAAAATCTAGAACTGAACTGGATAAGGCAAATAGTATTTATCAATGAAGCAGTATGATTCTGACAAAGGAAACAATATTTACAAACTTTTTATGAAATGGACGAAATCAAGACTTTTGTCATTTTTGTTATATCAAAAAAGAGAGATATACTTACATACTTACATACTTACTAACTTACCTTTTTGTTGTAATTTTAAAACTTGAATAAATTAAATTTTTTTCCGGTAAAATGAAAGTATAGCATTAAATATTTGAGGGGATGTATACATTCAAGCAATAACTGTTGCGCTGTTAAATTGATATATGGTAATCATCTGAACAAATAATGTGTTTCTAAAAAATAGAAAAGTAAACCTTTCGATCGGAATCCCGATCATCTGTTTCTCTGATATTTTTCACGGACATTAGTTCATCCACAACATTACTGAGTGTTTTTGGAGTATTACTGGTCAAATAATAATGTTCTGTATTCGAATTGGCAGTACCTTCTAGCTGTTCAATACGTTTCAATAGAGCATGCAAACAATGCGACAGATTCGCCACATTTGCTTTTAGATTTGCCACCTCAACGTCCATCCCGAAATTTCGTCTTCTATAACAGATAAACGTTCAACTTCAGGAGACTTATATTTGATACCAAGTTTTCTAATCTTTCACAGCGTTATGCCAATAATTGATGGTACTTATACTTATCAGCAATGGCAGAAAAGCACCTAATAATAATGAAACTGTTAATTTTTACAATTCGAAATCGTTATAACACATAACCAAATGATTCTTAAATTGATCCAAGTATCTCATTATAAATCAGGAAAAAGAGCAATTGAACAGTGTTGAGGGTTGGAGTTTTAAGTAAATCAAACACCCAATCTTATGCATCAAATGAAATCTGATATGTCTTCCATGGGTAAGTTCTATTCTATTCCAATACAAAATATTTTAAATTTACAGAAAGAATTGGTTGTAGTTTAATTTAATGCTGATATATATATTTTTTTGATCATAAAGAGCGTTCAAAAAATAAAACGGAGGGGAAGAAATAACTGTTTATGTATTAATGAATGGCAGGTATATTTTTTTGAAAAATGAAAACAAATAATTTCAAAATTAGTTAGAAAGACAATAAAAATGAAGCATCAATTGATAGTTACCTGATTTCAAATATTAAGAAATCCTATCAATCAAAAGATCAATTTAAAAATAAAAAAGTAAAATCAACTTTATTATCGATCTCATTCAAGATTTCCGTTGAGCTTTAGATCAAAACCTTGACAATGATATGATTTATAAAATTGTTGTCAAAGAATTGGATTTTCTTGGTCCAATATCTTCTCTCAAAATGTCCGAGAACTTTCTAATTTCTTCAGAATTGCTTTCATGTTTCGAAAAGATTGTTTTATCTTGATAGAATTAGTAATACAAAATTCCTTACCCAATAAACTTTATTCAAATTCGAGGACTTTTCGTTAGCTGCTCATTGTAATAGAAACAGAGGACAACATTACTTAGCAGAAAATTCCACAATAAATTCTGGAAAGGATAATCTTTCTCTTGAAGAATTTTTTGAAGAATTTCCAGCTGAAATAGTCTTCAACTAATGCTAATCAGTGCAAAATAAAGGTGAAAAATGTGAAATAACGCAGATTTTGGAAACAATATAGTTGATAAGCAAATTAATGTGCAATAAGTGATGTCAATAAACAAACATTTACTTTAGACTGGAAAATTTTAAAAATTTTATGGAACTTGAAAGGAAAGTACAATGTCAAAAAAGGTGCATCATCGAGTATGCCTAGGATAAATTGTGCATCCAAATATTTAGTATTTTTACGATTCTCATAATCGCTGCCATTATAATTAGCACCAATGCTAATGTTATTCGGTTCATTAAATATGGTCCATATTTTAGAATTTTATTATTAGCTGTACACCAATAAGAGCAGACCAATTAATTTCTTTCGTTCGTTCATTTATTATGTTTGTTCATTTGTTACTAAAACAACAATTTTAATAATATGTTGAACATAGACATATATTCTTGTAAAATCATTTTTGAGAGAAAGCATGAGAAGCGAAAAATTCAAAAAAGAAAAAAAAAAGAAAAAGGAAAAAGGGAAAAATAAAAAAAGAAAACTCAATTAAAATTCAAAATTCTATTGGAAAATAGGAAAAACTTGCTTTTCAAATTCCATTATTTTTTAAAGCAACCACAATATGACATGCATATCATCAATGCGATGATAATTTTCTCATTTTCGGTTTTTGCTTGCAATATTTGTATATACACAAATTATATTCTTATCGTTTAATGATAATCTTCAACACTTGGCCAACTTAGCTTAATAGAAAAAACTTGCCTTCAGATTCCATATAAATTAAAAGTTTTACTAATTTACTTAGAACAGTCATACTATGGAAATGTACATTTGCTAAGCTGATTGGCAAGTTCATTGCAAGACCCAATAAATCATCGTTACTTCTTTTTTAATAAGTTTAGCAATTTAGTGTTTGACAAGTACATCATAGAATACTAAAACTGACAACTAGCTATTTTCAGAGAAATTGATTCAAATTTTGATGAAGAGAGACCTATCTCTTTCTTCCCCTTTATTATTCCCATATTAAAATTTAAAAGAAAAAATTTTTTTTAAGTTTTCAAATTAATTTTCATTTTGTCAAAATAACCTGTCTTCCGGGACACGCATAAGAACACGGAGGGCGAAATCACTTCTATTTTTCAACACCTTTCATCCAGAAAGTACAGCACATTTTCGGACCAATTTTGTGGATAAAAGGAAATGGTTGTTGTTGACAGTCGAATGTCATCAACGGGAATAATGTGGGATGGATCGATTGGGGCTCGGTCGATAAATAATAAACAAACCACTAACTATGCTCTCGTATACTTCCACCTGTCGCAGCCATCAACACTTTCTCTCTAATCTTCCGATGGCAAGAATCCGTCATGATTGACTTCCCTCTCATGCTTTCCCTTCTTAAAAGTAAACAGTGCTCCTTCTGCATCATTCAACAAACTATTCAGCAACTACCCTTGAAATCCCAATTTTTCTGGCTCAGCCTTCGCTAAATCTATTCATGAATAAAAGTAAATCCAAGAAAAGAAAGCTTTCTTTTAAATTTCCTATTAAATTATTTAATGACGAATGAGGCAACTTTGCCGATACTCAAGTCTGTGTCTAGCTGGATTAAAAAGATACCTGGAGATCCCAAATCACTAATGACTACCTGGAGAATTTATCTCGCACTTGATGACACAATCGGAATAGTAACCTAGAACCTCGCTCTGTTCTAAAACCATAATTTGAGATTTGATAAATAATTCAAACGATGAGTTTTATCGCGATAATAGAAAATAAGATGATGAGGTACGATAACAATCGATAATATTTAGTCACAAAATAAAGATTTTAGATTATAAACTTCTGTAAAACCCACAAAATAACTATTAGTATATCATATCATCCATTAAAGAAGTCGAGTTAAAAAAAACGTCCGTTTTATTAGTTTCGGAAGATTTTTTGCAAAATAAAATAAATATCCCAATTTTCAAAAAGA
This sequence comes from Onchocerca flexuosa, assembly GCA_002249935.1. Lineage (NCBI taxonomy): Eukaryota > Metazoa > Nematoda > Chromadorea > Rhabditida > Onchocercidae > Onchocerca > Onchocerca flexuosa. The sequence continues at coordinate 3,233,878 of KZ269977.1, read as the reverse complement.
CGAAATAGTTTGCTCTATTTCATCTTTTTGGATGGCTTTTTCATCTCATTTTACCTATTTCCCGTACGCTCATTGAAATCCGAAACATTCCATTTTCTTCTGCTAAGGCGAAAATCTCGACGTATGAGAAAATGCTGTTGGCTTGTCAATATTTTTATGAAGCACATGTACAAGTTCAGTAACAAATAAATAGGAGACCGGATATTTCAAAAATCCAACTTGAATGGATCGGATTTCACAACTCTCTTCGGTAATCTGCATAGACTTGGCATATGATCGCAAGTGATAAGTGATAAACTGAGCAGTGTAACGTACTGGAATGAATTCACTAGCTATTCTAATGAAGAGAAAAAAGAATAGAAGTCACCGTCGTTTCATAAATCACGCGTTGTAAACAATAACTTTTTCTTTTTTTCCACCGACATGATTTCAAAATTTTTAGCAAAGTGATTTGCTCTATTGTGAGATTCGTTACTATTTTTTTGTAAGGAATTGAAATTCTGGGATTCGGAAATTCGGAATTTTTCTAAATGAGTCTTTGAATTTCAAATGCAGAATCTCTTCTATGTGCTTGAGATGTGATTCTGAACAGTTATTAATAGGAATTTATTTTTAAGCGAGCCAGTCGTGTATACTTGAATTCTTTTATTATAATTGTAGCAATTTATATAAAAAATTATGGAAAACATTCTTTTCATCATTTGCAGTTACCATAGAATTACAATTATTTTGAGAAATCAATTTTGACTTTTATAATTGGTCCACGTCACTGAGCTGGGTACTTGTAAATGAGCCCAAAAATTCATGAAGTAAAAAATACTAGGTACTGAGGTACAAATTCATAGATACAACCATCGAAATTGAGTTGATAATGATCACATCAAAAGTAAAAAGAAATGATAGCAAGAAATAGTATTAATTTTATTTTGAATTTTTTTTAAAAAAATCTAATCTTTACTCTCATTTGGGCGATGAATTTATAATGAACGATCAGTGAAGGGTCATTTATTGTTTGAAAATGAACAAATCAATCAAGTAAAGGAGGCAAATATAAAAAGGATGATTGTATATTTCAATAATAAACAATGAAAAGCCTCGTAAACAACGAAGCATCGACTGAGACAGAAGCACTTCAGAAAGCCGATCAATCAGCAGCCTTGTGTGTCACTAAGTAATTTACTGAACGCTGCTTGGCCATCGCATTAAAGTGATGCAATCCACTATGAAAATGACGCAGTGATAACAACTTTATCATTCTTGTCGTTCAGCTTCGAACGATTGGAATATGAAGGAAGAATTGCAAAAAGTTCACTGTAGACTGGACAGAAACAATCCGACTAATGGATGACCTACATGTCGTTTTTGACAAAAGTTTCAAAAGTTTTTTGTTTGAAAAAATCAACCCGAAAAAACTGAACCGAAAGATGCCAGCACAGAAAGCTAGAAAGCTGTTAGAGCGATATTCTAGGAAATCTGTTAGCAATGAAGAATCAGTAATGAGAGAACAAAGATTTGAATGAAATTTCATTCAAATCGACTCGACAGCACTAAATTTTGACAAGTCAACTGATCATACGAAGTTCCTGAAAAGTATGCACAAAAATATAAATGCGTCGTCATTCGCTTACTTACTGTTATGCGAAACTTTCTGAATCACTACGTTAAAGCAGGAGAAAATGTATAATGAAAAGATGAAATCTTTTAGCAGACAAATTGATTGGCCAGAAATGAGCCATATGGCAAAGCCCAAACTAGCTTTGGTTAACTCAATATTACGCCTCATCCTTATGCGCCTTTAAAAAAACTCGTCGTTCAAAAATTTTCAACTCTCTCCCGAAATCTCATGATCTTTCGCGTCTAAGCAACGATGTCTAATTCTCATTTCGCTGTGAAAAAAAAAAGTTTGTCGAAAATTTGCATTGTTGGACATTCATTAACTTGTAAGTATCACGGCACACCTAAGTCCAAAGTTTCATTCAGGAGCAAAACAAATTTTATAAACCAACAGATAGACATTTGGATTGATGAGTGGCATAAAGTACATCAAAATTCGAAAATATTTTCAACAATTTTAAAGTTGAGAAGAAGAGCCAAGAGTGGATGAAAAAGTTGACGACTGGAGTGAACTAATGGACGCCGCAATGCATTACTCTGGATGAACTATACCAGGCATAATTTTTAAATTAATTTTTAGTAAAGTGCTAAGAGAAGATGCGAATTATCGATGTTATCCACAATAATCGTAATTATTCATTAATGACTATATTTTATGAAATTTGAAAATATATTTAAAAATTCATATGCATAGAGAAGTAGACTGTAAGTAAGTCTACTTCTTCGAGAGATTCAAAACGATCATAAAGACTGCAAAACAATTGATCAGCAAACAATTAATCAAAGGAATACTGCAAAGTAATTAATAATAAACAACAAAGAAACAACACCTTCACATTTGCTATGATTACAAATATTCTCGTAATTCAATCCAACAAATCTATTTAGACTTGTTGACACAGAATTATCAGAATATTTGTAATCAAACCAGACGAAATATTTAAACATCAAATACATCAGTCTCGAAAGATCGAAATCTTCAGCATCAACAAACTTTCCATGCTCAAAATAATCTTAAATTCCGCATCTATTACATGGAGTTTTTATGTGGTCGTGCTGTAAATCACATAAAAAAGTGCAATATCAATATATCTATTTACAACAGACGATAATTTCCAATTATTGCATTAATTTCCGATATTTTTTGATTCATAATCTCAGAAACAGCGCTTTTTAATGATTACAAAAGTGAGTCTCAACATAACTTTGAATTAAATCGCAAAAATTAAAAATGAGAAAGATTAAAATGAAAGTACAAACATCTCACTAATGAATGCCAATGAAAGTTATATAGTCGAATGTGAGTACAATAATTGTTATTTGTCAGATTGATAATCAAAGATATCGTTGAAAAATTTCCGCAAAGACTTTCAATATCGAGGCTTGTAAGTGGTACAATTCAGGTTATCTTAAAACGCAGAAGAAAAAAGTTGAGAAGCATATTTTGTGAAATAAGTATTATTATAAAATCCAAAAATTTGTGAGAAATATTCTTTCAGTTAAAGCAACAATCTATAAATAGCTTGTTTATGAAATATCCATTTCACCATCAATGACTTGATGTGATTGTAATCTGAGAAAATATAAAACTCAAAAACTTGAATGCAATTTTAGACCAAAAAAGTTAGGTAATTATAATATGTCTGAGCAAACGTTCCAAATTATGTGTGTTAGGGGCTGGTCTTTTTAATCTGATAAATGTTATAGAAGAAACAATCACAAAACGATCCAGATCATAATCCCCGAGCGTCATGATGATTGAACAACATGAATAGATGAACTATTCGAGATATCTAAATGATCTTTCACATAAATTAATTTGCGGTTATTCGAAAAAGAAACGTGATCACTTTCTCCGAGAACGCATGATGCGAATGTCTTGCTTGGCATAAATCCAACTTGCTCATATCTTTTCACATCATCATCATCATTCGCTCATCAAACTGGTAATCATAAATGAAAGTCCACTGCATCACATGAATATACATCTATGTATTAAAGCTCGTCTGAAACAAAAACGCAGTAACGCAAACACCTCAATATTCCACATATAGATCAAAATCTTATTAAATTATCGATTCATTTTACCAGATAAAACTCATTGCTTTTGAAATCGATACTCTCTCATTAATCACGAACCATCTTTGATGATTCCTATGGATGATGAAAGAGCGCTTGTCACAGAAATAAGCAGATTTTCACGCTTCCCAAAAATTTCCATGTATTCAAGACCAATGTTAGGCAACTAATCATTTCCTGGTTAATTAACCTTTCTGTCTTTCCGTATCTCGATACCTTTCACTTCTACACAACTCATTTCTCATTGGAGAATGTGGAGTATATAGACAAATTCGAACTATAATATCGCTACATAATAATAACTCTCTAATCCCTAAATTTTTACTTGGAATTCGACGAAGTTAAGCCAAACTTGAGGATAATCACCTCCCAACCCAAATGGTACTTAACGTCGAAACTCCACTTTTCATATCTAAAATCATGAGTTTGAAGAAATGGATTGGAATCTGCATTAAAATGGAACCCATGTATAGATATACTTATCTTTCACTTGGGTTCTGAGCTGTCTTGTAACCTAACAATGAGCATCCAACGTCTAATCAACTTATAGCCTACAGAACTCCAAAAAAACAATGGATCGGATGCAGACAATCGTCAAAGTTATTTATGGCAATAATTATGGATGTAAAGATGAAAATAAAATTCACATTTACTTACTAACATTCCACAATACAAACAACTTCCCCATAGAATTAACAAACACAATGAACAGTGGCGGATATCTGTAAGAAGTAAAGGCATTTATTCAAGCAAAACACTGCTGATCGATATTTTCATACTATTTTTAAAATAATTTTCTCAGATATTGTTCGATACTTCATACAGTGCGTCCACTACTGAAAAAATGATGTGGAGAATGATGCTGATTACAACAACGTATACAGTAAGCGATAGCTAGAATTTTTACTGACTTCTTACTCCTCAGGTCATTTTCGTGAAAGCAAATAATAAATGGTAATAAATGCAAATGATCTATCAAGAAAACACCTAACTTCCTGTATTCCCGGTCCATCACATTTACAAAGCGAGCATTCTGAAAATTCAATTACTCAGTCCTCATTACTTCGAACTGATTCCTGAGTAAATAAGCTTCTCTAAATGAAAATTACGCCAAACGATGATATTTGAAACAAAAAATGCTTTCTATAGTAAATTGCATATGAATAAATAAATTATATATATATATATATATATATATATATAAATATAAAACAATGTAACCGTGGATAGGTGATAACAGAACTCACATTTTTTCAATAATGAAAAACACTATGAGCTATCTCTGCAATATCAAAAACTAAATAGTTTCTTTGCTAAAATCGCTCCGTTATTCATCAAAATGTTAATACCTAATAAAATATTCTTAGTATTTGATATAGCACTTGTAAATGATTACTAAAGGTTTTTGAGACAAATCAAACAAAATTTGCACAAAAACTCAAGACTTTTCAGGAATCATGAATCCAAAATATAAAACATTAAGAAAAAACAGTATAGTCACAACATTAAAGGCTTATTTTCTAGCTGCTTATACAAAGCGTCTCCACGAAGTGTAATTTGGTATAATTAGGAAACAAATACAAGTTATATAGTCACAGCATCGATGAAGATTCTTCTTGAACTATTTTTTCATTTGTCAAAGTATTATCAGTTGTTTCTTTTGCAAAAGCTTTCGCGAACGCTTCTTTCACTCTCGTTTCATCACTCTGTAAATTTTTGAAAATGCATAAAATAAGCATTAGACATTTTTTTCAGATTCGAGTCATAAGGAATCAAGCGATAAGTCATATTAATCTAGTAAATAAATCAAAGGCTGAGACGAATAAACAAATGAAATTGGAAAAATAACTTAAGCTGTAGAAAGACCACTAAACAACTGCAAAAACATAAGAATTAAATGTTAGCAGTAATAAAAAATTATCAGGAATGAAGTTTTTCTCAATTTTTCTCAAAAAAAATTTATGTAACATACCTCAGCTATCAAACCATGTTGCACTAATTCGGCTGCTAATATACTTGGGGTATCACTATCAGTTATTTTGGCTGTCAACTGCCGATTCATCATATCATCCAATTGAACAATTAATGTTATCAATGACCCTGTAAAATTTTGTGATACTTATTATGCAACGACATGCAATACAATGCCAATATATAACAGTAAGAAACGGGACTTATCGATTATGGATCTTTGAATTTAAATTATAAAAATGATAACTGAGTTTAAATCATACAATAAAAATGGAATTCAAATTTAGAGTACTAATCAGTCGGTATTTTTCTGTTATAAATTTGTAGTTACCGTTAAGTGTGACTGTGCATTTGATGATTGACCTGTCTTCTTTATATTCCAGCGGTGAATCCGCTGGAGGAGAGGGTGATGGCTCCGGTTTATCACCATCTGATCCGCGATCTTCTAAAAATTTTGCAAACAAACTTCTAGTTTGAGGAAGCTAATATTAGTAGTTATTTACTTAACAACATTAAGACTTAATTGAAGAGATGAGAAATCAAATTATATCTTAAAAAAAAATTATCAAGCACCATATTGCAGCTCGCCAATTATGGCGGATGAAGATGTCGAGGCCATCATTCTTTGATGATGAGTAAGAGGGGTAAATGCTATGAGTGGATATATTCCATTACTAACATCCTCCAAAAATTTTTCCAGATCTACCTGAAACCAGTCATCGTCATCTGCTATAAAATTATATATTGACAGAAACATAATCCAATATCTAGTTGACAATGATAATGTTCCCTATAAAATTATTTCATTCATTAAACTATTTTCAATATTCTAAACTATGAGATCAACATCATTACATGACTAGCAGTGTCTTCCCAATACGATAAAAAGTATATTAGATAAATATTTTATTCAGAAAAAAGAATACCTGAAAAGAGGGGGCCTGGTTATAGGCCATTTCACGAAATCCAGATGTTGCTGCTATGCGATTCGGATCCTCTACATGCAGATCAACTTCATTTAAACTATCGTTCAATTTCGATGAGACAATACAGTGAGCAGCCAGTAATTTTAAAGAATGCACCTGAATCAAATATCAAGATTTGTGATTTAGAAATCTTTTTCTATAAATCTCTGTTAACCGTTTTAATCAGTATTAATGTTCCACGGACTTAAACAATTCATCAGAATACTGATTCCAAGGATACAATCGGAAGCGTATTTCATACTCTATGTTATTACTTCCATTTAAACCACTGAAAAAAAAAGCATAGGAAGAAGCAAATGCAACAACTACCTCAAGCAGAATAGTATGGCACAATAAATCGCGAGCAGTAGGCCTTTTAGATGGGTCATGGTTCAAACAGCTCTCAATGAAATCCTGCAAATAATTTTAACTCAAGGATAATCAACAAAAATTAAACACGAATGCCTTTTTTACAACATTTTTTTCTTACCATTAAATATTTTTACAATAAATATTCAGGAATCTGTTAAAACCCACGCCAGCTAAGTATTACATAAATATGAAACGCAGTTCTTGATGTTAACATGTATAAATTAATATGGTTAAAGAACATTTAAACTGAAAATGTTACTAGTAATCTAAGTTTTTTACTTTCTGCATAGGATCATCCAATGATTCTAGCCCTCTTCTAACCATCTCTTGTGAAACGACACTTGTTTCAGTACCATTTGAAGAGCCGCATAAACCCATTGGTAAAGCCATCTGAAATCACTGAAATTTGCAGACAACTCAGACATGTTACAGGAAGTACAAATCTGGAACTCAAGGCGAATAACTCAGCGCCCGGTTCAAGCCTTTTTGTGGTCAGAACTTACACTGCTCAATACTTAAGCTCATATTCGAGATTAAACTTGCCTCTAGCGCACATATTCCAAAGGAATAGATGTCAGCTGGCGGAGCTACAGCATTACAATCTGGAATCAAACTATTAAAAATCAAAAAAAAAAAAAAAAAAATCAGGAGTAATCAAAACTGCAAACGATGCTTTTGGTAGAGGAAATGGTATCCTGAAAAAACAAAAATTTATTCCACAGACCCCAAAGAGAAAGAATTAAAAATAAGAGATCCCAACTTTTATCAATGAGGCCACAACGAAAATTGCAATCTTGATTACAATTTCCCTAACAATACAATCTCCACATGAAAAGCTTACGTTCATATTCAGGCGCAATGTAATGCATATTCCTGATATTCTCTTGAAATGTCTTCACATGATGCTGAATTGCAGTTGGAGCAACTAAAATATTTATATGTAGACTCCATCCATATTTCAAGATAGCATCTTTCATAAGATATTAAAACTTTGTCGTATCGTATCCCTTTTGTATAAAAATATTCATTTACTGAACGGAAAAACAATCCAATTCCATTACAATAACCATTTCGGTTCATTCGTATGTCAAAGTCAAGCAGAAAAGTGGTACCAAAAATTAAAATAAATTGAGTATCTCACCACAACCTATCTTGATCAAACCATTATGCTGAATGAACATCGTATTGCAGGTAAGATTTGCATGGACGACTGGGGGATTACACGAATGCAAATAATTCAAAGCAGAAAGAATTTGCGTTATCCATTTCTTCCAGGCCTAAAAATGAATCATTCAGAAAAAATATCGAAGTATCCAAAAGAAAAAAAAAAAAAAGCGAAACTATAAAAAAGAAAGATCTTAGAAAATGGAAAGTGAAATAATATATAATCGAATTAAAAAAGTGTCAACATTATTCCTTTCCAATCAAAGAGCATGATATTAAACAAATTAACCTTTAAATTCAAAGCAGCTCCAGATTTGCGAGTACGCTGTAAGAATCGTGCCAATGAACCAGATGACATGTACTCCGTTATGAAAATTATCTAAAATAATACGAATAAAATTTATTAAATTTCATAAATTTGAAGATTTAACTTATGAACTTAAAAGCCAACCGAGCTTGGACGTGATCACAAAAAAAGATATCCTGCAATATTCTGATCTAAAATGGTGCTATCATTAGCAAAATGCACTATTATTAAAAGAATATGAATGAGAAGAAAAAGATCAGAAGTACATTCATCCATTTCTACCAACTCTCCCTAGTAATTACGAGCAATCTGTTAATTTGTAAATGTTTTAGACGTATTCACCCATGAAATATCATAAAAAATAAATTCCAAGATAAATTCCGGAATTAACATCTCGATAAAGTCAAAATACCTAAGCAATCCTTCATTCTTTCTCGAATATTTGCATATATTTTCCTGAACAAAGGGATGAAAAAAGGAAACACCAATGACTGCCTATCTCAAATTTCAAATCTTAAGCTTAAGCAAAGCGAAAATTTTCAAATCTTCATGATACATTAAAAATTTGCATCTAAACGAACCCTTGGCTTGTCAGATTTCGAATCTGTCCAATATTTATGGAATTTAACGAGATTCGTATGCACAAGATGAGTCAGCTTGTCGAAAACTGCATTTATTTGTTCTTCTTGTGATCGGAAATTTTTGCGTTCTGAGAACAGTACCTCGTTCCATACTACCTCATTACCTGTTTCATTGTCCATTGCCAGGTAAGCATAATCAATTCCAGGAACATTACGCTGTTTTACTTGCTCACGCCGCTTACTCCACCTTCTGCATGGACTTTCCTCTAAGACCTAGAAAAATCAAGATGAAATTATGAAGTTAAAATTTCTTGTTTTATTTATTTGCAGAAAACAAAATGGAAAAGTGCATAAGGAAATCAATTTTTTGCAATAAAAAGAGCATAAGCACATGCTGCTAAATGTATTATAATGATTAATATAGATATCTTTCAAGATCACATTTAGGATCTTCAACAAAGAATTAAGTATTCAAGAGTAAAATAGGGATTAAAACATCAAGATAAGATTATATGATGAGGTTAAAAAGAAAGAACAAAAAAGGGGAAAATACGGCAATTTCACTGTAAGAAGCATTAAATCCATCATTCCAAGTAAACTTACTTTAGTAATGTTGAAGTATAAATGAGAAGTATCAAAAGACATGCTTACAGTCATGGATACACTATCCAGCAATAGTTGATCCACGTCAGTTGAAATAAGTTCAATGAAGAATGATCAAGGATGGACGTGGTAAACCTGCCTATTCAACCGCGCAGGAGGATATAGCAGTATTTATATAAATCATCAATTCAAGTACCTTATTCACTGCACAAATTCTAATTTTGGAATTTTTCGTGTAATTTCAAGATTCTGTATTGGTATGATTTCAATTAATTAGATTCACAATTAATAAATACTAGGAGTTATCCGCACCCAAGAATTTTGAATGAAAGAATAGTGAATGGCCGCAGAAGATACTTTATATTAAAATCTGCTCACTATTTTCGTAAAAACAATAACAAGTAACAAAGCTGAAGCATTTCAAAAAAGCAAATAAGTAAGAGCTTACCAGCATTAATAAATACTGAAAAAGTTAAACGACAAAGTTACACTACCAATTTGCAATTACTAAGTTTTTTTTTTTTTTTTTACAAACCTCTTCAGCTCCTTCGCCTTCGGATTCACTGTCCTTGGTATTATTGCCGCCTTTTATATCACGACCAAGTTTCACTGCCGTACTAGTTGTATGTGAAGTGGCGGTGGAACCGATATTTACTGAAGTCGCAGAATCCATGCTAACAAGTAAACAACTGTCGCAATTGCAAATGCTCAGATTTTCTATTCCACTCCTTATTTCTTTTCGAGAATGTACTGCTGCAGCACCACAGTACAGCACTGCTGATGCCAATACTGCTATGCAGCTTCCAGTACAAGAAACTGCTGAGCAGTTATCAAGACTGTGCCGATCATACGGCTTTAGCAATATATAAGAGTGACTCAACTTGACTGCTTCAATGATTTAGAAGTTTCCGCGACGATACGATTTTGTCAGTTGAAATGCTGAGCACAGATGCTCCAAGCGAAGACAAAATCAAATCAGAAAGCTGATATGAAACTTGTAACGACTTAGCTCTTATAATGTTTTTCCTGCTGTCGCAAAGAGCTTAGGTCAACTGCTTAAGAACAGATCAAAGAATACGTCCAAATACGTTAACTTCTCACTGGAAGTTTATTATCCAAATAAGATTACAAATGATGCCGATCCTGAAAAAAGCAATTTTGTGAACTCCATCGATAGTAACATTATTGTCCAGCGTGAGCGCAAAAAACCAAATACTTTGTGTAAAATTTGATCCGTCGAATCACATCATCACATTCATAATGCAATAATAGTTGCACAAACAATGCAGTGCAATAATGATTGAAAAGCGCTATTCAGAGCAGGAATAGAATAGCAATAAAATCTTTATTAAATTAATCTAAAGGAACATACCGTAAATGATGACATGGTTTGCCGACATTTCCTGATTTTTTACGAAATAAAAAAGACAATAAGAAATGTCACTGTTATTTTTTACCAAGACAAATAAAAATTGCAGCAGAAGAAGACATAATTCTACTCCACACAATCAAAAACCCTACACCGTTTCAATTCGATTACTCATCTTTATATAATTAAAAATGCAGCAAATCTAAATCTATCATGAAAATCCTAATCTCGTTTATTTTTGGGCCTTGACATCACAAATCCCAAAACTGGGGGACATATTTTACAAATACAGCATTAAATAAACCGTTCATAATGAATACAAAAGCAATAAATAAGAAAGTGACAAACAGAGGCCGTTAGACCAATCTGTTCATTGATCCACCCAATTATGATTCATTCATTACTAAATAGTGAATTCACAATATTCCATAAACAGTTATTCTCATATTTTAATTGCTGACTATGTCCGTCTGATGCCATTTAGACAGCTATCAACATCGTCTGAATATTTTTTTATAAAAATGCATGGAATTCCAACAACCTAATAATGCAGAGACGTCTGACAGCCTTGAACAGTGATTGATTCCTAGATCGGTACCTGCTAATATAAATGAAACTCTATTTGACATGTAACCATATAACGCTGATGTCGAGGTTGTAATTTTAGAGAATGATTAAGAAAAGAGAAACCTCCTCAAATTCAAAAGTGCCTCTTCAGTGACACATTGCTCTAAATCGTCTTTTTCGCTAGATTACTGAAACAAGTAGCATTCTCAGGATCTGTGCATGAAATAAAAACAGGGGACGAACGCATAAAAAAACCTCAAATATTCCTTACATAATATATTAGTCCGCGAACTGAGCGCTATAGACAACAGACTGAGAGAGATTGCATTTAGCAGTAAATTAACAAAAGTTTTTTGTTGCATTTATGACAAGATTTCCAAAAATATGGGCATTTTATACAAGGAATGTCTGAGCGAAAATGCAAAATGCAGGAAAGTACCGGTTGCTGCTGGCTCTTCTCAAAAAACTGGGACGCACAGCGTAAAAACTACATATATCGCCGAGCAAATGCATTTGTAAAATTCTGGAACTGACTACATTTCACAACCCCTCCCCTACAGATATGCAGAATATTTCCTCTGTAATCAATCACCTAGCTCTTGTTGCTGACCATGGGGATCCGTCCTCATCGATAAATTCCTCATATATACTGATAAATCATAGTAAAGATGATAAATGACTGCGTCAATGATTATATGATATTCTCATCACTCAACACTAACATCATCTCATACATCAACCTAATAATGCTAATGCAAGCGGTTAAGTACCGCGCATGCATGCAGCATTGTTGTGGAATGGACTAATGAGATCAGTAGCTTAACATCTGATAGACAGTATGAAGAAGTCATCAAGAAATAGCTGATCATTTACAGCTCATTGATTACAGAGGAAACTAAAGCTATTAGACGGAGTTCTTTTATATTCAAAGGCTTGGAAAAACGACTGTTTCCGGAAACTATTTTCTTTTTTTTCGTCAAGCTCATTCATCCAAATATGTAACGCTAAATCTTCGTGTCTTATCTTTTACATATACTGTCTGCTTAGAACATCCACAAAGAAAATTAATTCATCACTCGAATCTTTCTATGAATCTCCGGAATCTTTTCATGCTTTTTTTATTGGATATTGTTCAATCCTTCTTTATGTGAACGTTCATATGACATGAGGTGAATGATCAAGGGATTCAGGACATGTAGAAAGGCATAATCTCACCCAGAAAATAATGCATGAGTTAATGCTTTCGGAAAAATCTAGTAAGTTCTTCCAATTCAATTAATCAAACTGCAAGATACGTATACTTCATTTGCTTGCCGGAAAATAAAAAGTGATAATAACCCTGTTCAGATGATTTGGAAAACTGTAGTCAATTCCTGGTCACATTCAACGATAAATACTCTTAATTTGGCAGATATTCAAATCTTTAACCTTTCTTAATAAAAACAAATTCAAGTCACGGAATACCACAAAGATATTCTCAGGATACATAAGCGAACTTTCCGGAATCTTAATTCGTTTCAACAGCAATTTAAGGAGAATAAAATATTCAGCAGGGAGAAAGAATAGAATTATTTCTCCTACCTCTATCTATACAAACGAAAAAAGCGAGGAGAGTGAAGTGATAGTAGTGAAATAGACCGAAATCGGAAAGGAAAGTGAGCCATGCAAGACACAAGATCGTAAATGTTGTTCAAAGTCTTTCATCGATGTATCAGAGGTCAAAGGTACCAAAGGAAGAGTTTTGCTGCCAGAAGGTACAGTTCTGCAAGGATGCTGCTATCGCTACAGCAAAATTACAAACTATCGAGAAGACCGACCCTTCGTTTACATTGACATGGTTGTGTTCTACAAGGGAAACATATGATCAATGGTATTCACTCATCCTTCATTTAATAATTAATCGATAAAACAATCAATCATTGTTGCGGTTTCAGGAAATATTAGAAATATAGCAAACAATTGAAACTAAGATGACTATAAAGAAATGACGTGATGAATAACTCTCGCAGGTGACAAACTAAAGTGGCGGATGGATCGATGACCTGGTGACGCGAGTAATGGCGGAGGAAGATAAAGGCGAAGCGAATGGAGCAAAGGCATAGCAGTGTCGGATAGACGGATGACCCCACGGATTGACCTCGTCCAACTATACCCACTTAACCTTGCCACTCACAAATCTTCCCTCTCCCTCCCATCCACAGAGGCTATCGTGGCACGAACTTCCGCCACGCCAATCAATACGCGCCCCCTCCCCCACATAGAGACACACACACACACACATACACACGCATGCACAGATGTCACAATCAGGCGTCCGCCGTCTAGACGTTCTCTTGGTTTGCAATGTGAAGGCTGTTGGCAAGAAGCCAACTTGTTGCCTTGAGTTTCACAATTTATAATGCAGCAGTGCAGTTTGCAAGTAGAAGAGGGACCATCTGCAAGGTGGGCTAGGCACGCTGCGGAGGAGAGATCAAAAATTAGGAGAAAAGTTGGGAGGTTGAAATATCGCTGTGCAATATAGTGATGGACTGACATTAATGGGTTAATATTTTGATTGACCATAATGCGCGCTATGCTACAAATCTTGTGCGCATAAATTGGCTTGGCGGTTCTTTTTTTGAAGGTTTATTGACCTCTGCGCTTAAAATAGTAATGCATCCACCGCTATCTTAAACACATTTTTCAGAGCGTCGTACAGATTGATTTAGTAACCTTTCAGTGCTGGTCAGTGAAAACTATATCCATTTCTGATGTTCAGCATTTATTTCATTTACCTGCTTCTGACTCTGCAGTTTATTCTCCCGATTCCTTTACCGTTGCAAACGAGCTTATATGGAACATTTCATAATGCTCGCGAAGTTTAACAAGTTGTCGAGAAAGAAATACTTGAGTTATTATTCATCTAAGGCATTCTTTTTTTTTTAATCACATCTCAGCAAGTCACATTTATTTTCCGATTGCTTATATATTGTATTCGTAAAAGATTCCAACGCATGTCACGCTGTCCACTCTCTCCATTTTTAGTGAAAAATAAAGCAACTCGAAGCAAGCAATAGAATCATCAATTATAACAGCTCGAAAATCTTTTTATATTCAGAGAAAGAAAAAGAAAAACAAACATTAATTTGGTTGTTAATATTTGTTTTTTCTCCTCTCTGAATATAAAGGGATTTTTTCTAACCGTGACATTCAATGACTCCTTTGCTGTTCGCAGTTCTGATCTTCAAATATTTACGAATAGATTCTTGACTATTAAAATGCAAACGATAGCAACAGATTAAGATATCCCGGAAAGTCATACGCGAAGTACTTTATAATCTTGCCTCTCGATGTTATGAAATCTCGAATTCCTATCAAACAAGAGAATAGGCTTTTCGTCACTTGTCAATTTCATATGTTAAGCTTGCGATATCTGGATAAGAGCCGAAGAGGATCAGAAATAATAATTCACAGTTAAATATCAATTGAGATGGGAATTAAAGAACTGATTGCGTAATACCTATAACTCAATATTAACACTGGAAGATATTCAGCTAATAAGTCAAACATTTAGTCGTTCCGCAGACAACAGTTTCGGCAAGCGATGACAGCAAATTTAATGTCTTGCAAACATATGCACATCTGAATTAAACTCAACCATGTAATTTATAACTTGAAATTACATTTACATTATGGTTCCGGTAAATGGTGTCTATTATATAGATAGCGAAAGACAAAAGGATATCAAGTTACGTTAAAAGTCAGAAAGTTCTAATAAATGGCACTGCTTACTTTTCCATTATCCTCAGCAAATTTCATACACAAGACGGCTTCGCAATACGCTTGCAGAGACGTCATATTTCACGGACCTCAAAATAGAACCATATTATGATCGTAATAGAGTAAACAAGCTCCGTAGTATTTAAATATTAAATATCTATCATTTTCGCTTAGTAAAGCTTAATGAATTGAGTTCAAATTTACAAAACTATTCACAAATAAATATTAAAGTATGGTTGTGCAGAACAATGTTATAAAAATACTATCACTTAATCAATTCATATAAGCTGCAACACATAGACCAAACTAAGGGGCTAGCATAGGTGGAGTATTATTTTCCATTTGCTAGACATTATACGGAAATTAATTTTAAAATGCTGTTAATTTTTTAATACGGCAATGGAAGCGCTGTTACTACTTATAATTCGCTGAAATGGTGATTTTCAGCAACAAAAAATTGGGATGAGGACGAACTTTGAGAAGTCATTTTTATTTTAATATTTTGATATTTCAAGCTGAAATTTGCGTCTTTTTTGTTCTTGAATTATTTCTCGTTCCCTAAGGTGTTTTCTAAAAATATTTCATTGGAGGGGATTTCTTTTGGTGCCAACATTGCTTCTCGAAGTAAACAATGTGAACTAAAGCAGAATTTGCAACGACATGACAACTGTGACGATGCTCTACGACCCATCAAATGATTCTTGATCAATTCTGCAAAGCCGTGTGCCAAAACCGGTGAAAATCCAGGTGGTGAAAGTAAATCGACACCCTGCAAATAATAAATTTACAAGTGTGAAAATTGCAGGACATAATAGGATACATAGAAAGAAAGAGAGAGGGAGCAAGAGAGTAGGTTTTTCGGGAGAATTTTAATTTACATCAAAATATTAATTTGGAACTAAAGACTCACTCTCTGAAACAACATCAAAAAATGGGAAAAAAATCCAACCTAACCACTGATGGACATTAGATAGCTTTTTAGATAAAATTTGCATCAAATGCTAAGAAGAGAAATCACAGTCCATGAACTCATTCTGTACTTCGCAAAGTTACATAAAATGTTTGTTGTGCGAAACAAGTTATGGAATAGTAATAGGAAAAAAATGCAAGCAGTTTACCTCATTTTGTAGAATATTTGGTAGTAGAGTTTCGCTTTCGAAAGAAGGTATGAGTGATGCAATAGGCACAATTAAAGTACGATATCGTTTCTCTCTTCTTAAGAAATATAACTGTAATTTAATGCTTTCCAAGGTTGTTGCCGGCCATTGATCCCATCCGCTAAACCATGCAAGTTTCCAGGGCAAAACTTCGTTCAGATGTTCCATCAGAAGAAAACAAGTTGTCCAAACTTCTCGTTTATAGCCGATAGAGTTATAACCACGCTAGAATATGGTAATTAACCTCAATAGCAATCCTATTAAGATTTTCGGGCGCGGCCCGAATAACTTATAAAGAATAACAAACAATTACTGAAACGGATTCATTGGATTTTTGAATAGATCGTCACAAAATTAAAAAAATCTTGGCCCAGATGATTTTCCTATTTTTATGTCAAAATGAAACCTATGTTGAGATATTAACTCCTCATCTACAACTTTTTCACATAAATTTAGTATGATTTGATCATTTTGACTTTTAGTCTTCTTTGCAGCTAAAATTAAAGCTACATGAAAAGAGAAGAAAAAGATTTTTTATTCTTTTAGAATTTTTGTTCGCCGCATTAAGTTAAAGGAGAAAGTTACAAAGTTATTATAGAGAAAAAACTGTAAAAGACAGACCATTTGTGGTGCGACAAAAAGTAAACTGTCGTGATTTTTTAGTTCGGCATACAGCAAATTACACCAAAACTAAATTGTGAAAGAAAATTAGTAAATTTTTCCTGGAATTGGCCAATAAATTTCAATGAATGCATTAAATAACCGTATTTTCGTTAAATAAACACAGTCACATATTCGTCCTATGTTCTTGAAAGTCTCATAAACTTATTTCCCAACACAATTTGAGCAAGAAGTTATTTTCTAAAGATCATGAGGTAGGATCTTTTCTAGAAATTTTGTCAAAACTAATGTAAGGTAACGCTGGGCTAGAATGAACACAGATATCAAGGGAACGATATCTGTTGTTCACTCTAGTCCGGCATTGACTCAGAGAAAAATTAAGTTCAGGTACATAGACTGTGGAAATAAATTAATGCTAGTCTAAAAGAGAAAACATCAGTCCTCAAATTTTTAAAAGGATCAATAACTCACATTAATAACAGCTGGATGATTACTCCACTGGTCAATAGTACTACAACGAAACGATACATGAGACATAGTTCTCACTCTATGATCCATTAAGCCTATACCATCTTTTAATAGTGGTATTGTCTGTTCATCAAGAACTTTAACAGCAATATTTAACATCGTTCCCGTTTGAAAACATGAGTAATGTGGATAGAGTGGTAATAGAATAAATCGTTGCATACCTCGCCTAGAAATAGTAAGATTATGTTCAATTACATGACATTTCAAACATGCTAAAATTTGAAGATCTAATTAAAATGGAAATAAAAAAAATTTATTCAATTTAGGGACTGCAAAGATTTGAAAAATCAAAAGCAAAGTCATGTTCTAAATATAAAAAATCTATTGTAAATTGAAATCACCTTATCAAATCATTGATAACTTTCGGGATAGTTGGTTCTTCATAAAGAAATGCATGAATGCAGTAGAATGATCCATGTTCCGGAACTAATTCGTTCAAATATTCCTGCAGTATTTTCGAATACATACTGATAAGATTTGAGAAGTTTGCGCTGTGTTTGTAATTATCAACACAAAAGTCAACTTTTTTCGCTAGTGGCCAATATAATCGTGTCACACGCCTTAAATTTAAAGATTTTAAAACATGTTATCTTCAAATTTTTAGGATGGGATGGAAATAAAAAACTTCGTCTTTTTTCTTCCTCAAATTCAGTATCGTTAAAAAAGTACATGAAACTTTAAATGTAGTCGAACTGAACGACAAATGTGACGTGTAGCAAAATGTACCACAATGCATCTCATGCACGACTAGTTCTAATAAAAATATCGGGAGTTTATAAAAACAAAATTTAATCGAATTGAAACATGCATACGAAGTAAGCCAGAGAGGTAATTTGTAGTAGTAATGAGAGCCTTCAGCCAAATGCTTTGTGGCATAATATGGTGTCCTTGGTTGTCCATGATGCAGCATCAACACTGCCGTTTTCGTCGTTTCTTGTTGTACAGTTTTGAGGCTCTCACCTATCGCCGAAATGGATCCGAATACATTTGAACTTGAACTGTTAGCTTTGAAACATTCAATATGACGCACAAAAAACAAATTTTTGTTTAATGGCCATCTGGTCATTCCCAATTTGCACTTAAATGAGTTCCAGTTACTAATATTTTAATTATCCGCGAGTTGAAATTGCAATAAGCCATACGAAAATGAATAAAAGATAAGAAAGAAAGCAAAAACAATAAAATAAAATCTAAAATCAATTGCGGATTTCGGTCGGTTAATTTTACTCACCTTTCACTGGATAATTATAAAAAGAGAAGTAATGTTCATTCCGACTAAATTTTGGAGATAAAACGACCGTAGATAACTCGAAAAAGATGTAAGGAGAAAAATAGAGAGAGATGATGAGGAAAGAGGAAAAGAGAGAAAAATATTGGACAGAGGAAGTAAGTCTCACATCAACTCATAATTTAAAACTATGAGGCTTGTTTTCACCATCAACACATAAATATGTCGAGGTGATTTTTCAAAAAAGCATATCGTCTCTCGCAACGAAATTCTACTTCGACTTTTGCATCCCTGTTGGCTGCGTTATGAAATTGGCTATCCCATGAGTTGAATTTATTCCATGAAGCTGAAGTAATTGTGTGTTTTTGATGATATCCACAGGACAATTTAGTAAATGTAAATGTGATTATTTTTAGAAGCGGAACTCATTGATACAAACCGTTGTAATGGATAATGTCGCATATCTATCTCTAGATATCTGATATGAAGTTTCTGGTAATCTACCGTTCAATTTCGGGATCTTGTTTAATAATTTTAAGATTAAGATTTAGCACTATAAAAATCTAAAAATCGACACCAGGATGATTCCTTTCATCAGAATCAGCAGCATCTGTAATTTTTACATGGAAAATAAATGTGTGAAAATTGGGAACAAATGATGAATGTATCGGTCTAATGTCGACACTTTGAAACTGTCCCTCAATTTCAGCATTACAATGTTTCAATTTTTTTTCTCATTTTAAATAGGAGGGAATGTGTTAGTTTTTAAATTGTTATGCAATTACTTCATTTTTGCAGCATTCGAAGTATATATGGAAAGTGTTGGGATGAGAAATGAATTTAAAAGAACATGGGAAATTGAAGAGATATAGCACCTTATCACCTGTGATAGGAGGCGCATATTTTAGATAATTTCTAGAATTACTACGCATAATGTAGTGTGAGAGAAGAGTGGAATCAATCAGTCTAAGCTAAGAAAGTAAAGTAATTCAAATTTGAATTTGTTCGTCCATGGAATGTCTAGGATATGCTTTGAGAAAATTAATTCAACCAATTGAAATAATAAGTGGAACTTATACAACAATCGATCCACATCTCTTCTCGCATTTCCTTCATTTCAAGCTTTCATGAATGAAACATTTCGTAATCTTGGAATAGCTTTACTTCATTTAAGAATGTTCGATGTCGAAAGATGCTCTCGTCTTTATTTCTTGTAATTTCAAGGGATCTACGATTTTATGATACGCCCCCTCCTTCACTTTTCTCGTTCTTTCTTATTTTTGAAATATTCTAATACTTCACATGTTTAATTAATGACATTTTTTTGTGTTCTTGAGGTTTTCAAATTGATTCATTTTTTGTGGCAAGAAAGTAGTATCTTATCCTTACTGTCAGAAAGGTGATTGAGGGCGAGAGGGGGTGTGAGAATGTACCGCAAATCGTTGTTAATCATAGAGCGGCACTTTTTTTCCTCACTTTTTCAACTCTTTTTCATCGTAGCATTTTTCATCAGCACATATAAAAAATAATCCATCGAAACGATACTGATACTGCTTCTTTTATATATTTTGAGGAGGAAAAGGCGCTTTTTTTAAGGCTCTTCTGGTGCTCGCTCGATAAACGTGATAGAACAAGCATCAGAGATTAGATTTTGTTATATATGAATGATAATTAATTTTAATACTTTGTAAAATCGAATTAACACACATACGTACGGTAGCAGAGCACGGTATGCCACTCAGCGTACGCCTCCCTACTTGAAATGATCAGATAGTGTTACCATATACCCGCTCCTTTCAGCGAAAGCTATTGTTTAGTAGAAGAAATTAAACCAGATCCTCTGTTCTGCTTAGAATTGGTAGGCTCGCCAAAATATTGCGATATTCCCGAAAGAGCCAATGCCGCAACTTACGTCGTTGCGAAACGATTGAGAAACATTCAGTTGCTCATTGAATATTTGCTCTGTGATATTTATAGTAAACATCTTGCAAGTGCTGTGAAAGGTAAGGGAATCATCAATTAAATGATATGATTTCAAAATATCTGCAATATTTCTAGAGAAGTTGATTGCAGCAATGGAAATGTTAACGAAACTAGATTTCTGCACTCCGTGAGTGGCATGACAGTGATGATGTCGCGCTCTTGATGATGTCATCAGGAAATCAGAATACTTTTCTGGCATCTAACGGTCTAGTTATCGTTGAATTCGGCACTCAGATAGTCACTTTAACCGGATCAACCTGTCAATCAACACACCAGCGCAATACCAACTAAATTTTATTTCATAACAAGATTCCAACTAATATGGTTACATTATGCTTAATGCTTGGGTCAACGTAATTAGATTAAGAATTGAGATAAAAAAAGAATTTTAGTATCTTATTGCAGTCATAAAAGAGCTAGTCTCTCATGATATCGTGATTATTCCAGTCATGATAGCAGTTAGAGTAACCATCAAATATCTCTTCTTTAGCTTCACAGACTGAAAACATGTTCAACAAATATAGCTTTAAAAAGTGCTGATATGAACTTCTAAAGTCGTCGAGTTTTTAAACATTTCTTCAAACTACCTGGATTTTTTGATTAACCTTGTTCCCAATTCAAAACTGAAAAGAAAGTATAGAAACAATAAAAGGAAATATTTCTATGATTAAAGAAGATATGACGTAACAACAAGGATCGTTATATCTGAAAATAAGTTTCTCAAGAGTGTTTGTTCTTTCCCTCTTATGAAACCCGAGAAGGCGTAAAAAAATAAGTCGTATAATCTGTTTACATATCGGGAAATGATACTTGCTTGCTTTCACTCTTCATTGTCATTTTTATGTTGCGCAATCAATGATTATGTCAAATCATTGCATAGCATTGGTTGATTCCCCTAAACAATACCATCAGGTCAAAGTGCATTGGCTAACTGCTAATTCATATCATTTCTCTATCGTCCTAAGAAATATTCTTCAATGCAAGAAGTATCCATCACAAATATGAATGCTCCAAAATGGATCATTCTGATCGAACTGCCATTTTTCAATAATGCGCAATTATTGGTTTCATCCTGCAAACCTAATCTATAAAATGATAGCAATAAGAGAAAATGTTTTTTGATTTAAAAAGAGAACAATAATAATGAATCAATTGGTTAAGTTTCTCCCTTTGTGATTGCCGATAGATTTTTTGAAAAAAATCTCATCAAAATTTAAAGTGCATCAAAAACTCGTGCTTTTTAACTTCGTTAGAATTTTCACATATCAATCAAAAGTCTATAGCTATAGCTCCGTTATCTTTCCTAGTTGTCAAAATTTGTTCTGCTTTTATTTCTCCAAAATTTATCTGTTCCAAGATCAAAATGACTTGTTGAATTAACAGATACATAGAAATAAATAAATGGATACAAATTACTGAGTAATTAATTAGCTGAATCTAAAATTAGTCAGGCATTTAATTAAGTAATGAGCGAATATTTGTGCACAATAAAAAAATATAAACGATTATGGTTTGATAAGTGTTGTTCAAAGGTTAAAAAGTTTACAATTCTTTTGTTCATAACAGTGGAAGTAAGCAACAGCATTTCAAATTTTAATAGTTGAAATTATAGAAAATAATACTCTATTCCTTGCACTTTAATCTCAACTTTGAGTAGATTTTCGAGTATTCAATTACAGATGATTTATATTTGAGAAACAGTAACAAGTACTGTTACTAGCTAACTCATCTAATGAGGATTTATTGAATGAATAGTTATGGAAAAGACACTTGAGATATTCTCGTGCAGTAAAATAACTGCAAAAAAATCTGTCCAATATTTCTGGATAACCTCTGTATTTAGTTTTTTTGTTTATTTTTTTATTAATAGGACCTATCTAAAAGCTCTTCAAATACAAAAAGAGGAATCCGAGAAACTTTTTTGTGAATTCACAGTCGAGAAATTGGTATTTACCTGTTTGCAGCCATCATTCCTCCAAAATTATTTCAAATTTCTCATAATAATATTCTGGGCAATTATTAGACAATCGTAAAAAAATTGACTACGCACTGAATTGTAATTGAAAAGTTGGCTTTGAAAATGTCTTCCGCTTTCTATGATTTCTCTAGGACCCGAACTAATGTTTGAGGAATTTTACGTATCAGTTTCTCAGTACTTGCTATCACTTATTCAGAGTTATTATATCTATTTGTTCTACCTTTTATATTTCTACTTACAGCATATATGAATGCTCGATTCCCATGTTGATAATATAAAGAAAAATCTAATGCTAGGAAATGTATACCCTGAGATTGGTGAGAATATTTGAGGTTTCAACGAAGTTACTTAGATTTTCTTATAAAAGTAATCAGTTTATTATGGTATATACCATAATAACACCATCATTAATTACGAGATATGATAACTGATCCAATTATAAGATATCACCATATCAATCAGGTGCTTAATTGTTAAGCTTTTTAATTTGTTAGTCAGCAAGTTATTCTTAAGTTACTTAGCAAGAAATACACAACAATTCAATAATATATTCGACCAGAGAATGGAAAAGTAGGAAATCAGAGAATGGAAAAGTTGGTGTAAAAAGTGATTAATTGTATTAATTGTTTTGAAAGTTCCAGCTCTGAGAAAATTTCGTTCCAAAAGTTTTTTCGATAAGAAAAAATTGAAAATAGAGAAGAGAGATTCCTTCCTGTTTTTAGCCATTCTTCATCTCCTAACACGATGAAAACTTGTTTTTGACTCATTCGCCGTCAACATAAATAATCGAAAGATACGAGTGTCCACTATATCGGTACATTTCTGGCTGTAGAACCAGATTTCTCTTTCTGCTAGAAACGGTCATTTAACTGATAAAAAGAATCGAAGGTTTGCATTTTCAGCAGGAATTTCAACAAGTTTAATCAATACTAGTCAACTATTGTTATTAACGATGGATCTCTATCATAACGTCAGACAGCTTGATGAATGATCTCCAATCATTTTCCAGCAATCTTATATTCGTTAAATCCAGATAAAAACAATGATTCTAAAATTGATTAAAGTTTTGGAATTTCTGTAGTTTCCGATTTCCAGGATAAATGATATACTTTGAAATAGGAAACAAGGATATACTTTGAAATAGGAAACAAGGAGAAAACTTGATAGATCCAGGAACCAGAGTGATGTTTCTTCAATAAAGTACTGTTGAGTTCAATGTTCATAGATTTCATTAGAACAAAATATGATTATTCTTTATTCAGTACTGAAAAGAAGAGAAGTGAGAATTTCAAATTCTGTCAATACTATCTCCTGCTATAATCCTCGTAACTATTTTCCTAACAAGAAATTGTTGAAATGATTTCATATTCGCAAAAGTTCATTCACGCTAAGAAAACTAAGAATTCCGATCCCGCGGAAACCACCTGCTGCTACATTGCATAATTATTCCACTTTATTGAGTCGAAAGGACTGCCACGAGATAGAAGTGACTTTCTAAGATTTTTGAAAGACTTGTAAAAAATCACTCCTTTTGAACTCGCCGATATTTAAAGTACAACAGTTTTATTTCTGCTATATTGCAGTCTAAGAATCGACACATGCAAGCAAATGCTGCAAGAACAGTAGATATATGAACTTCATCAACGATTCATACGGGCATATCTTACTTTTGAATTCGATAATTCTTCACAAATAGTAAACGCCCATGGTGAAATAATAATTTACGATTTCATCGAGTACCATTAATTAATTATAAAAAGCTAAATGAACAACGAAATCGACATGTGACTGGTGCATAAAAACTTATACAAGCAGTCTTCCTGTGTTAAATACTGATCTTTGGCAATTTTTAGTCACGCACTCTTACTACTTTCATTTCCGGTAGGTTTTATTCGAAATTCTATCAGGATATAGAAAAAGAATACTAACAACATAGTAATGAATGACAGAAAATGGAAAATATAAGTGGTCACATAACACATGCTACATAGTGTAGTAAATCGTACATGTTTATATCAAAAAATAAATTTTATCAACATGTGACCTCAAACGATCGATAAACTTCCCCTAATATGTCCCGCACCAACTTTTTCCAATATTAAATAAAATAAAAAGAAAAAGTATGAGCAAAACCGAATGTTACACATTCCAGTTGATTTCCGTGAAATTTCAGGCGGAATTGATGTTTTGATTAAAATTACAAAATCATTATTAAATTTAAGAAGAGCAATAAGATAAAAGATGAAATATCTCTGCTGTTCAACAACATTTTATGACACAAAAGAGATGAGTATAAGATCGAGCTGAAAGAATTTTTCCTGTTTTCTAATTAGAAGAGAAAGCACTCTTCTACACTTAGTACACAGCCGCCATAAATTACCATCATCATCACAACAGAAGAAGTACAAAACTAACTACCAGTGATGTATCATCATTCCCTCGCTATCAAAAATAATGGTTCGAAGAAAAGATCTGCTAACTCTCAAGTAACGCAGTGTCAAAGAGAGCAAATCATACTTCACATTATCTCAAACTTGGGCGAATGGTTCAGCAGGACGGCTGGCAAAACTTAATCTATAGTTGATGTAACTAACGCAAATGTCGAATCATGCACAAAGAAGCTACACAGTGAGATAATTATATGAATTACTTGTAAGAAAGCATGCAAATGTACCGGATTTATAATAAGATGTAAGGAAATACAGTAATCAACAGAGAATTATTGTTTAATTAATTACCAAACTATACGATATATGAAATTTCGAAACACTTTAAAGAAAAATTACACAAGTTGCATAAAATTTAAAAATCCGGCAAGCTTCCAACTTCTCTTGTTACAGAAGAGTATATCAATCAATTCTTCCAGATGCATAGACGACCAAAGAATTAAAATTTTTCTCTCTAAAATCCAGGCAAATTCTAGTTTTAAATCGAATTATAAAAGCAGCTCTACAAAAGATCAAACGTGCTTATAGCATCGTTTCTGAACGTTTCTGGGAAGCTTCTAAGCTTGCCCGGAAATACATGATGAATATTGGGTGGACAACATAAGGAAGATATTAACAAATATTTCTTTTAAAACATGACTGAAAATGTACATTTAGAACTGTACAATGAAGCACCAAACGATGCTAGAAGAATGTAAAATTGCTCAGAAATAGTTAAAAAAAAAAAAAAAAAAAATTATTATATGAGGTCAGAATAAATATGCACGATGACGAATACAGAAATAAAAAGTATAATGGATCAGTTGGCGAAAATAATTAATAAAAGGTAAAACTATTTTTAAAAACTGTTTGTTAGTCTAGTTAAATCGATTTATATCTCATCTAATTTAGGCTTGATCGACATTAAAGTTAAACTAAGCATTTAAATTTTGAATACTATGATCTTCTGATAAACATTATTATCAATGGACAGCAACAACACCTCGAATGTTACTATCAAAATCTTACTTAAAGTCTTACCTTCCGGAATATTTTGGGTTATAAAGTTTCATTCTCTTCAGATTTTAAATTTTTTTGAAGTCCGAGATTTCAAGAGAATTTTAACAAATTTACTTTTTTCACATGCGATTGCAATAAGTATCATAATTAACTGATGTTCGCGTAAGTTGATGATTTGTATGCGTTGATGCTGCAGTCCACAAATCTGTATTAACCGGTGATCCCCAAATACCGTTCATCGCGACTGGAAACTGAAAATCACTGATCGATGGCAGAAGCTCTGCATCATGACTTGGATCATCTGATGGTGGTGGCGGTGGTGCAGATGATTGTTGGGTTGAATTGTTTGACATAAACGGGTCAGAGTTAGTGCTCGGTCCAACTGATGAATAATAAGATGATACGGAGCAAACAGGGGAACGTACACTGACCATATGAGTGATAATGGGCATTGAACTAGTCGCTGTTTCCGTGTCAACGGTTGTTCCCGCACTTCCGTACCCACTGCTGGACCCACTGGACATCGAACGAAGCTCATCCTAAAATTAAATTAAGTATTATTTTGGAAGCTTTAAAAGCAACAAAATATTATTAAAATGACAAAATAATTGTAACTGCATATCAAATTTGTGTTCCCATGGCTAATCCACAGAGAACCGCTCAATAATAACTTACACTATTATATTCCAATAAAGAGACGGACGGAGACAAGAGTAACACACTCATTAACATAATTACTGGACTGTTCTTACACCGAGATTAATCAAGGAATTCTATGAATGACATCTCAGACAATTCATACCTGATCAGCGATTACTGCGTTGTTGTTTGGAATGGCAATTGGTGATTGTCCAGTTGATGGCTGCTGACAATATGCAGAGATCTGCTGATGATGCATCACTGATGATGTGCTATTGTTGTTAGTGCTATAGGAAGTACTTACATCACTCACATTATTCTGCAAATGAAAAGTATTTTAATGATTTCGAAATTTTGGATAAGTTTTTTCTTAAATACTTCAAATCCCTTCCGGAATATCCACATTTACCAAAAGTAAAAATACTTCTTGAGACATAACAGATTTTTGTCCAAAATTGACATTTCTGAGTAAATTACACGGAAAGTTAACCATTTTTGTACAGGGAATCAACAAATGTTGCGATGCTGCATTGACTGTTGAACACGAATACAATGATGCAGTGGAATGCTGAGCTGATGTATAAAAATCATCGTAAAAGCCACTTTCTGGAGTCATTGGTG
Organism: Onchocerca flexuosa; assembly: GCA_002249935.1. NCBI lineage: Eukaryota > Metazoa > Nematoda > Chromadorea > Rhabditida > Onchocercidae > Onchocerca > Onchocerca flexuosa. The sequence continues at coordinate 3,206,326 of KZ269977.1, read as the reverse complement.
TATTCACAAAATTGTTCGGTGATGGAAACTGTTGTTGGAATAATCCTTCCTATAGTTTTACAACTGTTTTACTCATCTAACCGAAATTAATGTACAAGGCTTATAAATAAATCAATTTCAATTTTGATCTTTTTAAGCAATACAGTAATAAACTATGAAATTCCTTCAAAATTTAGAATTACAAAAATTACTGACATTTTTCTGAACGGGACTCTGATGATAACAAAAAGCAATATGCATACAAAAGAAATTCACTTAATTAACATTTTCTCGAAAGAATCAGTACATATCATTCCGATTTTCCCAGTGCCAATGTTTATTCTTCCGATAAAAAACTACTCAAATTCACCTGCTTTATAGCGACACTTGCAAGAGGTGAGGTTTTCAGATCGTTGCTCACCGAATTCAAATAACGAATACCATCATGGTCAATCTTCATCGACTTACCAGAAAATGGTAAGTGGTGATGAACTTCGCTCTGATTATTTGCTGACAAACCAAGCATGCTACAATATGTTATAAAGATACGAAATACAAATTTAATAATAGCAAAAATTGGGCATTGGGCAGAATATATAAAAAATTGGGCAGAATATATAACTGTTCGGATTTCAAAAATAGATATGCTCAAACGAGGATTTAATTCCCTGTAACCCACTTCTATAAGATATCATCCAAAAAAACATTCTACCGCTTATGTGTTTTCGGTCGACCACCACCAGTAATTGATGAGGTAATGCCATTTTGCCGCACTGTCTGATTGGACATACGACAAGAATCACTTGCGGAAATAGAGATCTGTCCCTCCGCACCCTTTTTCGGCTTCTTCCGCGGCTTGTACTTGTAATCCGGATATTCCTTCATGTGCATTACACGCAATCGTTCTGCTTCAGCAACATATGGTGCTTTCTCACTATCCGACAATTGACGCCATTGTAAGCCAAGCTAAATAAGACGTTCAAAATGAACAATCTACAGATTGAACAGCACTGTTCATCAAAGAATTATTCATAAGTATAACATTGTTCAGATTCGGTATTTCTCAACTTCGACAAAAAATTCATACAACAATTTTCAAAGATTTAAATGTAAACCCTTTTGCTGATTTCTGCATTGTGCATATCCGGCGAGGTTTCACAAATTTTTCGACGCTCCATTTGTGACCAAACCATGAAAGAATTCATTGGACGCTTGATATGATTGCTCGATTTTTTGCAATTCGTAGCATCCGTATAAGGAGTGGAACTGTTTTTAGCAACCTGTATTCGAAATTTATCCATTACAATCAATCCTAATAACGCATATCGAATTAAATAAATAAGTCCAGAAACAATGAACGAATCCAATAGCATAAGATGATTCGTGTCCCTCGGGAGTATCAAGTGTAAGACTGAGGAAAATGCAATGAAAATACTTAAATTTTTCATTTCGAAAAGAAATTTTAGATGCACTGATAATTTTCATTAATAAAAAATCCATACAAATTGAACTGAAATCGATAAATTGGGAAAAAAAATGGATTTTTGGTTGAAGAAGTATATACCTCATAAGAGCAAACCTTCAATGAGCCAAAATGTTCGGTGGGGTCCCAACCGTTTGATGCGGACGATGTAACGGAAGAATAGTGTTGCTGAGACTGTTGGTGATGTATATCCAGCTGAAAATGTTGTCCCAATTTGACTAATTCCATCGGTGACAAGTTCTGAAAATACCGAATCCAAAGTTTCCAAATTAATTAGGCCTTAAGTTCCAGTCCATGCTAAAGTCTACCACATCAACGGCAATTATTTAACGAATCTTGCGAATACAGAAAAATTCAAATTGTGACCGGTATGTTTTTTGCAAATTATCGGAAAAAATACTGATCGTTTAAAAGTTGCTTTATAACCCGAATCATCTCAAACATGCAGTCAATTGCAACAAAAAAAGATTTTTCTGAAGAAGGAGAAAAAATACCGTCACTCATAATCGCTCACAAATCCGGAAAGTGAATAAAGGAAGAAAAAAGAAATGGATGAATAAACATTACACCTTCTTCTCTACTCTTCTATTCCAATGGATTATTCATTTTGATGAAATTCACTCAAAATTTGCAACTAAAAAATAAGTACAAAAAAACTCGATTAAGAACGAATAAGGATGAGTCTAACATAAACCTCAGATACATAAACTACAGGAATGGTTATAGGAATGGTGTAAACAGAACAGTATGAGGAATGAAGATCTGATAAAAACTGAGCAGCTTGAGATGTTAAATTTTGAACAATAATTACTGTTTGAAATTAAAAAGTTTGTTGACATAGTGCATGAATGGAAGCACATCTGTCATAATACTTGAGATACAATTAAGCCAAATGTTTTTCATCCGTCCCTACATTTATCAAATATCATGTTAGTTAACAGTAATAAATATGAATCTCATGATGGTTTAACAGTTTAAAACAAAATCCAAAGCTGCAAGCTTACCTGCGGATGGTTCGTTTGGCCATGCGAATTGAGATTCACTTCAGTCTTTACGGGTAGAAATGATACTGTAGATGGTTTATCCATGATCAGGCTACTAGATGACATGGTTGCTTCTTCGTAGAATTCAAGCCAATTAGTAGTATTTATAGCAATCAGTAATGAGATCGAAATATCCCGCTTACGCTTCAAAGCGGAAATATGCTCTCAGAGAATATTACGCAAATGATCAAGACAGTGAAAACTGCAATAAAACGATGCATTAATTAAATCTAACATTAATATGCAATCATCATAGCGAGAAAACGTGAATTGTTAACCACTGGTTTTGGCATTCTTCTTTTCCCTGCTCAATGGACACGCAAGTGTATCACTGTATCGCGGGAGTGGTAATGGTCAGTAGTCAGTACTATCCTCCTAACAAGCAAACAGTACAATCCAAATTGAATAATTTTAAATATTACCAGTCAAGCATAATAACATATATCAGTTCAAAAGATCATGGAAAAGAATGAAAGCATAATGGAATCCAAGCATTCCAACAATCAGTCTTCAGGAAATTTGCCATCACTGAAACTGAAAAAAAGCGAACTTCCACACGAGGACAAAGCAGCAAGGCGGATCAGAAAAAAAAAAAAAGATTTAAAGTGAAATGAAACATGGAATGAGAATGAGAAATCAACCAGGAAATTAAGCTTCTGAAGAGAGATAACTTAGCCTCTATCTATCTGGACACCTTCAAAGCTAAAATGAAATACTGCAGTAACTGGAGAGGCAAATCACGACCGGACTGATTTACACCAGTTCCCCCAATGAGAATGGCCTGTGAATAAAATGAAGAAGTAGAAGAAATGACTTGGCTGAATCTTATCACAATTAATGTAAAATGATGTCAGAAAGATGACATGGAAGAAATGAATTAAAGGCAAGTAACAGGCATTCTTATTTATTAGCAATCGGCATTTAATCAATCTGAAATATAAATTTCGTTTCTTTCCAATTCCATTAATGTTTTTAGGATTTTTTAGATTCGAAAACAAAACTTTTTTTTAAAATCATAATTCATTGATGTTTATTTTCACTCTTCATGAATTCGATGACAGCAATGAAGATTATATCATTCATGACGGGATAAATCTCAAAGTTTCTATAAAAAGGAAATAATTGGGGATATATTAATTTCTAAATTTCTACAAAAATTTTTAAATTCTTACAAAAAAGCAACAATTAGAAATGTGCAAGTAAGATCAAAATGAAAAATTACTTAAATAACCCTCAAGATTAAGTATGTGAAATGTTATCACAAAGCACCAATAAGTCACAATAAATGAAGGATCGGTTGAATTCACACCTTACTTTTTTGAAATTTGAATTAATTAAAGAATATCTAAGTAAATGAGTGATAAAGGCAGTATTTGTTGAATGACTGTCACTTTGATAGCAGTTGCGTTTGAGATGGAAAAAATTGCCAACTGCATAATGTGTGCTAGAAAAAGAATCAAATGAGAAATGCAACAGAATGCCATTCATCATTATCCGGAAAAACGGAAGGAATAGAAAAGGATGCAACCGGATCATTTTGACTAAATAAAAGCTCTGAAGATGAAGTAATCTCGATAATCTATGCAATGGATGGCACTGGAGTCGTTTTGATGTACGCCTTAATGAATCTTATCTATTTTACAAGTGAAATGGATTGAATTTTTCTCGTCGATATTTCGATAACATTAGATAGGAGTATTTTAGACATTTCATCCTAAAAAGAAGTCATATAATTGATTTACTGATCTTTGCACATTATAAAAAGATAATTTTGATAAGAAGGCTTAAAGACTCAAACTCATTCCTGTGTTTAATTAATGAAGAATCTGTATTTGAAATAGTGTTCAACGATGACCAAATGTATTTCCTCTCTAATCTTCTTTCTTATTTTTGCGCAATTTTGCTTGTAAGACTGGAAAGCACAGAAGTTTTCGAAAAGAATATTACTTTGATTGGAGGAGATTAATTCACAATAAAGTAATGGAATTGAAACATATGTAAACATCGCAGAAGCACAAACGTATTGCGCTGGTGTTATCTGAATAAAGCAGTGAGTCCAACTTATCATACACACCTTTCAAGGAAGCATGTACTAATGTGAGGATGGAAGGTTAGCTGACCCTCAATATTATACAATATAATCTATGAAATGAAATGGAATAACCTGTGATGAATAAGTCCCCGGCGGCACAGATAAACAATAGCAGATGGATGGATCATCAGAAGGAGTACAATCAGACGGATGATGCTGCTCCTTCCTCTCCCGTAATCATTCAACTAAAGCGGTAGCGCAGAAACGAGATTTCACAACACTGTAGCATCATTCATGCAAGATGGAGACGAAAACGACCGGAGATGTCGGAAGATATAGTATGCATAGAAGCACGGACAGCACAGCATACATGATGATAATTAGTGGAAAACAAGATTTCGATGGTGACAGAATGGACACAAACATCGCACGATGTGGATCGAAATCGAGATTCGTTTCGGTTTCAGACAGCTTCTTCATAGAGCGAAATATTTTCCAACGAAATGAAGCAAATTACTTCCGAAGTCTATACCTGAGAAAATGGTGGAAGGAAAAAAGGTTCCGAAAAAATGGTGGAAGGAAAAAAGGTTCCGATTTGTTACTTTTATCTCTCCGATGTTATCATAAAGCTGATATAGCATTTAAATGAATCATTCAAATAATGAACTGGATTCATGATTATAGAAAAATTACTATCTAAAATTCATAAAATTTAAGAAACATGAATTTCACGATTCTTTATACAACAAAAAATAAACCGGCTGTTGAAATGTGGATTAAATATTAACTTATCCGTATCAAAATTACATTAAATCTCTTTGGTGTTCCAGGATAAGTTGAGAGGGCAAATAACGTTTTGCATGCATTTTCATGAATTCATTTTCACTTGCAATAGCGTAACAGAGCAAAATGATGACAACAAGTGAACAGATATGAAGCATTCCAACAACTATTCAACCACGGATTATATGGAGAGAAATCGCTCTGCGAGGTGCGTTACTTACAAGTAAAAATGAACTGCTCCCTTCGAGAGTACGGGAAATAGCGGGACAGGGCAGAACATGTCCTAAAAAGTGTCCGCAACCAAACAACATCAAGAAGCCATCGATAAGGCGACAATATCAAACAAACCTGATTGTTGCTTGTCGTTGACACCGCATGGTCATTTACAAGATACTGAAAACCAGTTCTTGGAACTACTCTACCACCATCTAAAGATGGTAACTCTGAGGACTGAGTATATCTGCGTTAAGGTCATCTGCTATTCAATAATTTCGAAATTCCCGAATCCGATTATAATCTCAACAAATCCACGATAGATTTTACCTGCCTCTATACGAAGAACTCCATGATGTTCAAGTTATACCTTCATAGAAGAGCATTTCTACTGACCCAAAAAACGATACAAATAACACGGTCGATAGCATAAACAGTAATGTATACTACCGTGATCTCAAAAGTGAATGAAAAACTATTTAATAAATGGGACAAAAAATCACGCAGCCAAAAACGTATTAATTTATCATATTTAGATTTATAAATTAGATAAAAACTATTTTATTCTAATCGCTTGTTACCTTCTTTCATTTCATATTCCGTCATAGCTCTGGAACTCTCAAATTTGCAAATAGAATATAAGTCGATCAAGTCGAAGATTTTTAAATAATCACCACCACTACAACACATCTTTGTTTTTCTCTAACTGATCCTCACATACATAACAATAAAACTAAGTGGCAATCTCAGATGATAAAATAAATTATCCATGAAATATCTAAAAGTAAATTTAAGCAAAACTGTGAAATAGTGTATTGTTTTTTTTTTTTCTCAAATGACGCGATCGCTACAATAAAATACTCGAAGCCTAAATATTCGTACGATCCATCTGATGAAAAAGTACTGAAAATACTTCTAAACATTAGAGATAGAGAGAGAAGTTTCAGACAAATCCATAACGTAAGGAAATGCCGGATAAAAGTCGAATGTTTGAAGTGATATCAAATTTCAATGATTTGCTTCAATGCTATGATCATTGCTGGATAATAGCAAGACCACACCAGATCTGGAACTTAATGCAATCATTGACTAATAAACTGAAATTTTTTAAGACAATTATCGCAGTTCTACAAAAGCTTGCACTAAAATGGCTCTGATAAGCACTACGATGCATCCACAGCAAACATGCAAATTTCCAATGTAACATTATCACATAAGGAACTCCAGCGTGTAATATGACTAATGGTCCTGCTGATTCAGCAACACAAACCATTCCAAAATACGTAAAAGCGACAGATAAGTGCAGAAGAAGTTGCGATATTGGCACAAACAAACATTTTTGCTTCGATCATGTAAATACGGGCGAAAAGCGTTTGGGTTAAGGCAAAGAACGGCTTTTATTGCCTAAGGCAAAGTGACCACTGCTGTCACTATCACCACTATCATCAACTCCGTACTGCTCATCATCATCATCATCATCTGACAATGAGCTATAGTTATGATTACCATCTCCATGGCCTTTATTATTATTATTATCATCATCTTCACTGTTAGAACCATCTATCAGTCATTTCAAGAAATGGAGATCTGCCAGTCTACAATTTTAATTTAACAACTCAAACAAGTTTTCTTTCCCAGTGTAATGCTGACCATATAGCGAAGATTTTGGATGGGATCAAATGAAGGAGTTGAAAGCTAGATGGACATTTTGGCAGATTTCAAATGATAATTATGAAAAGTCTGCAAAACTAAAGAAACTTAAAAAGATGCATTCCTTTAACAGCTTGAAGATATCTTCTCATAACTACCACTGCAAATATTACGGCACATTCATTCTCATTTTGAACTGAATCTCTCATTTCAAAATGAGTTATGCTTCTTATTCAGATTTGTTTTACTAAGCATTTACTTTTAGAAAATAAAATTTCCTGCTACATCGATATTGCTAAAATTCTTGGGAAACTCCACTCTCGCGATTTTCAGATTACTGAAAGTTCAGTCTCTCGACATTTTCATCCCCTCCAATCAAATACTGTCAATATCAGAAGATTGGTTTAATAAGGTGTCATGGCAGCATGTCAGTACCAATTACATACTTCCACCAATTTCGGAAGAATAGACGTGATCGGTTCGATCTCAGCGGGAGGTACCTCGTCCACCAACAGCATCCCACAGCGCAACAGCGGCCACTAACCTCCTATCCTCAACAACTCCAGCAGAAAATGAACCCACCTTAATATGTCATCTCAATATCGAAATCCCTATAACAAACAATTGGGTGATCAGAAAATATTGGCCCAAGTGTGCAAAAGTTGTGAGCGTTGAAAACATTTCAGCAATTGCTTCAGATAATCTTAAATATGTGGTCCATAAATGAATGAGTTCTTAATTTCTCATAGGAATCCCTATAAGCATAGGCAGGACAAAAATTAAACCTATATCGTAGCATATTGAGTACCATGGCGAAAAAAAGATTTAACCCTCAAAAGTTCCGTTTTCTCTCAAACGATTGTCAAATGTGACTCACAGTAGTACGATTAAATGATCAAACTAAACATTTTTTTTAGGAAATCCGTAATCAGCATCGAATGTTGCAAATGATATCCGAAACGAACAACCTTTTGCCAAATGTACAAAAACATTTAACATTTAGTAACGATCTTTCATGGATAATCGTTTCAATATAAAACCGAAAAAGAAATTCATTACAAAACAGTGTTGCATCCCCATAGCATAAGCGAAAGTTCTTCGCAAACTTACCAGTAATATTAAAATCTTTTTCATTTGAAAAATGAATGGATAAGTATAATTTCTGTCGAATTTGCAGATTTTGCAAAACTCAAATTTGCACTTTCCATTCTTATATCTCGTAAGTTGGCATTAGAAAAATTAGCCTCAAGCCACAAAAATGAGAAGCACTCTTAGTGATATGTTCGATCTTCTTGAAGACCTAATTACAGGACTAAAAATAAAGAAAAAAATTAAAAAAGTCATCAATAAAAGAAGGACTGGAACCTATACGGCAAAAGGTTTTTTCAACAACATTTTTAATTGATATAATCATAATCCTCATCCCATTAATCTTATCAGAAGATGCCAAATCAAAACCCATTAGAAGTGAGATGCAAAAAAGTGAGAAGCTGACAACTGATCTCTTTTTATAAATTATGGATTTGAAAATTACAGAGCTTTCAAATTGCGTCAAAATTCTCAGCAAGAGAAGTATGGATACTTGTTACATACAAAGTTCATCAGATCTTTTCATTATGGCCATTTGTCTCATAAGTCTATTACAATAACAAAAGTTTTTAAATGACAGTCTCGATGTCAATTTTTTAACTGAATGATCTTCCCGGTTCTAATCCGGGTGAGCTATATTTTTCTAAACTCCACCATTTCGTAGTGAAAAGAGCGACCGTATAGACAGGCTGAATTTTTAAAGTTCTACATGCTTCACGGAGGAGACAGGAATGTGCAATATCAGGATGACTTTTCTTCCAATGAGAATGATCCTGCTAAAAAAAATAAATACTCGAACCAATAAATACCACGCATATAGTATGGGAGGATTCTATTCCGTCCAGTTGGTATTTCCGGAAAATTATGGCGTACAATGCAATGATAATTAATGAAGATGAAAGAAGACTTAAAGAGAATACCTGACTACAGTATCACTGATCTACTAACAACTCGAATCAACAGCATTTGCATAGTTATAAATAATTGAATGAGAAAGAAGGAAGGAAGACCTGCTCATCGAGGCGAAGGAGACGACACATCTTGGAGGAAGCCTGCCTCCGGTAATACACCAGAGGTGGAGCATCTCCGCTTTTCATTTCAATTTCACACCGTAAGAGCACCACGCCCCGTTCGATGGCCAATAATTGATGGCACTAGCCCGCATATTTCTAATTATCGTATCATTCTCTCGAGAATCTTGAAAATACCGCCTGACAAATCAGAGGGACCAACTTATTCCACCGCTAATCAAAGATGAAGTATGTAAAACTCTGAAGCCGCTATCTTCACAACTGCTCAAAGAAGCAGGACTTGGCAACTTGAGACTGCATGCTCCAGAAGCTCACCATCCGATATGATGATGTATGCGGCATCCAGCAGGCTGCTGATTGAAGGCTAATTTATCATGTGACAGGTAATGGAGGTCAAAGAAAGTCCTTCACACAAAATACTCAACCTTCCACAACAAAACTGAGAGGCTCCTGATGAGAGCAATAGATTCTTCTACTTTTCCCTATGTTTCCTTTTTTTCTATCCTTATTTCAAATTAAAGTGACAAATTTCGAATCCAAACTTATAGATCAGAACATTTGCATTGGCAGCTGGTGTGCTTCAAACTCGCTTCATCAGGGAAAATATATCGATGAAGCAAATGACGATATGATTTTGCTCCTTATCTCGACTTTTTGGCAAGTGACATAAGATTTCAACAATCATCATTATTAGATGTGACGTGATTGGAAGAGAATGTTGATGAACAGCTGTCGTATTTCACGCAATGCCATTTTAATGTACCCAATATCAGCGCTTCGTTGCTGCTACTCTTGAGTTCATTAACCTGTATGATTTGTTCAAATTTCCATACAAATCAAAAACTATACATATGATAAAGCATAACTTGTACGTATAGTTTCTGATATATACATATATACAAGTCATTTATAGAAGTTAAGTTATATACAAGTTATGATAAAGCAGGACATCAAAGTTGAAAGTAAATTTGTCAAGATGAGAATCAACTAGAAATCCATATTTCCATTAATTGATGAGCGCAACTTTTTTCATTCTTGCAATAAATCTAGATGAGAAGGAGACATGAGTTAAGGGGAATCATTCATTAAAGGATGAGATTTGTGAAGAGGCAGTAATAATTGATAGAGACGCAACGGGTGGTAGAGCTGATAATGATTCAAAAACCTCAACTTCTCTCCGTTAAACTTTCAAATTGGTTATCTCAACCAATAGTTTTGGTCACTTCAAGTAATTATCTAGTCTTGATTTCTTTGATCTCACTTCCTCAATGACTAGAATTAATTAAGTAAACAATTTAAGACTCGAATTCCTAAGCTCCAAAAAATGCAAATGAATTGCTTCTTAGTCTAGTAATTAATCCTACGCATAACTTCATATTCCAAATAGATTGATGAAATCCCTCTGATACAACAATCTCCAATGATATATATTATTAGAACGCCGCCTTTCCCACGCTCTTATAAGCAATATGTGAACACACACAGCACATAATAGCAATAGATACATTAACATATGCAAGCATATATGCAAATACTGACACTAAATAAACAGCAAAACTACTTCCACTGACACACAATGAAAAGACTGGCTTTTTCAGAAAACGATCGATTTAGGATCAAGCAATAGCGATTCAGAACAAGGTCAAAGTACGCCGGATCACTATTTTTGAAAAAATCCTCACTGTAAGACAACATTTCCTAAAGTCCAGTCCCTGATGACACCAAGACATTCGCACATTACAATACACGTAATTAAAATCAAACTCATCCATACATTCATTCATTGTTCATTCATTACCAGTCTAAACCAAACAGTCGCTATTAAAAATTTTGTATAAAATTGAAACTAAGCACTTAAGCTCTAATAATAATAACAATGGTATAAAGATTCAGACACAAACGGCTTCTTCGAAAATTGTAAAACCGTTCTGGACAAAAATTAAAACCTGAAATACACTTTACTAGCCATAAGTGAGATGATGAAGAATTAGGAAATAACGACATTTTGTCGAGGCAATACGAATTGAATGAGTGCGCATTAAAATTAAAAGGAAACATTTCACTTTGATGGAAAAAAAAAAAGATACTTTCAGGTTTGAGTCATGCATATCAACAGACAAAAATATAATCCGACAGTTTTTTGCTTAGTTCAATGAGTAGCTGATCGATCTTTGCTTCTGACGAAGAATTCCAAATACGATAGATGATGTTAAGATAGATAGAAAGCAAAGTTGACAATGCTTTCTATTTCGTTTATTTAATTCAAACTTTCAGTTATACTAACAACAATCCTAAGAATACACTGATAAAGTAGATAGAGCAGTAAAGATTAATGATATCAATGAATGGTTGTTTGATAAAAGCACTGTTGATTCTTAACAGACTTGTTGCATACGCCACTTAATAAACTTGAGCAAATTCGAAATTTCAGCATCTCCGAGAAGACAACATAATTCATGACAATTGGCAGTGAGGGAAAACGGGTGAACTGATAATCTGTTCCGATTAGAAACATGCAAAGAATTGTTTGACAAAAGGCACGCGTTCCTCGTCGTAAGGTGTAAACACTTGACAGTTATCTCGATAAACGATCATCATCAACTACTAGAATCAAGACCTCTTCCTCTTTCCCCTCTCCTTGTCGCAAAAGCTAAAGAGACGACTCATGATTAATTTATTACGTGAATCTTCTCCCTTTTCTTCTGCTCCTCGTTATCATGACATCATGACAAACCACTCGAAATTCGCTTCAATCATTTCATTCTCCCTCACATTTCGGAGAAAAACGTCAAGAATTTGATCCTTCTGATGAATATTTCCACATTTATATAATAATAACAGATAAACACAAAATATCATATGGAAGAGATCTTCTAGATTCCTAACTGTGATATGAAGAAGTAAAATGAAATCAAAATGTGACCTGAATGGAAAAAACTGTAATATGAAGTAAAATGAAATCAAAGTTCTGCCTAATAAATATGGGCAGCTCACATTCTGACCCATGTAACTTTAACCTGATCATAAAACTAACTCATTTTGTCAAGAGGAGGAAATCCACAGTTCAGCGCGCATTCGAAGACTTTTATTTGCTGGCAACATGTGGTCTCGCTGATGGCACATTAAAAAAATTACACAAAAATGCCTCAGCAATGACTTTAAAGGATGAAAAACAGTGATTCATAACCCATAGAAGGCATATGGTCTATCTGGAAGAAAGCGGATTCTGACAAAAACAGAAGCAATGAAAAAAAAAGGTAGCTATAAATGAAAGGCATCAGATGAGCTTTATGGACTCATCGATTGACCTTCGCAATGACCTAATGAGTATTTAGCCTCCTGAAAACACATAAAATCTTGAAACAGATATAACCTGCAAATGGCACAAAGTATTACGATAAAGCATTCTCTGTACCACTGAATCTTAGCAATAAATATAATATGCATACCGATAAGAGAAAATAACCAAGGAAGTACCATAAATATTTATCTTTCATTCTTAGATCAATGCCATTCAAATATTTGATAAAATATTGGAAAGTTTAAATCCATACTTGAAAATTTAGATTAGAGAGGAAAAAAAAAATTGTGTGCCATAGCACAGATCATAAAATACCTAACGAAACGACAGATGGAGACTGCAGAGACAGGCTGAGCTATGTTGTAAAGAAACTGTCAAAATAATTCCTTTTTTGCAATATTTCCTGAAAAAGCCGACAAGTTGCATTCTTTTAAAAGACATATATATAATAAAAAAAAAAAAAAAAAAAAAAGCACGAAGGGAATAAGTTTAAAAAAAAGCCATTATAATTCAAAATAATGCGCGCGAAAACTAACTCTAAAATTTGGATTTGTTGAAATAATACTTTATTTCCCTTTTCAATGTTTATTATCGATGTTTATAATAGTTACTGATTACTGCTGCTACACTCCATGGATAAACCTCGTAAAGCTACTTGTGATAAAAATCCATCACCTATTTTTAGCTCGAAGGTCAAGCTTTTCTCTACCAATGCCAAAACCAGCAATAGTTAGAAATATTTGAATCAAATCTGACTTATTCTTAAATTTAACTTGTGGTGTAGAAAACAGTTAAATTAATTGTCCCTTTTTTCTTCGTTTCATCTTTTTCCATTTCTACCTTTCTTACATTATGCCAACAACACATTTTTATTTTCGCATCATAAAAATGATGCGAATTTTCATTCGGACATCAGAAGTTTTAAACTAACCTGACACGGATGAACAATTCAAAAATTTATTATGCGTTAAAAATATCGTCAAGGGGATGATGTCACAGAGAAAAGGTACTGTATGGATACTGTAATGGCGGCTCATCAAATGATGGAATGAATGAATGAGAAGAGTTGCTGCTGAAGAATCATCAAATAAGCGTTATTCTGTTGCATCGTTACTATGTGTCGTCGCGTTACATTTCATTTCAGTCATAAAAATATAATTCCATTTTACTGGTCAATTTGAAGTTTGAAAATTTGCCTGGAATTGACGTTACAATGAACTTTGGCCTTTTTTCCTATCTTCAGTCATCAGATACGTTCTTCTAAAGACCGCGCAAAACACAGCTATCGTAGCCAAAGAAAACTTTAGATAATAATCTCTAATATGATGTGAATGAAATTCTAATACTAAAATTTTAATGCTTCATTCCTATCCTTTTATCTCAAATAAACATTTCAACCTCCTTCCTCTTCAAAACGACAGCAGCTGGTAACATCTGTTGATAAACTGTCCAAAATTGCCAATCACGCATAGCATATTTCAGAAGACGACCACAATTTCTAAATCTCAATTGTGTCAAATCATGCATTTATCACTTACTATATTCCCTACAACACCTGAATTGTGGACAAGTTAGTTTGCGAGAAAAATCTTTACCAGAAACACCGGCTAGAGTTTTAGATGCATTTTCATGTTAGCATTATTGCTAAAGCACGGGTCATTACAGAATAGACCGTTTAATCATCAATCAGTAATTTCTCGCTAGATGATACCAGCTAGATGTTATTTGTTGTAAATGGCAGAACCGATAGACGTGAACAGAACATTGTGAAGTATCTGAAAACATATGTGGAGTATCTCAAGTATCTGAAATGTCCTAAGATTCAGAAAAATCTCAAGACTCTTACTAAACGTTAACACAAAATCCACTGCTTCCTGAGAGCTGCGTACTATTCATAGTTTCGTCATGTTCAGTTCCTGAGTTCAGTAAATCGGCAACGACAAAGTCTGCAGTTAACAATGAATAATTGCAAGTAAGATTTATGATAAGACTGAAGCACCTGCACATCGAGCTATCTAAGGATGTAATAAAAATCCAACAACTATCGAAAGAGGAACACTTCATTTACTATCATTCAATCATGCAGCAATGACATCGTCGTGAGAAGAGAATTCAATTTGATTCAGTTTTCAAATAGTTTCTAACTTTATTATTCCACATCACTCATCATTTTGAGATCCTTCTGTAAATTGAATTTCTTTCAAGAAAATGGAATATCGCATAAATTGGAGAATACGGTAGCACAGAATCTCACATCACCTAACATTATTAGATCAAATGGAAAAAGATGATTTTTCAGAGGTTTTAAAATACAAAATCTAATTCCTATTAAATAAGCACTTAATCTTTGGGCAAAATATTTGAGATTGATATATATATATATATATATATACAAATATCACTCACACCTTAATCCTGAAACTATTTTTTCATCATTGTGTTTATTAGAGAGTTGAAGATCGCATGAACTGGTAGAAAGCCCTAAATCTCCGTAAGTAAATTCGGAAATTTCCTGAATCTTGGAAAGTTTACATGCTAGTCTATTGTCAAAATTTGCCATCTGATCATGGCCAAAAGTATCTAAAGAATTGATAAATGTGCTCTCAGTTCTGAAAGAGGCCACTCTAAAAGGCTCGTTAATTCATCCAGTAAATAAAAAGAAATAAAAAACGAACAAACAACAAATGTAAACAAATATAAAGTCAGCAACAAGAAATTTATAAGCAGAAGTATTCTTCAAATTATTTTTTTTAAACGTTTAAAATGATAAATTGAACATCTTTCTATCACTGAAATTAGATATAGTGCCAGGAATACATAAATTATTGTTCAAAGTAACTGCAATTAATCTTTCTGAAGCAATTTTTTGTAAAAATAAAATTTGAAAAGATCACGCAATTATCGAGGAATAGCTCAAAAAGTATTACAGAAAAGATACTGAAGATTTTGTCATAACTGAATTAAGTTTTTAAAAAAACACATAAGAAAAGTATGGTTGAGATTGAAGGAAAATTAAACGGTAGAAAGTAGAAATCCGAAATAGACACAGAAATAAATAGATAAATTTAAAGGCAAAGAAAGGAATACTTGTTTCAAATTTCTAGTTTGATAATAACCAATCTATATAAAATAAAATAAAGAGTGCCGAAAGGTCAACAAAAGTTTACAATGGATCCAATTACATCTTCATTTTGCCAAAACAAAGCATTTATTGCGTAATTTTGCTTGCTAGTGTTCAATAAAGAAGAGAACTGTCACAGAGCGATTAAATAATAGGAATAGTATACCGAATGGGAAAATAAATGGCAAGGTTTATCAGAAAATGAGAATTGGAAGCGAACTTTTTGAACAAACGAAAAAGTAAATGATCTAGGAGGAAAGGAACTTTTTTTCAGAATCTTTTAACCTTCAGTAGCAATGTGCTCGTAGGAATTTCTGAACAGTATCATCGATATATTAAGTAAATAATATGATTACCAATTGAGCCAATAGTCCACACTAATGAATTCTCAAGCCAATAATCACAGCATGATATATCATCAAGAAAGTGAGAATAACAATTGATAAACAAATATGATACATGCTGCTTTGTGAACAACAACATTATGTATTTACTTAATATTCTACTCAATAATACCTCTTCGAGATGGAAACGATGGAGGATATTGTTTCCATCTTCTACTTAAAATTAGAGATAAACTAATGAACGGATCGATGAAAAGAATTCACATGAGAACAGCAACAACGAAAAAGTGTCGCGTAATATCATAAATTAAAAAGACATACACTACACTATTAAGGAAAGAATTATGATCTGATTTAAAATGTGAGATTAATCGAAGAAATCACTAAAAACATTAACGACGGTCAAACAGATGGCTACTGCTTGAGGGTTATCTCATCCCGATATTTCTTTTTCAAAACATGCAAACAATAAGCCTTTTTCAGTGGAAAATATTCAAAAAGAAAAGAGAAATAGTTTTCCAGGCTTATACAATGTTTACTACTATGTCAACCGTTCTGTATCATCGCCATTCACTCTACAATTATTTTCGTTAATCAGTAATATAAATTTCTATGAAATCATTTCTGACGTAGCATGGCTATGGAAATTCTAAGTTTCATTAAAACTTTCGTATATTTTATATGGCCATAATTTAGATTATATTAGTAAACGTCAGCCTCACACTGGAAAACAGAGTTTTCAAGGTCGAGATTTGTTGATTGTTCATCAATATCCCCAATATTCGGATTAATCATGAACAGTCAGTGCTAAGAAGCTTTCACTAAGCTTCTCTGCAACTAACGCATGACGACTATTATGGGTCAATTTCATTCGCAAAAAAAACAAAACAAACTTTCTATTACTGAATGTTATAGCAGCAATAAAATGACAGCAGCAAGTTGAAAAAAACAAGTAAACAGGGATATATGCTCCAAGTAATCGATCAGTTCAACCTATAATGTTGGTAATCTTCGGTAATGAAATGAAAATTCCAGCTTATTTGAATGTAAGTGAATTGTAGAACGAATATAACAACAAATGGATGGATCAGTGAATAAATCAGCGGTAAATTTGAATACTGAGAATACATAATAAAATTTAAACAAATAAGCAAACAAGACAATGAAAGATTGAATGACGACAATATGACCCTTCATTTTCATAGCGAACGAAACAGGAAGCGAACCAACAAAAGCTTTGATTTTCTAAATTAGAAGAAATGGATGGATGGCAAAGAGGAATCTCGAGGAGTCATATATGGCATGCATTTCTAATGTGCAGGCAACTACTAATACCACTAATATTACTTACGGCGGTTTTTCTCAGAAGAATCAAAAGAAGCGGCAACTCTGAGGGAATCCGATTAGAGTCTGCCATTAGACATTCAAATAATTGCAGAAAGTAGACTGTCTACGTATCATCATCCAGGGATAATTTTTCCTCTTTGAATCTGACGAACTAAGATCAACTGACAATTCCAATTTCGTTAACCCGAATTCAAAACCAATTAATCAAACGAAACTTCCTGCATTATCAATATCACAATATGCTACTCAACTATTAAACTGAACTTTTTTAATGCCAAGACTACACAGAAACTAGAAAACTGTCCTCATAGAAACAGTAAATTATCACATCCGTTATTAGATTGTATCGACTGGAAATTAAAATCATCATTTGACCCGAAGTTTTTAATTCTTGACGCCGAAAATCCTTCGACCCTACCTCTCCCTTTCTGGATAAATCCAGTTCTGCATTTAGGTTAGTGTGACATCACATAAACACAGTTCTATATACGTCTTAAAAGATATTACTAAAAGACTTCTAATCAACATGATGCTAGGGATTTCATATTATTTGTTTAAATTGCTAATGCTATTCTTTCTTCGATGTTTGCAAGATTTGGGCAAATTTAAGAAAATCTAGTTATAAAGTAATACTAACGTCAATAAACTTATAATCTCGAGAGCAACTATGTGCTCAAAATTAACCGCTAGTTTCTCAATTAAAGGTACCAAACACTGTCCTTTGATAGTAGTACCACAGGTCAATTGAGCAGGAACATTAACGGAAGGAGCGACTTGCATATTGAAATGACAGAAAACAAAGTTTGACAGATGTGATAAGAATGATAAATCATTATAACGCGCATAAGCAATCGTTCATTAGCGATTTCGTTAACAATTCATTCACTACTTGCACGATCACAGCACTTACTACTAAATCAAATCTTTGATATTTTCTTCTCCTTCTTGCATTGCAACTGTAAATCAATAGGAATTGCACACACCTGCAGGCATTGCAGCACAGCATAGTTCTCATTTTCACTTCACATTTCATCCTATATTAAAATTTTAGTCTTAACCGTACTTTGTTCTGTTGTATTATGCGACAATCGATCATCCAAAAATAAGGACCAAAGACAGCAACATGCTAGTATTAGTCAGAAGTAATGGGAAAAGGTTTAATTTTTAATTCCAGCTTGATACAGTGACCAGAGTAGTGGACGTGTTAGGAACATCTGCACTGCACATCTTAAGTACTGATACATGTCTGAATGTAGAGAAATCAAAGATTTGCATGCAGAAAAGTGCCTTCAGCGTATCTTATCAGATAACATATGAAATGTCTGTAATAATACGTATAACATCTGGACTCCACATTTTAACTCACATGAGACGTTTACACCAACAGGTTCTTGGAGAAAGACTTCAAAGATTAAATGTGAGATTTCAAACATTACATGAAGCACTGAAATAAGCATGTTTAGCACCAGCTATATCTGTCCAAATTTCCAAATCCTAATTTAATAGATCTTACATTTATTAAATGGAAAGTGAAACACAAAAAAAAAAAAAACTTACTGCAGTGGTGGATTTAAAAAAATAAATCTGTTCAATTCTTCTGATTGCTAGTATTTTTTGAAGATCAGTACATTATCTAAATTCTACTCGAACCTATAACCTCAAATTTAATACTGGATCACCAATTCCGGACAACGAAATAATGCTAATCTATTCTACATTACCAACAATTAACAATGAGTTCTACCTCTATTAAAAGTTAAAGAATTTAATCATTGAACTTCAATTCAAAAAGCTCTCTGCAATGGTTTAATTGAAATGTGGGATAACTTGAAATAATTCAATTTGATTGGAATATAAAAATATATTGATTACGAAGGATTATTCAACTTTCCTGTCCTCAATATTCGGATCTACATAGCTGATAAAAAACTTCGGGTTTCCATTAGAACAGAAAATTTCTGCAATTAAAGACATCAAAAGGCTTATGATGAGATTCTTTTCTTTTCATGTCATAATTCATATGCAAATATACAATCTCAAAAGCTTCAAGGAATTTCGAAGAAAGTTTCGAAAATTAAAAAAAATCAGTTAAAAGTTTACAAACGACAGCTTTACGAAAAAGTAGATGAAAGTGCAAACAAAAAAATTACAGTTCATTGAGATTATCAGATAAATTTACGATTTAATGAATATCCAAACCAATTATTTAATCAATTTTATAAAAAGCCAGAAAGAAACAAATCTCAAACAAATATCAATAAAGAATAAAAGTAAAAATTGAGAATAACGATGATAAAAATGAAAAACGACTTGAACAAGAGGAATTTGGAATGAAGTTATCGAAGTTTCAAAATTGATTAACAGTGAGCCCAAGATAGATAGGGAGGATTTATGGATTGGAATGAATCGGAAAGGATGAAAGGGGAAGAGGAGTGGTTGGTATCCATGAAAAAGGAAAAGGTAGAAACAGAAGAACGAGCATGCCCTAAATTATTCACACGATATCTCACCTCGCCGTCATCCGAAAAAGAAGAAAATACAATTCCAGGAAACCATTTCTCTCTCCGTTTTGTTCGTCAGAAATACCGTGTGAGTAATGTGAGTATTCGATATCATTTCACCATATGTTTCAAACCTCTCATTTCTCCTTCTTGACTGGCAATAAATCCATCTAAGTTTCTCTTTAAGCCTGAGCTAAACTTTTAGGAACTTAAAATCTAAATCTACAGACAACAATAGGTCAACACTTTTAATTTAACAATAAGGGAATTAAAAAACATCAACATCAACTGCAACAATGCGAAATAGCTGCTTCGTTAAAAGAGAATGCCCGAATTTCGCAAGCCTTTGTTGGGTGTTCGTTTCGAAAAAATTTAAAGTTCACATCCCGCCATTTCGTTCCGATTAAGATCAAATTCTTGCACACTTTCGAATTTTAAACTGCCTATTTCTAACTAATTTTTTAGTAAATCTTGAAAAGAAAAGGAAATGACTGTTATTCGCAACCGATAAATTCATTAACTACGACTAGAAGAAGGAGTAAAGGAGCAACGGGTACTTGAATTCATCACTCGATCGACTACTCATCGCGAAATCCATCTATCTCCTTGCGCAATTCATGAAATCAAATGGGATTACGAAACAATGCAGGCGGATGATATGATAAATCATTATCACTAAATTACGGGTGAATATATCTCGTGGCCAGCCGGAATAGAACAATATGCGAATGTTCCTCTAATTGGACAATGATTCATTCCTATTTTACAACAATTAAAAGCTTAATTTCAGTTCAGATTATTCATTTCAAACTTATTTCAGACTATCCTATAATGAATCTGTCACCTCAGTTCAGATTATTTCAAACTATCCCACTGAATCTGTTTCTATTCCATTTCTTTTTTGATCGAAAAAAGGAAGGAATTAGAGAGAAAATGGTTACTACCAGTAGGCCAAGTCAATGATCAAAAGGCAAGTAAACGGCAGATAATTCAATCACTTCATTAACAGATTTCCAATCTATCTTGTATGCTTTCAAATTATCAGGAGCTTATCAATTAGATCCAAGTTTTCAGTCTAATCAATTAATTTCAAATTTACATAGCGAACTTGAATAATTATATTTCCCTCATTTTTTTTTGCCTTTTTAATACAGAGAGAAAGAGGGCGAGAGAAAGAGATAAATGAGTATGCGGGAGAGATAAGAGATGGAAATAGTAATGATTTTTTTTTTCCAAACTTTCAAACTGTTTCTTGTCGTCGTAGACAATAAACTTCTACCTTCTCATCCTCTTCCTCGAACATCAATTAGCATAATTCGGAAGTGAAGTGGAAAGAGAAGAGATGAACAGTAAATGGAAATACATTTCCTTGTGTAGCACTTTTCTGACAGAACAATCGTAACCGATCATGCTGTGACCCAAAACTGTCACAGCATGGCAGGTAAGATTGGAGATGAGTGATGAGCACATTTCTGAACACATTACTACAGGCATTTATTAAGTTGAGAATCAGAAAAAGTAGTGAAATTTTTCGAACGTAATGGACAGATCGATGATTCCGGGCCGAGTAGACATGGAAGATTCACGTACCTGTTAATGAAAGGCCAGTGGAGAGCTCCTCATTGATGGAACGACAAATATATGGGCAGAATTAGGACATCGTTTCCTTTTCCTGATTTTTGAGAGATTTTCTGGACGTCTTATAAACGACAGTTTTAATTAGGTCTTCTTCATTCCGAAATAGACGTGTGAAATTTTTACAAATTTTTATCTTGGAAAATTTCCAGAAATTCGCATTAAAATAATCATCTATCTCATTCCATAATGTATTAAGACATTCATTCGGCTCTGTCTAATTTCGAATCTCCCTGGAAAAGTAAAGCGATTACAAATGCGCTAACTGCACTGCGGGATAATGATTTGAAAAATGAAAATAGACAAATATCTGAACCTGAAATGGTATAAAAATAGAAACAAAGTGCAAATTAAGGAATGAAATGGGAATAAAATCTGACATTCATGCAAAGACAAGCATGCAAATACTAATAAATCAAAGCTCTGTATTCATTTTAATTTATAGTTCCATCAAAAGTTTACTTCTATATCTCAAAAATTTCTCAAAATCAAATCGTTCAAAAAATTATGAAGTAACACATGATCAGCACATTTCGCAAAATTATTAAATTTTGCTTAAGGAAACTGGATTTTAATTTTTATTTTAAAATTAAATATCGAAATGATTTGAGCGATTATTTTAGTTTAGTTAAGTTCCTCTTTTTTTTTTCCTTGGAAATAAAAATGAAGATTTAAAGTCAACAAACGTTACGCATGAAAAGTTAGCAAATCTCAGGTCATTAAAACTTCTCTTTGGAAGTTAAATTATTTATTAAAAGCCCAAGAGTGAGTTATCTAGTGTGCAGCGCGTTTCTCAGTCGCTTTATAAAACTACAGTAGGATGTGTAAACACATAGTAAGCGACCAAAAATTTTCCAAGAGATAAAGTTATACATTAAGTTTACAGTTGACACTTTAATTGATTGTAATTAATCACTCATGTAAATACACTGGCTTCGCTAAAGATGAGGATGAATGGAACTGTGTTAAGATTTCTGTTTTTCCTCGTACTAACATAGTAAGCATCAAAGAATCACGTCAAATGCTTAAAAGTACCGTATCTGATGACTCTCGAATGTTTATTGGTTAATGGAAGGACAGTAAACATTGTGTACTAGAGGGAAGAGAGAAGAGCAGCAATTTAAAATCGAGAGTCGAGACTGGCTGGCGACGTGAATGCTTCCATCGTCTAATAGGCAAAATGTTTCGATGCAATCAACAACTGATGTTTTTATGCAACGATCAGAGGAAAATCATGACTTCTGAATATTTTTTTTACTTCCAAGTGGTTAAAAAATGTTAGTAAAAGAAGCTTGAACAATAAGGGAAGAAAGGAAGAAAGTAAATGAAGTGACGTTAAAATGGAACTTTATTCTTATTCACTCTTAATTCATCTTTTGGGTAACTTTTTAATTTACCAGCATTTCTCTAATCTATGGCTCTTTTACACAACTGCTGTTAAGGAATAGAATTTTTTGCAGTCTTAATGATAAGGAATGTCCTCAAATTCTAAGTTAAAATTACTTAAAATAATTCTTTCATTGAGGAACTTTTCCAAAACTCTTCGAAATTTATGTTATGTTTCATTTCTGTAAAAATGGATGCACACACTCATTGTATCTGTTCTTACACGGCAACAATTTAAATTAATGAAGTGATTTCTTCAAACTTCCAGAAATGGTGGAGATAATTCTCATAATATGCTAGAATACTCAATGATAAGAGTGGATGATGTTCCCTTCAGGTTATAAATTTTTCGTAGTTTTCGCCAGCTCAAATGGATGGACAGTTGGAGTTGTGATGGAAGATCGATCAATCAACAAACCACAAACATCAATTCTGAAGTGATTAACTAAAACAAATACTGCTCCCACCCTCTACTGCATAAATGACGAGAACTTGGATCGTTCATTATCAGCAATCGATGGATAATATCCTCAATAATCCTTCCTAAACAACGCTATCTACCGAGCAAATGAAGTCAAAATCTCGATGTAAATCGAACCTGTTATATTGAATTTTTAGCAGAAGCAATTGCCTTAGTCACAAGTGAAATTGGTTAGAAATGGTACAGAAGAGAGGAAAAAGGGATAATTTCTTCGAAAACAACATCTGCTTCCTATGACGAATCAGTTATTTCGAAGGTTGAAGAAGAAGCCAAAATGCTCTATGCAAATTTCATCTATTCATCCAGAAAAAATCTTCCCTACATTTTAGATTGCAGATAAATAAAGTAAATGAACCTACATGTGAAATGTTTTATATCTAAAGTTTGAAGTTTTTTTACTTTAAGCTTTCAAAGATTATTCTCTTCGAACAAATCATACGAACTGGCAGGATAAATTATCTATTAGTCAATATATTCTCTAATTTGTGTGAAAGATTTACAGGTCGATATTGATTTAAAAGAATGATTTCTGGAAAATATTCATTTTGCAGCTAATCAGTATTTGATATTTGCTTTTTAATTTTATACTGGTTGTTAACACCGTAAGTTACAATGATCGTTTTGAAGATGACAGAATTATTATCTGAAACAACTGTTTCCACGCTAGATGTTAATTTAGTTTCAATCAATAGCAATAATTGATTTTTATTTGATCAATCAAAGTTTCAGGTGATGAATTTTAATTCAGGAATCTTATAAATAACTTAGGCACACTTAGCTATGCGATAGCTCTTACTATTGCAGAAGTTTAACAAAAAGAATATCCGAATTACCATTTATATAACAGCGCGCCATAGCTTCCTTTCTACATGTTAATATTTCAGGAACGAGAAATAAACAATTAGTGCAACAGCAGAAGTTATCCCTCCATGTCACATTCATGTCATCTTGATGTGATTTCACTGAAACTCATAAAAATCGATTCGGTCAATTAGACTACAAACATGCTAAAATGGCCACACATGAGAAGAGCCATCATTGAAGTCACATTTAAATCGGCGTCAAATGAGCCATAGGAAACGTTAGGTACACAACAATGGAGAACGTGTTTCACATTCAGAATGAAAAAAAAGAGAATGTCCGAGTCGTTCGAATTTTTATTTCACCTTCCAAATAACATTCATTTCGAGGGAATGAGCAATGATTGCTTGGAAAAATGCCGGAACTTTGAATTGTTCGAAGGCACTCGTTCGCTGCATGTTGGTGCATCACACCTCACCTCACCAATAAATGCTCACAAGTGACTTTTTCGCTAAATAAGGAATGTTTGATTCAACAATAAAAGATAAAAAATCATCTTTGGCCATGCTAGATCTCAGAAGTCCGATAATAATAAAAATACAAAATTCAAAACTCGAAACTTCGAAGAATGCTGTTTTGTTTGTTTTACTCATTGCCGTGGGTTTTTTTTTCCAATTTCTTCGAACAGATTTCAATAGCAGTTTCCAGAGACAATACTGCTATAGAAATCTTCCTGATCTGGGTCATATATCTTAACCGAACTCCCGCTGGAAACAAGTAATTCATTCGGACAGAATAAGTCCAAAATTATTACTAAAAAAAATTTCAATAAAATTCTAGATTATTCGTGCCACCGTAGAAATATGTGTGATTCGGGCACATATCTCAAGATTGCTTCGAATTATTGAGAAATGTCACTTCCATGTTATATTTGATTACTTTCAATATGGAAATATGATAAAATCAAAAATATATCTAAACTTTCCAGAAAATTACCAGTTCATACACATACGACTGATGCATAAACAGGTGAACACACACAGACGTGCATACACACTGATACGCCAATACAAACACGAAGATACAGATCTCTACGAGCACGTATACATTTTCCTTCTGAAGCAGAAATTTCGAGATTTCTAAGTATGAGGAATTTCCAATTCTTCAACTCAAAAGTTTTTTGAAGATTCAATTGAATGGAAAATCAGAAAATGAAGAGTTCGATGGAAGAGTTTCACTTGTGGAATTGTGAAAATTAGAATAAGAAAGAACATGAAAAGTTGCTAAGTCGTTCATATAAATGTAAGGAGAATAGAAGTGACAATATTACCTGCATATCTTAATGTACGATTAATTAATGTCAGAATACGCCGAAGGAAAGAAGGTTCTATTATCACCGTGGAACCAACGGGATTCAAATGACACATACAAGTCAGATCATAGTTAGCTTCGTACTTACAATCAAGTCAGCCAGGTCAATGTGAGTCCTTTTCATTGCCAACGAAAACTGAAAAGCATAGATAGTTCGCAATCGAACCTTAACAGATCATAAGAAGTAAAAATCAAAGTTATTAATTTATCACAGAGCAACAATCATATTCGCTTGCAAACTTAGCAATTAATCATAAATAAACATGCATACTTCCACCCATTCTACTTTACCTCACTCATTAAAGAGGAAAGAAACAAAAGTAAGTCAAAAATCGATGGAAATTTCAACATATCAATCAATTTCTGATGAGTTCTGGAAGAGAGCAGTTGGGTGTACTGAAACTACTGAAGTGCTGCTGCACGGTAGACAATGACGTTGGTGATGATGACGAAAGTGAGGTGTGTCACATCGTTACACTTATCAATCAGCCCGTTCTTTATCAGTAAGCCAGATCTTTCTCACGCATCTACCCATCATGCTTATGCGATGGGTTGTATATGTCGAAGATCAGCTTCCGTATTTCACTTTCCAATATCATCGCCTTTCGAGATCAGTTCGTATGCGTATCAAATATTCATATCTTTCTACAACCAGATCAGAAATGGAAAGTCCAACAAGATGAAACGAATTTTGAAATTATCAACAGAACTGATCTTCCTTCCCTTTTAATTTTGTTTTAGTATTATTTTTATTCTAACAAAATGTATCATCGTTCACTTGACATCATGGGTAGAAGTAATTCGATTCGTCCCTTTGAACTTCCTTATTCAACTTCGATCTACATTTTCTCCAACAACATATCTTCATCCTTTCAACAAATTGCTGACCTCAGGGCGCTATTCATTCTCAAACTGCGATTGTGATATCACAATGTATCCACTTTCTTCAGCAGATTTTTTGATCTCATCCAGATCTATTCGTGTAATTTTTATCAAGCAGTTGCAAACTTTCTTACTCGTTTTGAGTTCGACTTGCGATCGGTTATTTCTTGTAGTCGCATGGGCTATTCGCAATGATCGATTCTGCTGCAAGCTTTTAAACTCATTAAAATCTACCTGTCTCTAACAAAATCATCAAATACAAACGTTTTTCGTTATTATCTAATGAATTTGATTTCGACGAAACTTTGCGTTAATTGCAAGCATTCTTCACCATTTCCATTCAGCAGCATGACTTAAATAAAAAACTGGAAGTATCGATAAGCAATCTTACCTCTACTATTAAAACTTAAATTCTTCTGTAAAATGTAAAATGTATATGAGTGTACTGGCCATGTGTAGTAACACTGATTACTGATAAGTCAAGAAATCTCACATTGCGATATTCGCTATTTTGGGTCATTTCAGTCCTCAGTAAAGAACCTATATCCTAGTTTTCATATGCAATTCGCAAATAATCATGACAGAAGTATCATCCAACAACACAAAGTAGAATGATACTGAAACGATATATCAAACAGTTCGAATAATCTATGAACTTTTAGTCTATCACTTGTAGATACTTGCTCAGATATCTGAACCATTATCACTTATGTTTGTTAATTAGCCTGATGTTAAGAGACACCGAGCAGACAAGCAAGGAAGCCAATTAAATGCTATTTGTAACCAACAAATTAATTACATGAAACTCTACACCTGATAATAGCACCAACTGTTTCTCACTCTTTTATAGCCGCACAGATAAGCAAATATCTTAGAATCATATCGACAAGTAATTGACTGATATCAAATGAAGACTGACTAAATGATGCGAGCAGCAAGCCATATCGCACGAATTTGAACCAATCCCATAAAATGAGCGTATTTAATCATTCATTAACGAGTGCTTTGAAGCACTTCGGGATAAAACACTGTAACAGAATGGATAACGACTAGGCCAAGGCCAACAGCCAAGCCCATTGTCTCTCCATCCTCTAATTTACTCAATAAACTGCTCCAGTTTCTATGGAAGTGGTGGATAATACCCGGGTATTTCTGAATCAAAATGGATATCATCCCATCTCGAGACCAGAAGAGGAGATGGATGGATGCCTGAAGAAGCCAACTGCATGCACCTCAGGAACCTTCACCATCCCATCCTCCCTTTTTACTGGCATTCAATCAATCTGACTGCAAAAAATGCACCAAAAAACCCTCTGTTGGCACAATGCCCGACCAATCCATCCCACCGATGCAAGCATAATTTTTTTATGGCTGTGCATACTCGCATGGATCGCATATTTCGGTAGGTCCAAAAGAACGCATTATCTCGTGCAAACATATGCATGCATAGCACTCATATCATCATTAAAGGGACTGAGAACAGACCATCAGTGAATCTCGGGGTCGGGATTTGAGGCGCTTCAACATGTCACAACTTTATTCTAGACTAGATTGTCTCAGCACTTATCTTTGAATTCTTAACTGCATTTATGATATGATATGCTCTCTTCTTGAACACATGCATTTATATTTGATATCGTGCAGCAGCCATGTGACACAAACACTCGTGCATCTTGCTGAATACAACCCTTCTTGCATTAGACTACCAGAATTCAAAATGAAGGCGAATTCATTTTGAATTGTTTGTTAAAACAAAATAACGAGATATGTCGGACTGCACGCTTGTGTCACCAACTTGACAGTCGCATGACTGCGCTTCTGTGATAACATTTTCATCTAATCACAACACTCCAACTTCTAAATCCAAGGATAAATGGCAGTTCACATCTCTCATTTCTTTACCTATTACTATCTTCTCGTCATACCGAACAGTTTTCCAAGCTTTCGTTCAATGACTCAAAACTCAGACGGCACAAATGCCACAGAAATTTCAAGAAAGCAATCAAAACCACTGTTGAGCAGATCGCTGCTGCGTGATGGTGTCAGTACAGAGGATCTGCTCCAAGAAAGTTTTACTTATCCCAAGTTGTCGTAGAAGTTTTATTGAATGCTTTATCTCACAAATCGAATTATCTACCTTGCTCACTCATTTAACACTGATATGCAAGGAATTGACGAAGAATCAATTATATGCTACACATAAATGAATTTCTGGTCATTTAGATAGAATCCAGAATGATCAATGAGCCGATAAATTTAATTGCTCCTATCATTCCTATAATGAATCATTTGCGAATTGTTCATTACTTATGATTTTTAGCTGTGCATGCAATCATGTGACACGAACTTCTTAAGTTCTAACATTAACTTCTAACTTCTTAAGTGACATTAAATTTGTCTGGTAATTTAAGGTAATTCACAATGAAAGTATGCTGAAATTGATTGTTATCGCTTAGCGAAAATGAACATCTGAAGCTGCTGATTAGCACTTGGGAAAATTAATTGGGAAATAAAAATGATTTCAAATAAAAATCAAGTTTCTGTCCTTTAAAACAACTCCGAGGGGACGAAAAAAAAAGTATTTTAAAATTCTTTTTCTATGTGCGCGTCATTTTATTGCCTGCCAAAAAAAGAAATGTTATTTTTTGTTGGAAAACGAATGTCGGAAACATGAAAATGAGTAGTTTTAGGGAGGGAACATATGATGGGAACGCATTTTGAAAACATTTCGTTGTCGATGGGCTCAGAAGGCACGAGCGATCGAGTGATCGAATAATCGAATAATCGGCTGATCTCCACACCGCCCCCGATTTGTTTGTAAAATTTCATTTTTTATATTCCTGGGAAACTGTCCATCGTTCTTCTCTAAGCTAGAAAAGCATCAAATGAAACGACTGGCATGGAACAATAACTCATGCATACTCGCACATGGATATGATACATTTACATACACCACTCACACATACACACACACACACACACACATACACACACACACACACACAAAATAACATAAAATTGGTCCTAAATAAGAAATATGTCGCCAATTCATGTGCCCAATCAGTCAATCCTCGATAGAAAAATGATGGAAGGAAGAATACATGTTTTTATCAGATTAATTAATTAATTCCATTTTGAGAATGAACTTTCACTAAACATTTCAACTTTTTTCACACGACTTTAAGTCACACTAAGTAATCAGATTGATTACAGCATAAATTTCTTTAAATTAAGTCATCAGATTCTAAAATTCATATAATTAAATTTATCATGAACACATGTAATATCAGTTATTATTTAAATTTATCAAATAATAAACTCAGCGATTTTTGATGCAACATGAGTTGGATCAGGGACTGTGATCCGAATACACATTTATCTGGAAATGACCTTTAGTCTTGAGGCCATTTACACTTATGAAAAGAAGCAAAAGATTCACGTTCAAGTAAATTTTCTATTTATTCCAAACCGTTACAGACTATCATCCATAAAATTCTCGCGTTATCTACAAATAAATTCGAAACAAAAGGAATAGAAATTCGTTCTACTTATAATCAAAATTTATTCAAACAACTGTAAACAATTTTTCAGTACTTTGGAAGGAGTAAATTCAGTTTAAAAAACATCGAAATATAAATTCAGTAGAAGGGATGCTGACAAATTCTTTTTGCATACAAATTTAACCAGAAAATTGCATGAAATTTTGCCTGAAAGAGGAGAAATGAACTACACATCATAGATTGGTATCTTAAATTCTTCAAACTCAGGCTTCACGAACTTTTTTGATTCCATATCATTAACTGATAACTAATAATTGTAGAACTGACTAATCAGTAATTAGACTTCCAATTCTCCTCCTAAATATCAGTAATATCACTATGATTGATCAGGATGTACAAATATTCATCACTGAACAACTATTACAAAGTCTAATCCTATCAACATGCTGCTCTTTATCGTCTATCAAGCCTTCATTCTGATAGATGATAACATATGCCAAGATAACATCCAAAAAATATAATGTAATAAAAATGCCGAGAGTGCCTTTGCAGTCCTAGTTATCCGTCTTCTGCAGATGGGTGGGAATTAGTTACTGATACTATTTTTGGCAGATGCAAATGACTGATGAGGAAATCAGAAGATCTCGTTATCAGTGGATCAAGTGATAAGTTGCTAGCAAGAGGAGAGGATTGTTATCACAGCACTGAGAACTCTCACCACCAAAAAATCGTTCTGTCTTCGAGCACACAAACACTTTGCTCATTAAGCAGCAAATGTCTTCTCAGATTAGCTCCAACACCAACCACAACCACACCACAGCCACACCACAGCCACAACCACAGCAACAGCTCTATCAAGTGTCCAGTCAGGCTCAGACACTGATTATCGGTAGTCGTAACTGATAATAAACAACAAACGGTAAGCAATACTGATAAGCTCTAAATATAACAATGACAATAATGATGTCACTGTTGACGAGCACGTGACCAATACGCGCTTATCTTCAATGTGTCGATCAGACGCCCAACGTCGGCCACAATGCGCCTTACTCCCCGCAGGTCAGACATTCCCAAATGTTGCAATCATTTCACGCAGTAACTGACCTGCAAGGGGACTTGGCTCCTCTTGCATCATCTTTCCATAATCAGTTCAAACTGTTCTTTTCTTTTCTAACAAATACAAGAGCATGACCCCGTGGGTTAGAGGTCAAAGGTGGCATTAATTTAGTTCGTGTCTTATTGAATGAATTACTTTTTGCACCTCAACAAAATAATGTAAGAACTGCAACTCACCGACGAACAACCTCCGTCAGTTCGTAAGCGTTACAATGAATCGCCCTAAACTATCTCGCAAAGTACATGAGAATTTCGGACAAACCTGTCACTACTCATTTGATTCCACGTGTGTTACGATATATCCGGCGTGAGAGCTTCAGATGGGTCACGTAATCAGATTCTCATTCCCATCGGAAGACAACGGGCAATTACTTTATAAGACTAAAAAGAAGAGCCCACGAGATAATGCGCACATGCAAGGGATGAAAATTAATCATTTCTGCGATGGTTAAATGGGATACTCGGAAAATTACTGCGATTATTTATTAATTAGTAGATGAGAAATTGAACAATTCACTTGCGTCAGGAAGAAAATACACACCAAGAATAATTTCGGGGAAAATTTAATACGAACGACAAAGAATCAAAGTAAACTTCAAACTTTTTCGAAAACCGGAAAATCGATAGTCCTTGTCTTGCCTTGCCTACTTTATAACTGAAACCACAGCTAACTTATCTTCCTAGATAAGATCATCAATGACGATAAGTTTCCTCCACTATAAAATTCTTCAACATTTGAGACTCGTGAAAAACTGATATTCTAATCTGTCAAAATAAGATTTTGATACATTACTTCACCTCTCTTTCCTATATATAAAAATTCATACTGTACAATGATAAGAAATGTGATAAGACAAGAGAGATGATGAGTATGAGGAAAAGGGAATTCGACGCTTTACACGTTGCGTTGTTGCTTTCTTGTCTCGTAAATTAATCATCCCATAATGGGACGATTAATTTACGAGACAGTTTGGAAAGTCCAGAATTCCAAATTTATAATGAATTCATGATTGGAAAGCAAACATCGCCAGTCCTGCTCTTTTTATCGTATCGAATAGAGAGACTTCTACGAACTGTCACTCAACAGTAATTTCATTTATGAACAATACTTGATCTACATATTCCATTGATCTGTGTAAATGATGATCGGTCCTGATCTGGATCAGTCAAGCTTTCACAAATCACTAACATTAAAATGA
This sequence comes from Onchocerca flexuosa, assembly GCA_002249935.1. NCBI lineage: Eukaryota > Metazoa > Nematoda > Chromadorea > Rhabditida > Onchocercidae > Onchocerca > Onchocerca flexuosa. Next base: position 3,174,038 of record KZ269977.1, on the reverse strand, counting down.
CTTCTACAAAAGTTTGTTTCTCACATCGGTTGAATTTGAACTCACATACGTTATTTCCAACGATTATTTGTTATATCTAAGTGCTGGAATAATGTGAAGATTTTCCCTACCATCAATTGTTTGTGCTAAATAAATTATAATTAGAAAGTTTTTTCTAGACGATGAGCACACATTGCTTTGTTTAGGCGTATATATACAACTGCATAACTAAAGTTCTCCCTCCCTTTCGCTTCAAATTTTATAAAATTTGAAATTTTAACAATCTGAGATTGCAAAGCTCCAAATAGCTCATAGTAACATGCTCTATCAAATTGACATTTCGAAAAAAAAAGTAAAAACTATGAGTCACAAAAAGAGCAGGTGGTTGATGACCTTGAAAGAGCTAATCTTCCGCAGCTGTCATAACATCACTTAATTTAGTATATTTTTAAAACCATTAACGTTTTCCAGATCTTTATTTGATTTAATAAATAGAGAATTCCTCGAGGATTTTTCATTCAAAAAAGTCTAAAATCTGATGCACCCATCTCATCAGTAGGCCCTGTTATATTTTTGACATTGTGGTACCGAATATTTCAAATTTCAAATACAAAGCGAAAAAAAAAACATTGGTACATGAATCCTGCAACATCTGCTATTCTGCAATATTCATACTTCTTAAGCCATTACAACTCATTATCGAAGTTCCTACAAAACTTGTGTTTTGGAAGATACTGGAGCATTTAATATAATTAAATGCAATAAAAAATCGTTCACTATAATTAAATCCACACACCTATATAGTCGTAGAATCTGAAACAGACAGAAGACTGAATTGAGAAAACAAAGGAGAATCACCGAATTTCCAAAAAATTTTCCTTTAATTAAGTTTTAAACTTCATCAGTGAAAACAGATAACTAAACGCATCGTATCACTAGTTCCAAATAGAGCCTATTTCAAACTACTGAATGAATAAATGACACAATTATTTTAGAAGAAAAATTAATCCACTAAGCTGAATTAATGTGTCGTCGCTGACAAACATTTCGGAAAATTCTGGAAGAACAAAATTCCAGGGATTTGATATACATGTCATTTGATTATGCTGACCTCATCCCAATTTTCTGGTTGGAATTTGACCGAAACAATTTTCCCTAATTAAAAAAAAAAAAAAAAATGAAACGAAAAAACATTTTAAAATTTGTTTTTTAAAACTTACTTGAACTCCTTACATGATTACTTTAAGAATATTAGTAATAATGATTACTCTTTATTTTTGAAACGATGCATGATTGTTGTTTTTAACTTGTGAAAATTGTGTATCAACATGATCTTGCATTCCGATCTTCATCGATGAAGGAACCTGACTTAAAAAATTCCTTCATATTTTATGGTTCTCTTGTTTCCCTTCCATTTTGCGATCACAAAATCACTATTTTGAAATCAAACGACTAAAGTTTCTCGACTATAGAGTACGGTAGGACGATTAATATTTTCGAACATCCGTTTAATACTATTTTCGGCGAATCTTAAAACTTATTGGAAGAGAATAAAATTCCCCAGCTTTGTTTATGTTGAATGATTTCTTTTCGCAGAGTATTTTATACTATTCTTAAGCGACTCTTCTCACAAGGATTCATTAATATTCGTAACTTAGCGACGTCGTTTCATTCACTATCGAAAATACATTTTCAAAAGTTGAAGCATCAGTAAGATACTGAACAAACTTTAAAAAGAAAGTGTGAAAGCATTCAGCAATAATAAATTTAATGAGTAGCAAGCTGTCTCTAACAGATCATATATTGGCACTAAACTAGCCTAGTTAATCCAGTTGGCCTAGACGTTAAAGGAAGCAGTTATACTGATGTACACAAACTCCATGCTGTACTTGAAAGAAGGACTTCTCCCATTCAATATCTTAAAAAGTATTGTCAACTGTTGGTCGTATCATACATCGTCATTTTAAAAAAATGCTCCAGTTCTGGGCCAACTAATTTACAAATTGAACCTGAAGAAGTAATACTAAGGAGCGAAAATTTGGCTCGAAAGGTAGATTTGCAAATTCGTATTGATTGCCAGAAGTTTGGAAAATGAAAACTATTGGCCATCAATTACTTTATGTTGCAGTTTGCAAAATTTACATCGTTTGATATTACAGAGTGGTCAAAAATTCATCATATGGACAGTAAGAGAGATAATGAATGGTTGTAGAAAGCCAATCACCTTGCGACAAAGATTTCGAACAACAACAAAATGATCGAACTGCATATTTTGCTTTCAGAAAGTTAAAGCAAGAAAAACGAACTGTTGTTTACGATATCTCCATAAACCCGGCCTAATCAAAGTTGGAGATTCTTTTCTCTCTTGAAATATTTCAAAATAATTATTTTCTCCAGAAGCGATTGTCTAATGTACATCACTATTGTTGTTTTACAGAACGATCGCTACATGCAACGTATTCAAACAGTTTGACATTAACATTAACTCAAACTTGATAATTATATTAGTGATAGTTATGAACTGCGTAGCACTCCTCTCATATTGATGACAGCTTTCACTGATGACTCAATGAAAAAAAAAAGTTGACCAAGGAAGCAGAAGCTAATTTTTCTTTACCTATAATCTAGAGTGAATCGATTCCATGACAGAAACGCCTAACTTATATAATCATGCTGCGATATATTATTGGAAATATTTCAATACTGACAACGAAATGATATATTAACAACCAGAATTGATAGAGACAAATTTGCCAAAAGATTGAAATGCTTCTCACAAATGGCAATACTAAACTTGGGATTCGAGACAATTCAATGCAACATTGATTTCCTCACACCTGTGAATTCAATGTACAAAGTAGAAAAGTAAATGGAAGATTCATTACCGGTTGTCTTAAACAGAAACAAGAAACGAGCCTATACCGCGAAACAGAATCTAAGTTTACTTAGGCCTGTATCGGTAATAACTTCCTCAATTACATCTAGATAATATTTCAACTATTCTAAATTCATGATTTCACGAAAGTTATCTAGCTGAACATATAAAGATAATAATAATAATTACCTTGCCACAAATAAGCATCTCCCCGAAACTGTTGGAAGGTGAATAAAAGCCGGTATGTTAGATACTTTGATTTGTTTACAAGTAGAAAATGGACGGGTCATAAAGGTCATACCATTCACATTCAGCACGAGGAAGAGAACAAAAAAGCAAAAACAAAGCAATGGAGTACGGTGCTTCCTTTCGATTTCTCTATCTGAGTTGTAAAATGATTTTACATACCCGAATTTATTGTTTAAAATGATTTTACATACCCGAATTTATTGTTTAAAATGATTTTACATACCCGAATTTATTGTTTGTAGTATATGGCGGTCGCAAATTAGAAGGCATCAGTTATCTCCCGCTATCATTACTTGCGAACAATCGGCAAGGATGGAATAAAATATCTAAGTTTGGATTTTTTCCCCCAAATTCTAAGCACTACGATATTTCGACTTCAGTTTTCCACATGGGAGAAATTCTCAAATAACATGGTAATTTAATTTAGTGAGAAGTGAGAAATGTTTTCGTTGCATACTTCTCTCCATTCTCCGTTCAAATAAATCTTGCAATTGATTCTGTTGGTTGTTGGTTATTCAGTTACTAAAATTACTTCAAAGAATTATGTCATATAAGATGCCCAATGCCCTCTCGAGATAGCAAGATCTGCTGGACAGCCAGAATCTCACGAAGATAGATATTCGTGGCTTTTCCATTCCAGTTGGATTTCGATAATTTCAAGTATCATCGTCCTGTTCTTGTACTCGATACTATCAGGTACTTTAATTATAAGAAAGCATACCAGCTTGAACCATTTGCATATAAGGCTAGATGTGTTGATCAGCTAGGAAGTCTGACAGATCATACTTCGTTTATATAGGAAATAAAATAATTCAGCTGAAAGGATTTTAGTATCTCCATGCTGTCAACAGGGAGAGCAATCATTTATCAGTTGTCAGTTATCAATTTGTTCATACAACATTATCTGAGATGAAATGAAGATGGCACCTGAGATGGAAACATGACAAAGGTGCAAGTGACACCTACCGTATATGCCATAAACAAAACTACAAGGACACACAAACAGGAATACAGATTACGAATGCAAATCGAAATCCTAATGCTAAAGATGCAAAAAAGTCAGAAGTATTAAGAATAGGTTAAAGAGAATGAACAAGGAAGGAATCTACTTGAAGAATGGTTGAAATGTTGTACATGAAGCATCAATTTTTTCGAAATTTCGACTGTTTTCATATATGCACGATCTGGCTGATAAATTTAGTGATGAAATTCTAGAATTGATGGTTGAAGATATTAAATATTCAAGATATAAGACGCCTCGTGGATCTTTTTGTCCATTCATCTCTCTTTCCTCGTCCCACACATTTGTCGAATTCCCCTAAATAGCAATTCATTTCTATGACATTGTTCCTTCTGCCGCTTCTTCTGTATCCTTCGAATGATTAATTATAAATAGTCCATTATAGTAAAAGTTATGAAAATATCTAAAAATTTTGACACGAAGCCAAATGATTTAGAGGCAAGCTTACTATATTGCATCAGAAGGCTTGCTGCGCTGGAAATATTTCCTCCTAACTTTTGAAACTCTGCAAGATCGAATATATGTTAGCATCATTCACAGTATTTGTTTTTAATCTCATAATTTTAAAAATTTCAAATTTTTAGTGGGAAATGTGAAGGAACTTTTTTGAATGCCACAGTAATAATAGCGGGAAAATTTTTTTAAATTGATTAATTGATTTCAGAAAAGGTCAGCTGTGATATTGCTTGTAAACAAGTAGTAGCATTTAAGTTGTACCAGTAAAAAAAAAAAGAATTAAGGGCACTCTTCTTTCCCACCAAACAACTGCTCTGCTGATGAGAGATTTTTTTCCCAAGTGCTGGCATCGTTTGCTTTCGTGAAATTCATTAATCAATTTAGTTAATGAAATCCAAAGTTTTCGAAATTCGTAAATTACGGTTTTTTGAAATCAAACTTACGAGAAAGGGACCGTTAAGCTATTTTCTATGAAAATAGGCAGCGAGGTTTTGGAAAATACTAGCACAATCAATACCAGATCTCATTTAAGAATTTCATTTTTATTTACTTTTGCCACACCACGACATCTATTTTCAAATTCCAGATGACATCAACAAACAATTAGCAAGCATCAGAAAGCAAAAGATGCACTTTTAAACGTCGAACTTTTTGCTTTGTATGAAACAAATCTTCTAAATTACTTTTTAATTGCAAGATACAGCATGTTACTTCATCTGGCCGCTTACTGTCTTCAAAAACGCCTTTCCAACTTATTCATTATTATCACAGCATTCATTATGCTTGCATCGTTGTGCACGATTAGTGACGATATTAGGGGCTTGAAAAATTCAACAGTTTCAAGTCGCTGTTCATAGTTTAAGGACTAGTAAAGTTTTTAAAACAAATGATCTAATAGATGATCATATAATAAGATGAAAAGATAGAAAAGGAAATGATGAGGGGAAGAAAGAGGAAATCCATCATTATGTGTCTTTTTAACACCCTGTTAAATGTTTCGCTCTTTGGACTACATTTCTTACTTGCCAAATTCGGATGCTTGATCTCGGAACAAGATGACAGCCATCATCGATATTGCAACGAACTGTTGGTAGTAGTATTTTTTTTTTTAAACTTACAACTGCAAATGCCACTGTCAGCATAAACTGATTGAAATTATTCGTCTACTTCAGTTCAAAATTCGAAAATGTTTGAATACACTATCAGAAGTATAATGTTCAGGAAAATTTGTGTGGCAAATTTGAAATTAAATGGATCGGATTTCATCCTGCCATCCGGGCAGTGAAAGCAGCCATTTTTGAAAGAATCTGAAAAATATATTGCCTGGAACAGTTGCTCCAATTCATTCGCAAAGTGCAAGCTGTGAACATCCTAAAAGATCAGTGGATATCAGTTGTTTTCTATAAACTGATTAGCTTCTTGTCAGTTTTGAGTAACTGACAACTATCTCTTCGACACAGTTTTATAAAAGATCACATCTCTAGACACATTACCTCACCAAAATATTTTAGCATGCTTCTAATAAGCGCAATCTAAAAGCATCACGTAGTTTCATACTGCAAGAAGATTCTGGACATTTCGGTCAATGTCCGGCTTTTTTATCAGTTACTGATTCCACCTCTCAGGTACATAATTGTCCTCTCACTGTACTTTCTATCTTTCTTCCCCTTCCTCAGTGCTTGAGGCATTATAATTCAATTTGCATAAGTGCTCTCTTCAATGAAACTCTCATTTATCCTATCGTAAATGGCTGTTAGAAGCAAACCTAACTCAACTTTACCAAGTGAATCTGGAAAATTAGGTCCCAAAATCTTTATAATAATGATTCCTAGCTTTTTTGTAAGACTCGTAGAAGGAGCAAATTGAATTATTGCCACCCTACATTTGCTAATTTAACCTTCCAGAACCTAATGATCTTGAAGCCGTTAGTGCATTACAATTCTTGTTGAAATTTTGAATGAGGCTAGGAGAATGCTAATATTTAAATTAAATATTAACAAAATCAGTAGAACTCAAGAAGAAGAACCTAAATAAATCTCGATGTCCGTGACAACATGAATGTCAGCGTCTCACAGATAAAGCAAATGACGTGGCTAAGAAAATGTAAACTTCACGTGGAATTTAAAAAATTTCAAAAGCACTATAACTAAGAAATCAAATTTTGTTTACAAAATTTCTGCAAGGTAATTTCATCAGTGAAGAGATGGAGATTTACTGAAAACAAATTTCGTGATGAGCGAAAGGGGATACGGTAGTGTGTGGCGATGATTATATTTATTTCTTGCTGGTGCACCCCCTACACTACTGCATAAATAGGGCTCATTTATGGAAATTTTTTGTTCGGTGCAACTTAAATTATGACCCGAAGTCGTTCATTAAGTGCTATTTTGATTTTCATCCAAATTTTTGTGCCGAAGGAAAAATTTTCACAAAGAAAAGCGCACTCATGTCTCTTGTGTGAAATATTAATTTACTCGATTAGGATTAAATGTCGAATTGGGAGTTTGAACATTTTCAAAAAGGATTTCTAAAGCATTTAAGAAAAGAAAAAAGAAATTTAGAAGAAAAGGAAGTCCTGATAATTCAGTTTAGAGAAATTAATTTAACAGATTAGTGATCCTAAAATTTCAAGAAAAGGAGCACCAAAGAATCAAAACTAAACTAAAATGCACTGAACATATATGAGATATAGTTTGAATTTTTTCTCGAAAAGAATACAATTCAAGTAATTATCGCAAATTCCAATAACCGACTGCTCTCTAATCAGCGGGGAGAATGAAAAGTTTCTGTTACTTAAAAAGAACTTCTTTACAGGAATGATTAATTCAGTATAGAGAGACTTTACAATGAGAAACAATTGAACCATCTTGCTAATGAGCAATAATCATCCCGGTTTAACCCAGTCCAAATAATCATCCCAGTTTTATCTAGCTCAAGTTGTAAGAAATCCGAGGAATTTTGATATAAAAAGGACACAGATTCTTAAGAACTGGTAATAATAAATTAGCAATAACTGCTAAAATATTATTTAAATTATCCATTAACAATATAGCTTTATTCACAGAGTATAATGATAACCATGAACTGTAAAATTGAAGATGGTATGGATTCACTGATCTGTTATCATAGGATCATGACTGTCACATGCCTGGAATTAGGACCAAGCTGGAAAAAAGAAAAGCCTAGTTGAACAGTGAATGAATTTGATGAGTAATTAATAATGATAATCAGTGAAATGTGAGAGATAAATCAGAGGACAATTCGCTTCGATGGATTAGCCAAAGCGAATGGTAGTAAAGCAAAAGTAAAATGAACACTATTTCAATTTCCAATAAAGAAATACGTTTCATATTTCGAGAACATCCAAAGCTGTGTAAATATCAATCCAAAGTATACTTAGTTGTGGGCCGATATGCAGAAAGTTGCGGAGTTGTGAAGTATTGTTTGCCAAATTGCGAAAATGATTTAGATTAATCACCGGTTGTCCCAATAAAATTTCTAAAAATAGAGGAATGATTTTTGGACTGGACGATTTTATTCCCAGATTTAACTTTTGCCTCTTGCATATTTTTTATCCTAAACGAATATTTTTGAGGATATTTTTTATCCTAAATAAATTTTAAGTGATTCATATTTTGACCTGATCTGAACAAAATTTTATCCAGACCTTGGCACAGCCAGAAAAATTTTCGAGAAAATCTGGAAAATTCTGCAATTGTTAGGATTGATTTTTTAATTAGTTCTTAAATTTTAATATGCAGCAACTGCAGCAACCATGCATTAGTGCATGCACGCAATTTATTTGTATGCATTTTTATTGGTAAAATATTTTCCATTAAAATGTTCGAATCAAAAGCCAATTGACCGATAAATACAAAAGGTTCTGTAAGAATTAAGCTCAATTTTTTTGTTTTTATTGATATCCAAGACCATAATAGACTATAATATTCCGCGCGTTCCAGAAATTTTTCATATCAGTTCAGTATAATTTAACAAATATCGAGCGATCATCACAGTTCCGGGAAATACATCGATTTGAGTAAATTTAACTACGAATTTTGATTAAATCTCTCACAAAGACTCGAATGATACTTCAGATCATTCCCTTTACAGTAGCAGGAAGATGAGCCGATTAGTATTATGTCAAGAATCTGCGAAAGACGTCGAGAATCTCTAAAGGATAACATAAGGGCAAAAGATCTTGCGAAAATATTCTTATCATTTGTTGCTTATCATACAGGAAGAGTCTAAATATAGCACATAGCGTGAAATCAATTGTGCATATTCACATCCACTTTCGTATTCATTGAATAAATTTACTTATATGAAACGAACGTTACTTGCTAAAACGGACAATCGCTCATCAATCCTCGAAATAATTGTCGCATCGTTTGCGAGAATTGGAAAAACATTTGATTACGCCGATCGACCACTGTCAATTGACAATTTCCCTCTTATAATGGCATAATTTGCATATTTGAGCAGTCAGTAGTGATGATAGCAGTAAGCGCATCAGCGGTTGAGTGTCACAATGGAGCTACGCAGCCTTAATTGCTTATGTGAAATGGGTGAATGCTTTATTGATGTTCGCCGATTTGAAATTATTTCAAAATTATCTATAATGGTTGCGGGAAAAAATTAACATCAAGGGGAGAGGATATAAGGTTGTTATAGACGAGGCATCATGTTTCTAGCCAGAAATTCAGTATTCATAGTGATATGAATGGCATAAGTGATAGGAATGCAAGATATCGAACAACCGAAGACATGACGACACTGCAGCTACTTATGATTATAAATATGGCAATTGAAGGAAAATGAACTGAAATTCTGTTATTGCTTATTTCATATTATTTCTGTAATTGACATTTTACACTTTTTTTGTTTTCAATTTTTTTGTATTTTACATTTGTTATATCTCACATTTCCAAACTGATTCCAGCATTGTTTTCAATATTGCGCGAAAAGCAAACAGAATTGTGGTAATTGAAAGTGAGGAAAAATTTACAGTTAAGAAGAAGGTGACATTTGCGAAAAAAAAGAGAGAGGCAGTAAACAGCAATAGTATTCATTGTGAACATATGTAGAATTTGAAAAATGATGACGGAATGTTGTCCCAAGCCGATTTAGAAATGATCAATCGTTTTCTCATCTGTTCCATCAACTTCGAAATTTTGAAAATCATTAAGTATTCTGAGATGCTGTCAGCTGAAATGTCTTGTACGAATCACTAATTCAGATTGTTCGAGCTTTCAATAGATTGCTGTAAATGTTATTGAGATCGATATGGGTATCATTTTGAAAACAGATACTCAATATTGATTCAGTAGACAACTGCAAAAACTGCCTGTTCCAAAAGTTTATCATTCTAAAATACGGTGACATGTAGTGCTAAGCCATCAGCAGGAAAGGAAACAGTGACAGGCTCATTCTTCTGCATCAAGTTTGAGAAAATAGCCAAGTTTATTGTCTTTTTGTTTTCAGCGTATCTGTCCTCATAATTTTTAGTTATCAATTGTTTTTTTTTTCTTTATTTTTTGAATTATTATGTAAGCATTGACTCTCACTCGTAACGCTTACATCCACTTCTGAGAAACTCTAATATGAATCGAATGACTGCGATTTTCTTACCGAAAATTTTTAAAATGCGTTTACAAGCATCACAGATGATTGTTGTATCAATTAAATCTGAATCACAACAAATTCCATCAATTAATCCATAAATCAAAGTTTAGTTATGCATCTCTAAACATTGCAGCATAAATACAACTGCCAGTATTTTAAGAACACATTTAATCAATGACAGATTGTTTAATTAAATTTTAATTTATCTGACAAAATTAATTACCAATAATTATGTTACTTTTAGTGGATAGATAAATCACTGCAATTAATTGGTGTAATCAGATCTCGAATAAAGTAGCTATTATGCACATTTTTGCTGCAGTAGTGACATGAATTTCTTGATCACAACATTTCCATGCAAACTAAGCAAGCTGAAATCAATCTCAATAGAATTCTTCGAAAATGATTTTCTAAAAACAACTAAAATTACAAGCTAGTTTCACCATATTATGATATCAATTAAAGAGAACAATTCCATAATGTCAAGAAGTGATGATGAGGGCTTACATAGTTATAATTGCAGCATTAGGAAAGTGAGAGCATTTTTCAGTTTGTGATATATTTTCCGAATATTTTAACTAAAGTCCAAAAATGTTCGAAACTGTCATTAAATGTAGCATAATTATATTCAATAGTAATATTTAATCTTCTTATCTAATCTCCGTACATATACATGATTTCGAAAATTTCTTGGCTTCTCCTATGATCAGTAGAATTACATTGCACAATCAATTGGTTTGTCTTGAAATCCTAAGATTTTATAAATCATTTTTATGTATAAAATCTCTTGCTAACTAAAAAAATATGAAAATAATGTCAAACAAAATGGTAATTAAAAAACTGCTTTTGTGCATGGCAGAAATGGAAGAAAATATTTAATAAACCTCATCAGTCCTTCTTATTATGATGCCAAAGGTACTCAATTACCTTAAGTCTGTGCAGATTAAAAACAAAAGATCACTTAGTTGGTTCCTCATGTTTAATTTTTGTGCTATGTATCTCATGTTATCTTTTTCTTCTAATAAATTTCTTAAATGTTTATAACTAAAGGTTAGTTGCATTAAGAATGCAGCTTAGTCACAGTTTTAAAATAGACATCAACCAAAGCCTCCTCTAACTTTATCTTTGCTCTTTACAAATTAATGCTTGAGACTCCATCCGCAGCTAAGCCAATCTAGGGTGGTTTAAGATCTTTATTCCTTCTTAATAAAACATAAAAAGCTCCTTCACCACCATGTTTTTTCGTAGCTTGTTGACAGTATTGAACTATATGCTGAATTTTAGCATCATTTAACCACTTACTTAAATTATTTTTTATAAGTTCTGTTTTACCTATTGCATTCCCTTGTCCTGTAATTATTAACAAACGCCTACTCCCTGCTTGATAACTTTTAATAATAAAACCTACTAATTTACAGTAAGCACCCTCTATACTATAGCCATGTAAGTCAAGCTTATCACTTATGAAACATTTTCTTTATCAACTTTTAACTTTGTGTTGTAGTCAAGGCAAAATGGTAAGTTACCATTATTGATATTGATGTTTTTTTTGACATTATTATGTCAAAAATAAACGAAGTAATATATTTCGAGCAATATATTTCGTCTCCTCTTTCACATCTTCCCTTTCTCCTTGTTGCTCGTGACGATCTGAACTATCGAATTGTTGCTATCGATGAAGCGATCTGTGTCGCTGTAGAATACCGTTGCGTTAGTGTAGAAAATTCCGAATTATTGCTCGGTTGTTCTAGAAAACTGATTCTGCTCCAAAATCCGAACCTTTTAAATTCTCTTGGGACTTCTCTTCCTCTCCTGATCTTCACCTGCCTCCTCAAGATTGGTCGACCGCACTTCGTTTATCTGTAAATCAGAGCGTTTTGCGATAAATATGCTTATCAGCTCGTTGGTCCCTTTGAAATTATATTCGCACTACTTGACCTTTAATATTCCTTGTTTACAACAGTTAAATCTTTCGGATTTTTCCGACATTCCTGACCAATCTTCTGCAAAGATTCTTCACACATTTCATTTGATATCATTTTTTCCTTTTTCTTTACCAGAATCTTCATGAACTATTGTAAGGGTTTTGTGCATTTTCTACACTGACTGTGAATTCCTTGTTTCCATTCATACAACATTGGATTTGAATTTTTGTTTGGTGATTCTGCTTTCTTCAGAATCTTTCTTGTTATTAATCATATATATTGGATTGGAATTTTCGTTTTGGCAGTTCTGCTTACTAGTTCAGAATCTTTATTGCCTCGCTAAACCAGCTGCTTATCCTTTTGTTGTAGGAGATACCGCAATTTGCCCATCTCTTTTGACATTTTCGTATTGATTACTGAATTAGGACTGGGGACTTTACTGGTGTATCCGTTTTCTACTATCATGAATTCAAGTTTCATATGGATCAAAGAGAATTCTGACTTCAGACTCGAATTTTTCTCAGCTAGATGAATTTGAAAAAATAATCAGCGTCGATGAGTATATAAAGCTTCCAATAACTCTTTTGACCAAATTCAGTTGGTGTTAATTTTATGTTTGACGATAGATCACAGTTATTTAAGTTAACTACTTGTAATTTGTTTGACAAATAGTCCATCACACTGGCCTAAAATCTCACAACTTTCTTTTTTCCAATTCTTATTCCAATTTCTGCTTTGTTTGTAAGACATGGTTTTGCTATTTTGTTACCAAATGAGGCAATACGTAATTCTTCATGGTTACTTTGTTGATTAAGTCGACTGGTTAAATCCTTGGAGAAAAAGGTAGTTGCGAGCCGATATTGAATATTGCTGGGACTAGTTATTGGATTCCAAGTATTTTTGAACTGACCATTTTGATTTCTTTGCCCAAGAATAAGCTTTCCTTACCTTTTTAATCTTTTCTTTTAGTTATTAAATTGTAACATTTAAATTAGTTGTACATCCATCTTCTTTTTGGTTCTTCCTATATTCTGTGTGTCATTCCCGTAATTGATGTCTATCATGCACCATTATGAAGATTTTTGCAATGATAACATGAATAATTTCCGTCTATTGTATTCTGTTACCTTGTGTCGTTGTTGAAAACAACTAAGGCAAGCGTTACTTTTTCTCAGAATGTTCCATTCGTTACTTAAGAATTGGATAGACTTAAATTTATCATCCCAGTGGTCCTTGTTATAAATAAACAAGATCTTTTAGTTGATTTTCTGTTTAGACTCCAACTTTTTTGGGGACATTATCTTTTGATCCCTATCGCTTTGCTATGGCTAAGGCCGAAAAATCTACCTTTCCTATCTTCCAGAATTGTCGATTTATTTTTGTGCGCATTGCTCTCTCTTCGAATCTTCAATTATTGCTACCCTCAAGCAGCTCCTCAATGTCCCGGTTGACTAAAACTTGTCTTCTTGTTTTTGCTGGTATATCTTCATTAAAATCCATCTTCAAGGTGATTTTCTGTCGATGATAGTTCGACATTTGAGTCTTCGTTAATTTTTCCCTATGAATTCTAATTGTCGAAGGACCCGTTCAATTGCTTCGATTGTCCCTTTCCAGTCTCGATCATTTCTATTGATATCTTGAAATTCGTTGTGAAGCGAATTTCTGAACGCCGGTTACCGAAATTTCTAATAATGCTATAGTTTTCTGACGTAACGTCATATTCAGGTATTGCTTTTGAAATTTTTTCTCCTGCTTGTAATTTTTCGGAGCATCTGGAGGAGCGATCGGGAAATTTCATCACAAAACTGAAAGATGCATTCAGAGACATGGAAGAAAGAAATCGATAATTTACTTGCATCATCATCATATAAACAATAAACATCATATATTGCAAACAGCCAAGACTTTGCATTTATCTTGTTCGAAAATTATATAGCCATTGGAATATTTCACAGAATTAGCAATATTGTCACATTCTTTCAACTGATACAATTATTTACTGAAAGCACTGACATGATATATGTACTGAGACTAGAAGATAACGAAGGATAAGACTGATACTTCCAGAAAAGATCTGAAAATCATCCTCTAGCATGTTTAATTGTAATTCTCAATATTTATCATATAGTTCAGCACCGTTTTTCTTGTTGTATTCAAATATGAGAATGAATGGCAACTCTTTTAAGAGATAAATGTCTATTCATTACTCATGAAGTTGAGCTTATGAAGACGAGATGTTCTACATTCGAACAACAGCCTACACATGATTACAGAATCTTCATTTATCTTACAGAGTATGAAGGTGGTAGATTCAATGGCTTTATCCAATAAAGACTTGAATGATGAAGATGCGAATTTCATATTAAACATATTTAATACCAATGTTGGGAATATGAATTACTTATTTTATTATTTATTTGTAGTTTCAAAAATAAAACAATTTTAAAAAGTAAAGTCCTTTATAAAATTGTAAAGCTGGACTGAACAAAGTACTGCTTGTCAGATTGAGGTTCAATTCGAGTACTTTTTATGATATCGTTGTAAGGTAGGAAATAAAATACGATAACTTTTAAAAAGTCTGTCTGGAGAGGATCTTATAAAATTTCGCATGATCTGACTACTATGTTTTCAAGTGAGTATAGAATTTATTTTCTATCAAAGCTAATTAGACCGTCCACTCATAAGTTGTAGTTTACTTTATAAACCCGGATTTTCCAACAAAAGAAACCAATTAGTATACCAACACTTGAACCAATTAAAAAACCAAATATCATGCCACGAAAAAAATATCGACTCCATGAAGCCTTTTCTACGGTATCACAGTTTTCATCATCGTCTTCTATTATCCAGTCATCTTTTACTAATCCACGACCGGAAATGAATCGGTTCAATTCATGGTGCGACAATTTCTGACATTGAATCACAGCAAAGCATATTATCATCAATTTGTATACTGAAATATAATCACTACACTCATCAATATTTACAAGTTTGGAAAGTAAAGAAGTGTTTTCGAGCAGATGATGTCATTCAACTGCAAATCGGTTCCGAACAGGAATGCACAGTTCTGCCTCATGCATTCCAGTAAAGCCAAACTGTAATGATGCACCGAATTTATTGGATGATTCACTTGTTCAGACGAACTCATAAATAAACACCAACCTTTTAAATTAAAATACTCTTATACCTTTTCACTCCAATATGATTTCAAGAAATTCACCTCTAAGCCTTGTTTTTTAAAAGCACTACCAACTCACCGGACAACATTTCAAAAGTTGGTGCGCCGTCTAAATTGAAGAAAAACAACCCGTAATTCTGATTTGAATGCCTGTGTTTATATCGAAACTAGCTTCAAAAAATTTTTGCATATATATTTTGAATTACTGAATCAGAAAAATCGTTTGAAAATACGAGAATGGTTTCATAAACGATGGTTGTTCTCTTGATATAGTTCCCTCAAGACGATTCAATTCGGTTGTGAAAAAACGACTTGAGAGTTAATTTTAAGAGAGTTGAATGAAGAAATTGACTCTTAGTCAAAAGCATCATTATGTAATTATCAACGATCTCCATTTGAATACTATTTGAGTAGATGATAACAAATTACCAGGGCATATCATATCAATGCCAGCTGTTTCAGAATTAACCCGATTCAGAAACGATGACCATAGTGCTGACGAGAAATGCGGCAAAACAGAAAAAGCAACTGATGTGTCTATCTTCTCTTAACTTTCACGTCACGTCACATACGTCATGATGTTTATATCTAACAGAAAATTATTACAAACAACACATTCAATTGACAAATTATTCTTCGATCACGGGAGGAATTTGAGATTCTTAAGGATACAATGATAAATGAGTACTATACATAGAGCGATACCAAAGATACCTCCGAGAAGCTGGCCAACCAAAAATCCGATAACAGTAGGCTTTATCCAAGCATTCTCATCACCCTTACAACCATCTCCAATTTTAGACCACAGCAGCCACTGGTCATTTCCATCTTTCAGTAATTTCTCATTTTCAGCACTTTGAAAAGAGTGTATCGAACCCAAACACAACGCAATGATTATCCTTATCACTGAAACAAGAAGTGACAGTTACTCTGTTCGTTCAGTTAACAAAGATAATAATCATTGAGGTAAGTTCAGGTTTCGCGACACACAAGCGGAGTAAGGCGAAGGATTGAATTTGTTTGTTGTCGTACTGTAACACTACAATGAACGATAGTCACTGAAGTTCCCTGGCTATCGCTGATCAGAAATGAGTGCTGAATGTTGGAATCAGTGAACTGTGTCGCTCGTAGACTACGAAAAGTTGCAATTAATTGAAGTGAAATGGTATCAAGAAGGTTTGCCAGGCGGAAAGAGTCTAAGATCAACATTATGAGCATTCTCATCAATTAAGAAAGTGCCAATCAAACAACCAACCGAAAGACATCCAGCGGATGAGAAGCGATGAGAAATCGAATATTCCATGAATGTCATTAGTTCATTTTCACTTTTGCATAAGTGAAATAATTGTTGCAATGAGTATAAATAGTCAAGGGATTCGTAAAAATGAGACTTGGAAATATTATTGTTGGATCGACCTATGACCTATGACCTGTTCCTGTAAGACACTTTTTGCAGACGATCTTCCTAAGATCAACAGTGCCAGCACATTAATTACTCACTCCTATCTGATGTCATTAATGTACAACACATTTTCTGAACCGAAGTTGAATACCGGAATTGAAATATGACAGACGTCCAGAGACATATCCTTTGCATAGAACAGTTGCAAAGGAAGAGCTCTGAAGCAATACTACACTGCACTGCACTGCACTGCAGCGCGATGCACTACACTGACGCGGTGACACTTGCCTCTTCTGTCGGTTCATACTCAAGTTGCGATCAGAGTGATTTATCTTTTTCGAGAGATAACAATTGCAGTTTAAGGTGTGGAGGTGGAGGGCAGAGTGGTAACTTGAGAGTTGCAGGTTCTTTTTTTTCGATTGCATGCTATGCAAAGGATGTCCACTAACGTGCACTGTTCTCTTCTCCTGCAAGCGGTTTTCGGTCTCCTCCTTCCGCAATGCCGGAAGTGATGGAAAGACTCAACATTAAATTCCCTAAAAGCATAAATTAATGACTTCAGGAATGGAGCGTTATGATCGTGCCATTACAATTTTCTCGCCGGACGGTCATTTGTTCCAAGTGGAATATGCTCAGGAAGCAGTCAAGAAAGGATCAACTGCGGTAATCCCAGTACTTTTGATCTAAAACTTGATCACTCTCTCTGAGCTTTTGCTAAACCCATCGTAATATTTCTAGAAGAGTTATTTTTCTGTTGACATCCTTTTGTTTTCCTTATTTATTGTTATTTATCAGAAGAGTTTCCCAGGTTGGTGTACGAGGTAAGAATTGTGTTGTGATCGGCGTCGAGAAAAAATCGATACCAACATTGCAAGATGATCGCACTATACGCAAAATTCATAGCATCGATGAGCATGTTATGCTTGCATTTGCAGGTAGCCTATTTAAGTGAAATACAATTTCTTATATCATTAGAACTATTCTAAGTTCCATATAGCTCAACTTTCAATGATAACATAGTTGCATGTCTGATAGGGAGAAAAATGTCACCATTAAACCATTTCTTTATGTTACGTTGTTTGGACGATTATATTTCATTAATTATTTTATACAAAGTTTCGAAGACTGTTCATATTTTATAAACAAATATTAATGTGGTCAAATGTATCTATAAATCAAATGTAGATTTTATATTCAAATCACTAGTGTTTGATTTTTGCTAGTCTCTTTGTTACTTCAGCTATCTTTACTTCCATTATAATTCTTTTGGCTTCATTACAGATTATTTTTCAAATGCTTTTAACAAGAATTCTTATAAATTGTCTTTCTTTTTCGTGATCTCGATGAAATCTTATATGTTATTATTACAGAAATATACATATTAGAGCATAGCTTAATTTTATCTAAGTTTTAATGAATAATTTATAATAGTAGGTATTGGTTTTCAGAGCTAAAATCTGATATAATTTATGGTTTCAGAATCAGCATGTTTTTACAGGCCTTAGTGCGGATGCACGCGTTTTAGTGGATAGGGCACGAATTGAATGTCAGTCATATAAACTGACGCTTGAAGATCCCGTTACAGTAGGCTATATTGCACGATATATTGCGAACACTAAACAAGTTTGCTGTTTGATTATTTATTTCAAAATGATGATCATCATATTGTTCAAGTTATACAACTACAATATGCATTTTGCAGAGATTCACGCAAAGCCCAGGGAGAAGACCTTTTGGTATATCGATGCTCATTGGTGGTTTTGATTTTGACGGAACTCCGCGATTATTTAAAACTGAACCATCAGGAGCATATTACGAATATTCTGTTAGTACTTCGTGTCCAATGAAAGTGATATGTATAGTTATAAGATAGTTTCATGAGTATTTTTTTCCCAGCTCGGCTGCTGGAATAAATAATAAGATTGGAATCTTATTATTTATTTATAGTATTTGAATTTTCTGAATTGTTTGGATCCAAATCAGCTATTTGGCTGCACGTAAACAATTTTATTTAGAGGAGCATATCATTCAATTAACTGTCTATCATAATAGATTGAATGAAGGAAATTTCGTTTGTAGTTTTCTATTTCACTGGTGGAATTTTCTTAGTTAACAGTCAAATGCAGTTTGCAGGCAAATTCAACAGGTCGAGGTGAAAAACCAGTGCGAGAGTACCTGGAAGAACACTACAATGATGAGACAACAGCGGACGAAGCAAGCGTTTTGAAACTGGTAGTGAAAGCATTATCACAGGTAGTCCAAAGTGGTGCTCAAAATATCGAAATTGCTGTCATGAAGCTATCTACTGAACCAGTTAACATTTTTTTTTTTTTTTTTATTACAATAGTAAATAATCAGTGAATTAAGATGAATTATTTACTTATAAGTATTTTTTCCAAAAAAATCCATGTAAGTCATCCAATCATCCTACAACTGTAGAATTTGTTGAATAATCATCTTTTAATCTTTATAAGTAAATTGATAGTATGTTTCTGAAGACGTAGTTGTTTTCTTTTTCATTCTTCATCAGAATATTTGTTTTACTGCAGTGCAACATGCTATGAATATTGCTAAAGTAGTTTATTTGTCCAGGGACATACGGTAGACTATCGAATTCTTCCAACTGAAGAGGTGGAAGAGCTAATTAAAATTGTCGATGCTGAAAGAGTAGAAGCTGAAGGAGAGGAAGCAGCAAAAAAAGCTGCCGGACCAAAGTGATTCTTTTTTTTTGAATTTTCCATGTTTTATTTGGACATATTCGTCGGTCGCAAAATCCATTTATATGTAAATTTTAGTAATTGAAATGCAGTGTGAATGTAAATTATGCAATGTTTTTATAGACTTTGGCATAATTAAAATTCACAAAATAAAAACATTTTGAAGCATCCTATATTTTTAAACAAAAAGATTGTTTGGAATATTTTGTGGTAAAAATTAGTTATGTGCTCTGAGACTAGAATAACATCTTTTATTTATAACTAGTCGTATCTTGTTGTCCTTCTTTTTTCGCTGTCACCGAATTCATTTGAAGTACGTAAATGTTTTTTTGAAGGATAAACTACAAAAAATGACAATCACTTAATCAAAAATGATACTGGATTGCAATATCAGTTTTTGATTTGCTGTTTGTTTTACAATTGCCGTATGATGTTCACATATGACTCGATGTTATGTATTGATCGATTGTTGCTGTGTTATAGGGAATAAACCCTAATAATTAACGTGCAGTGTGCTTTTTTCTAGCGACTTCTGCTCTTGCTTTCAGCGCACATATAAGTGCTTCATAACTTTCGCATTCATAGAGTGATTTTCCAAGTCTGTCGAAGTTGTCCTGCGCTTAACACATTTCTTAAATTTAAGTTTCGCTTTACTGATTACAACTCATTAATAATTTGAATTGGAGAGGATCAACTCCGCCCCTAACGTAGCGAATTGTGTGGTAAGGTAGATCGGTGCAAACGGTCTTATTTAAGGTCGCGCATTGCGTATTTGAGATCTCTAGAGGAGTAGGAAATTGTGAAGTTGAAGTACCGATTAGACCAGGATATCTAATGAAATCCTAGTCGTTCTTTTCTCGACTATTTACTGTGATTCAGCGAGATTTGTTGAATTTCTTAAGAAAGTTTAGCATATGTCGATTGCCAGTAGATAATATTTTTATATTTTTGTTGTTCATTTACAGTGCTTTTATCGTTACAGATTTTCATTTGCAGCTTTTTATCAGAGAGTAAAAGGATCTCAAAGCTATCAACATGGTAAGTAGAAACATGTGATTTATCCAGCTTTCCCTTAATTATTATCGTCTTAATAATTTAAGTGTCTCTGAATAACGTGGAATGCATGTTAAGCATATTAGTCCCATAACAGCTTCGTCATTATGATAGGTGATAATTTAAATAACGGAATTTTTAGTGAGTTGATCTGTCTTCGGCGGCAACTTTTCATTTTTTTCATTCTGAGTATATTTACATGTTTATTTATCTTCTTTAGATGCCAAAATGTGTTTTTGTGTAGCAGTTTTTGCTATGTTATCATTTTGTTACAGACCATTAGCAAAAACAACAAAATGATGTCTCATTTGAATCGTAAGATGAAGGTGGTATTACTGGATTCTAGGACTTTCGTCGGCTATTTCAAAGGTACGCTCAACTTTTTTCTTACCCAATGTAAGATTTGAAGATTTTTAATGAAGTTGCAGCGCAACTTTCTTATTTGACATTTCACTATACTTATTTTTATGTCAACATACCAAAGTCTAATGAATATTATTATATTTATTTGAATAATTGTTTGCTTTAGCTTTCGACAAACACATGAATATTCTTTTATGCGACTGTGAAGAATTACGTCGGATTAAACCAAAACCTGGCAAAAAGATTGCTGAGGTAACTAATTTACAGTAAAATGTCTAGACTTACAGAATGAATAGAGTTGCACATTTTGAAGTACTAAAGCTTTATTCATTCTTCTTTGTCCTCTATTACATTTCAGTAATTTTTGGTATCAGAAGTGAAGAGTATGGCATTGAGCAAAATAATCTTCAGTAAAAGCACAACTCAAATAAATTATTAAATTCTATCGAATAATGATTACCCAATATTTATATATTTTTAGTTTTTATATAGCGTCTTTATTGATTTTTGTTCTTTTTTTTTTGTATATGTGTAGTTTTTTTAGGGAGAAGAGAAACGGACGTTGGGTTTGGTATTGTTGCGTGGTGAACACATAGTTTCAATGACTGTTCAATCTAATGAACAGGATGATGATTCAAAACAGCAAGGAAAGGCCGGAAATATTGGTGGACCTGGTGCGGCGAAACCAGCTGGACGCGGTATGGGACCGCCTATGGTCGGGCCTCCTGGACCTGCCCCTGGTTAGTGTTTTTGTTTTTACTTTTTCCAGATTTAAAAGTTTGGCGAATTTGAATGAGGGGAAGAAAAAGAAAATGACGAAAGGATAGAAATAAATAGAAGCTTTCTTATGCATTGCATTTATGATTAAGAAAAGAAATCCTGCTGTCGTTATTTCTTCGTATATAAGGAATGAATTTCTTTTAACTTGGAATTTTCTTGTTGTATACGAGAAATTCAAATGTTTTTGAAAATAATATGATGAAAGATAAGGTAAATGAAGAATGGAGTAAAGAGTAAAGCATGAAAAATAAAGATTTTATGTTTTAAGTTTTGAAGAAGAAATTACTTTTTTTCTTTATTTTATTACAAAATTAGTTTTTATAATAGCAAAGTACATATTCGAAAGATTTAAATCATAATAATAATTATAAAAACTTCCACTTATCGCCTTTTTGTTAAATGTAATCTTAATTTTCATAATTTTTCACTTAAGGTTTGCAAGGAGCAGTACGTGGCATTGGTGGACCTGGTATGGGAATGATGCAGCCTCAACCAATGCCTGGAGCGCCACCCTTTGTGGTTCCACAAGTTTTCCCACCACGAGGACCAATGTATCACTGATTTCCAAAAATTTCATTCTCTTTGTTCTTTTTCATTTTTTAATATTTGTTTTTGTACGTTTTTCTATTTTTTCAAATAAAATTTTAAGAAAAAGTTGTTCTGCACCAACTTTTGAGATGAATTTTTGGCTGTACAATGACCAGTGTTTTGAAAACAGGTTCATTTAATCGGTTTGATTACTGAACTATTGATTCGTTATGTTCCTGAAAAAGCAGCTCACTTCTCAGCTATGATTTCTCTGCAGTGGCTTCATTAATGGATAAGATATATGCTTGTTTCTCTCATTCTCTTGTTTTGTTATACCAAGAAAGATTCGAACAAAACTGCTATTGAATTTATCTGTCTTTGTGTTTTTAGTTGTTTACAGATCATCCTTCATGAACAAGTTATGCTAGTAACTTGCACTTGATTTCAATGTCGATTCAGATCCAGTAAGCATATTTTCGGGTTAACTTCAATAGATGTAATTTTTTATATGGCTTTTTTTAGCGATTCGATCGTTAATTAATAACAACTAAACGAATAATGCCACCAAAAAAAAAAGGTGATGCAGCTGAAGAGCGCATACCTCTAATGGGTCGGATAGGAACGAATTTAAAGGTTGGTATCATTTTGCTCATTTCTAACATAGTTTTTACTTTGAGAAGATAAATTAGTAACATGTTTATTATTTGCACAATAACTTTTAAATTCACAGGCAATTACAAAATTTCTGGAAATCAACGGAGTCATAAGACTGCTTTTTGTATTTTTGATGGTTTTACGAATACATAATGCACAAATTTCGAGCACACAATTCTTAAGACGGGCCTATTTCGACTGTCTGGGTGTTCTGACCCAAATATGTTTTGTGTTTGAAATTTCTTAGAGATATATCCCTTATGGTTCGACATTATCCAACTGCTGCTGCAATTCTTTCATTTTGATTAATTAAGATTTTCTTTGTAAATGAAGCATGAATGCATTATTGGAATCGTAACCAAAATAAATATTAGCCAATTTGTAGTTTAAAATTATAATTCATCTTTGCAATTATGCCTCTTTGGTTGTACAGAATGATATAATGAGTTCAATTCAGATGGGTATTCTTGGAGTTCCGAACGTCGGGAAAAGCACTTTTTTCAATGTACTAACGAAAAGTCAAGCACAAGCAGAAAATTTTCCTTTCTGCACAATTGATCCAAACGAAAGTAAGTTTTGAAATAATTAATTTACTCCTTGAATTATTTTCTCGTTAATATTCTCGAAAAATACATCAAATCACTTTCCTTATTTGTAAAGATCGTCGTTGTCACTCCTGAATCAGTCCTGTGCTTTTTATCTCTTATAACGATTATATAAGTCTGTAAAATCCAGTTACCTTTGGATTTCTATATCTTTAAAAATATTCCTAAAGATAGTGTTAAATTTGCGGGAATATCGACATCTGCTTTAAATCTTTCCTCTATTTCTTCTCTCTATTTTCATCTAAGTAATGGAATTTTAATTTCGAAATCTTTTCTAAGCATCGTTTATTGGCACGAAGTAGTTATTGTTTTAGGTCGCGTACCCGTTAATGATAATCGTTTCGATTGGTTGGTAGAGCATTTCAAACCGCTCAGTAAAGTTCCGGCATTTTTAAATGTTGTTGATATTGCTGGTTTGGTGAACGGCGCTTCTGAAGGACTAGGTTTGGGTAATGCTTTTCTGTCACATGTTAGTGCCTGCGATGCGCTTTTTCATCTTTGTCGGTTAGTCATTACTAAAAAAAGGCTTGAATTATTATCTAAATCCTTTGTCTTTTTATAGAATTCAGTTGTAAAAGTATTATTTGCCATATATAAATTGAACACTTTTTTTCTTACACAATTTCTCAGATTCAAAACTATGAAATTTATATATGAGAAAAAGTGACAAGAACCAGAATAGGATGACTAAAATTCTCCTCTTGTACGAACAGATCTTATGAAATTTACGCTAGTGATTAGAAATCAAAATTATTTCAGTGCTTTTGATGACGACAACGTAACGCATGTGGAAGGTGAAGTTAATCCTATTCGAGATCTTGGTATAATACAAAACGAACTTATCAAGAAAGACTTGCAGTATCTGGAAGGCGCCACAGATAAACTGGAGAAAATTGTTGTAAGAGGTGGTGATAAAAGCAAAAAGCTGGAATATGAAACACTATTGAAGGTGATCTCTGCAGAAGAAAATATTTAGAAAGCTGAAGAAAATCAAAGTACTCGGGACTTTCTGATTATAGGTGAAAAAGCTATTAGAGGAAGACGGTCAACCCGTTCGTTTGATGACATGGAATGAAAAAGAAGTGGAAGCTTTGAATCATCACCTTTTATTAACGGCTAAGCCCATTGTTTATTTGATCAATCTCTCAGATGCAGATTATATCAGAAAGGTAAGTTTTCTGGTACTGAAAATTTTCAAAAATTTCGGTAGTTTAATTATCCAGAAAAGCTAACAGCTGCTTTTTAGGAGATAATTATTTTCTTCTCAATATTTGCAAATAAATCTAGCATAATTTAGTTACATTTCAAAAAAATGATTCTCAGGCAATTGGTGACAACGAATGTATTATTTTATTTTCGTTTACAGAAAAATAAATGGTTATCAAAGATTAAAGCCTGGTTGAGTGAGAATGACCCGCTTGCAGTTTGCATTCCATTCAGTGGTACATTCGAGTTGAAGCTTATGGAAATGCCAGAAGATGAGCGAATCGTCTTTTTGAAAGAACAGAATACAACAAGGTATATTTCCTTTATAGTCTTTCAACTGAATCTAGTAGAATGTTTGATTTATGCTTGTACATCTTTTTTTTAATATGTCCTTTTATATGTTTATCCCTTCTTTCGTGTCTCTTAACAGCTCGTTTCAGCGCATTGGATAAAATTGTGAAAACCGGCTACAAGGCATTACAACTTGAATACTTTTTCACGACTGGTAAAGATGAAGTGAAAGCGTGGACAATTCAGGTAGTTTTATTGCAAAAAATCATACTTGGAAGTGCATTTCTAAGAATTTCAATTTTTTTGTAAAATTATTTTTAATAACAATTAAACCGATATTGTCATTTGAAGAAAGGAACAAAAGCGCCGCAAGCCGCTGGAAGAATTCATACGGATTTTGAAAAAGGATTTATTATGGCCGAAGTATGTAAGGTGGACGACTTAATGGAGCTGGGCAGCGAAGCTGCTGTGAAGGCAGCGGGAAAATATCGTCAACAAGGCAGAAACTATGTCGTTGAAGATGGTGATGTAATATTATTTAAATTTAATGCTGGTGCTGGTCTTACTACTAAGAAGAAATGAATAATGTAGAGGCCTTGGACTAACAAAAAGCGAAATAAGTGGTTCGCTGTATTACAAGTGACCTGAAGATGCAAACTAGAGACTTAGTGACATACGCGTGAAAATAATCATGCATTCTTTGTAACATTCTTATATTTTTTGCTTCTCTATAACAGTAATTAAAACTTAAATATCTAGGAAGGTAAAATGAGAAAGGAATGTTTACGGTCCTTTATTGTTTATTTGTTGAAGTTATATTGCTTGTTCAGATGCATGTCAAGAATAAAAGAGAGTCATAATTAAGGCAACTCACTTTGGGAAACGAAATAGTGAATAATTGAACTAAAAAATTTAATTACGAAACTTGTAGAAAATTTGGTAACAGGCTGTTGTGGGTTATCTTAATGCAATACCACGAATCATTGTAAGCGAATTCCCACTAAGCTTTATGAATTGTTCTTGCTGAGCAACATTTTTACGAATTGTGATCTGAATGTTCTCTTGAAAGAAGCAACACAGGAGCGAAGTCATCAATAAACTTTCATCATACCCTTATAGACAACAGAAGAGGATCTTTGCAAGCTATATAACTGTACGAGTTCGTTTTTATAATGGCGATACAGCACAATACTATCAAGTAATATCAGGACAAAAGCTTATTCCAATTAATTATCGAGAAAAGGGTGTTTACCTTGGGAAGGCGGCTAGTGTTACCCATCCACCAATGCAACAAGTGTCCCTGGCATCAACAGAGCACCACCCCCATTTTCGCCGAAGAAACACACCCATTCAACGAGATGGGCCGCATTAATTCCATGGTCCGCCCCTCGTCCCGTCAAAGTTGGCTGAATCGATCGCTAAAGAGCAACAGAGAGGTGTGCTTTCTTCGTTCCCGTTCCTTCCCTAATTGTCAGTGCGTTGCGTAGGATCGCGCTATCCAAAGCAAGAGTGGAAGTAAGCGTGCGATAACGTTTACCGGAAGAGTTGACAGGTTGCGCAGAACGGCCTGCCCCGCCTTGTGTGAATTCGTGTAGAAAAGGGGCAGCAGCAACAGGTGGCCCCCGCCCCGCAATGGCTGAGACCACCCCTATCCTGCCCAAGCAATCATCGTCCAATCCGGCAGCGCCGTCGCCTTCTACAACACAGCCTCCAGCGACGCAGGACACTCCCATATTGCCGAAACCCATCACCGGTAACGCCGGTACGAATGGTACTTCCGCCGTGGCACAACAATCGCAGCCTCAACCCACGTCCATACAACATCAGCAGGTAAAGCTTCATTCACTTCGCACCTTAGTTTACCGATCATATTTTCCGGATGACGAACGGTAAGGTGGAGGGTAAGTGATACAGCAGAGGTTTTCACGCATTCGTTTTTTAAACCATTCTTTTCAAATTCGGTATTAATCTCCAGTAGAACCGTGTGTCATTTCATTATTTGTGTTAGATAAAGCAATAAAAACTTGCAAAGGTTAACAAAATATTCCAGCATAAACGGGACATCTCATTTAATTGCTATTTTTTAAAACGTAGATCTCCAAGTGCTGTTAATTTATTCAGTTCATTTCTTTCTCTTTGCATTGGAAAATTGAGATTTGCAATTCAAATTCAAAATTTATTTTTCTTCATAACTACTTTAGAGCATTTTGTTGAGATCTTCAGAACCTTTCTTTCCAGGTTCAGTTTATACCAATTGCCACTCAAAATCAGACTGGACAGCAGCCGACGCAGGTCCAGCTCATACCAGTCACAGGGCCAGGACAAACTCAACAGTTCTTAGTAATACAACAACCGGCAATTGCTAGTAAGATTTGCAATCATTTTACAGCAAAGCAGAACGTAACAAAACAGCTTAGAAGATCTTTCTTACTCAGAAGATTTGTGTTCTGGACGGTTATCATTGCAAATTCCATTTTTAAAAAAGATTTTTTAAACTGAAGTTTTACATGTGGATATATGAAATAGATTTGGTCTGACCTTCCATTAAAATCGTTCACTTGTTCTAGAGCAAATCTGCGATCTTTATTTTTATTGAAATAAATGTAATAACCGGGCGTGCAATACTAGGAGCCACGAAATATATTCAGCTAAAAGAAAAAAAAAATTGGAGTAAATCGGAATTTCCATCATAATGTGACTTCACGAGTTTAACAGCGTACATCTAATGTGATGTAGTTTAGAGTACTGAGTAGCGAAATTCGCCTTCTTTCATTCTTATGTTTTTCCATCAGTATTTGTTTTTACCAAGATTTGCAGCGGTGTTTCCAGGCCCTTCAATACCAATTCAACCTACCGGTATCCAGCAGACTAATCAGTTTTATATTGTACAACAGCCAACAGCTGGACCCAATCAGACACCGCAACAGGTTTTTTTGATTTCTCAAATTCAAAATGTCACATTAAAAAAAAAAAGTAAAAAATTAAGTCCTCATGTTGTTGGACTTCTCTAGTTAGTCTAAAATTTCAAATAAGAAAGAAATAAAACTAGATATTAAATCAATGAGCAAATTACCGCAAACCAATATTTTAGAATTCCTCAATGTTGCTACAAATAATGAATTTCTAAAACTGCAGGATAAATTCAATGAAAGCTTCTTTTAAGTTTGCACGTTAAATTTATCTTAAACTGTGAATTTCGAGTATGAAAACTTACGACCGTTTAAATTTTTTAGATAGCATTTATACCGCTGCAAATGCATCCGACTCCAGATACGAAACCAGTATTGGCCAGTTTGCACGCACAACCTCATCATCTGCAACAACAGACTTTACAACAAATGAGAAATGTGGAAATGCAGCAACCACAGCAAGCAAATATAAAACAAGAAATAGATGATGGTAGCGCTAATGGTGTCACTACTCAGCAAAGGATAAAATTAGGTTTGTATATCAGTTTTGACTATTTTTCAGGAATTTATTGATTAAATGTGAATTTTTTTCTTTTCATTTTAATTTTATGCGGTTCACTATTTTATTTCCTGAAAAAATATAATAACTGAAAAATGAATTGAAATAAAGAATTGACTAATCGAACACTTCCAGCAAATATTTCTCGATTTGAAGCCAATTTAAGCAAAATAGTATATTTTATGCCATTATCTATTTATGTTATGTCCTCTGCTTCTGGCATAAAGATCAAATACTTTTTTCATTTTCCTTTATTAATTAGCAAAATACAAGAGAATGGCGTTAATACAAGGGAACAGAAAAATTAAATTATCACCCTCGTATTCTGGACAGTTCGTGTTGGTTTGAAGGAGGTCTCTCAGATGTATCGATATTCAATAGATTAAGATGCTCCACTCTCTTACTTCGCCAAAATATTACATATATGTGAATGTCTCATTCGATTGCTGAAAATTGAAATAATGTCTAACACCATTAAAATATACATTATAGAAGAGAGAATTTTATTTATTTTTTCTTTTTTGACACTTAAGAGCAAAAGTTTTATTGCAGGAAATTTACACTTCATTCAAGATCCGAATGATCCGCAAAAATGGATAATTACCACGGCAGCAGGAGATGCAGCAGAAACACCCAGTCAAGGATATCGTTACAGTCGTCAAAATGAATTCGATGTTACACCAAATGCTTCAACAGTCGGTCAACAACTAGGATACAAGCAGCAGAAAACTCCGAAAAGAACTGCGTGTAACTGCCCGAACTGTCAGAACAGTACTAACAATAAGTTGTAAGTTTTTCCATCTGTTTTTGGTTCATTTACAAAAAACAATTATGAATTCCGAATATTTAGGAATTTAGTGATTTAATGTCACAGGTATTTTGTTTTCTCAGTAGTGTCCGACTAAATACTGATTGTATTTTTCTTTGAGGGTAAAAAGCGGTGAAAAGCAGCGTTTGCATATTTGTCACTTGTGTGAAAAAACCTACGGGAAGACATCACATTTGCGAGCGCATTTAAGAGGACATGCAGGACAAAAACCATTTGCATGCGATTGGGCACATTGTCAAAAAAGGTTTACGCGTTCCGATGAATTGCAGCGGCATCGCAGGACACATACTGGTTTGTATTCATTTTTTCTGCTTTTTTAAATGGACTGAAATGAAAAGTTTGGTATGCAATGGATTTTTTAGGTGAAAAACGTTTTGCTTGTGGTCACTGTGGCAAAAAATTTATGCGATCAGATCATTTAACGAAACACGAAAGGACGCATTCAACGGTACGTGGGCACGGCAGTTCAGAATTAAGTACACGAGTTCGTGGATCTGTGGATGCAACTGTACGGGCAGTAGCATCAGCAGAAGTCAATTCATCACAAACGAATCTGATCAGTACACAACAGCCGGCTATCATTAATTCAAATTAATGGTGATATCTGCTTTATCTGTTTGCTGTTAAGCGTATTGTAAATTTTACATGAAAACCTACTTCGAATGAAGTTAAGAATGCATGAGATGTTCCATGTAATGTCTTATAAAATATGAATTTAAAACCAGGTAAAAATCTGGAGGTATTTTACAACAGTTTTGAATGTAGAAAGTATCATTTTTAACTAGCTAATGAGCTTTTAAAGATTTCCTAGTCTGACAAAATTTATGTTTCTTCAAGAATTCATAATTCTGTGTGGTTGAGTTTTTCTCCCAATTGTCCAGTGATAATTGTTTGGCTTTGTTGTTTATAAGTTTTTTTATCATTGTATTTAAGGGACGCTGTCTTGTCTCAAAAAATTTATGCGATATTCGGTATAGATTCTTTCAATTGAGTTTTGGTGGAACTTATTTTTTCTACTGTTGATGGATTTCAAAAATTTGTTTGAAGCTTGTTATGATTAAGGGTCACTTGTTTCGTGTGGAAAGCAAATCGGCGTCACAAGTGTTGGGATTTTTTTTTTTTTTATTATGCTTCGCAGTTATTTTCATTTGTTGTTCGTTTCTGATCGTCCCTTAAATGTTTGTTCCCATAGTTTTGTATTATCTGATCATTACAGTTGTAATTACTTGTGCGTCTTTATTATATTGCGAGCTATTGATGCTCACAAATGCTCACTTTGAAAATAGTTAACTTTTGTCTTATTTTTCAAAAAGACTAAATCGTTTCAGGGGCGAAAACTAGTGCTCTTGTCATGGTTCTGAAAAATATAAACTAATCTGCTTTTGTTCGATTTTTATAATTCCTAATAGACTTTGTATCACTTTTGCAATTTTTCATAATTTGCTATGTTTTGTGAAAATAAATTATTACGATTTTCAATTTTCGGTAAAGAAAGCCTTTGAATATCGGTTCATCTGTAAATTGAACGAAGCATTTTTCATGATATTGATTTTTCTAGTGATCATAACTTCAAGCAAAAAGTTCCTAGATTTGTAACATTAATGAGAGAGGATAGATGATAAGGTGGGGAATTACGGGAAATACTTTTTAGAATTATTGATATATAAAATTTAAATTGTTAGATCAGTGGATTTACTTGAAAAGTTTGCATTGTACAAGTTAAATCCGACAACTCCGAGCAGTTAGTGATACTTCAGTTGCTGAGTTATTTATTTAAAATCTGAGGAGTGGCTTTGGAGTTTGATTCATCGCAAATTTTTTCCAGAATTAAATTTTGCATAACTTAAAAGTTTCTTTTCTCATGAAATTATTGTTTTATTAACTGCTTTTATCAGTATTTCACAAATCTTGGCTTACCTATATTTGTGTCGAACTGTCGAACTTCCATGCATAGCCAAATACTGAAAGTAACCAACCGAAAATAACAAATACTGAAAGTAACCAACCGAGCAGTTTTGTGCTATGATTTTAAAAATAATGGGATTGATGAGAATAACTGGAATCAAAACACTGAGTTGGTAAACAACTAGCCCGCTGAGTGCATTGCATGGCCCGCCATTTTCGATTTTGGTAATCATCCAGATGGCTTGAACTGACTATAAAGAAGCGGATATACAACACTGCCGAAATGATTTGGAGGAATTTGCGTCTTGGCAATTTCAGAGAGCTTGAAGCAAATAAAGGATAGTGGAGAGCACTGCATTGAATTTTGAATAAATGCTTGATATATCGAAGAATCTCTTCTCAATACTAATATAGAAAGATATGAACTGACAGGATAAATTCCAGTATAAGATGTCACATTTTCTGAATTCGGAGCTCGTTGGGAGCTAATTTCAATAATTAATTATTTCTGCTTAATAATGATATTCTATATGAATAAAAATGTAGATGTTCGTTGTTCTAAATCTTAATTTTCCAAAATTCTTTACCGATTGCTTTAAATTTTGACGCAGTTTTGCGTTGGAATAGGCGAGTGTTTTCATACAGACAAATCTACTATTATGAGATGTCATACCTATGACAGCCAAAAATAAATGAGTTTCCTGGATCTATTGACCATGCCTACCTTCTGCAATAAAATGAGGTGGCGTTGAGTATGCAACGCTTGATATTTCAAGGTAGTGAGAGTGAACTGAACGTTGTTCGAATGAACGATGGCATCGCAGTTAAGAAGACGAGAGTTGTTAGTGGCGCGACATCGCGGGTAGAGATTGCTAGCATGTGGCAGAGCGCTGGGAGATGCCGGGTTGGTTGCAGGATTGATAAAGACAGAGGATGCATGCATCACTGTAGTGCTTCTTCGTTTATTTCTTGCTTTGTGAGGAATGTAGTTGCTTCGCAGAAACATCGAGTGTTCTCACGATAGTGTTTAATGAAACGTTTCGTTCAAGCAATTTATGGGTTATGTATCTTGGATTGACTCATTGCCGAATTTTCAGAGAGGTAATTCCCGAAGAGGTTTATTGGTTATGATTAATATGTTGTAAGCCCATTATCAATAGCAAAAATTTTCCAATAAAAAGGGCCTTTTAAAATTGGCCAGTTTTTGTCTTCGATCAGTCTACGTATATCAGTGTCTTCCAGGCAGTAACGTTGACAGGATTAGTATCAGCAGCAGTTCAATCTCAGCTCAACTTCGAAGACGATTTCGACAGTTCAGCAGGAGAACAACAGTGGTGGAGCGGAAAGAGAACGGCAGTCATAAAAAAGAAAATACGACAACATAGTAAGGAGTCAACTGTTTTTCTCGTTTTTCACTGCAATTGGCGGTGGAATTAAGCTGTGTCGATTGATCCGTGTTTGAAGTAAAATATTTCGTTAGTATTTTTTATTTTTTTGTTTTTTAATTCGTATTTTTTCCTTCTTTAATGTATTATAATTTTATATGTTTTTGTTATAACTTCCTTCTCTTTCAGTGCAGTCGATCTGCTTTAGTTCATTCGAATAATGCCTCGCAGAAAATCAAACTTAGGTCGTCGTACTCGCGCAGCGGAAGCAATGCGAAGATCAATTGCAAATCAAACTAAGGAAGAACGGGCATCAACGTACGAGCAAAACAGACAAAGGATGAATCGAATACGTGCCAAGAAGACAGCAGAGCGAGATTTAGGCAGACTTCAGGATGCACAGTTTCGAGCACGACGATCGTGTTCTGCAGCTTCAGATCTTCGTTCTGAACAGAATGAACGCAAAAGATCAAACTCAGATCGTCGTACTCGCGGAACAGAAGCAATTCGACGATTGATTGCAAATCAAACTGAGGAAGAACGGGCATTGGTGAATGAGCGAAAAAGACAAAGAATAGCTCAAATATGTGTCAAGAAAGCAGTAGAGAGACATGAAGCTGGGCTTGAGAGTGTACGGTTGCGAGCATGGCGATCGTGTTCTGCGCCTTCAGATCTGCTTCATTCTCATCAGAATGAACGCGAAGATTACAAGTTGCAGAAAATTCCGAAAAGAACTGCATGTGACTGCCCAAACTGTCAAAACAGTACTAACAATAAGTTGTAAGCTTTTCCATCGCTCTTTGGTTCTCTTACAAAAAATAATTGTGAATTCCGAATAAATGGGAATTTTATAATTTAATGTCACAGGTATTTTGTTTTTTCATAGTGTTTGACGAAATACTGATTGTATTTCTCTTTCAGGGTAAAAAGTGGTAAAAAGAAGCGTTTGCATATTTGTCACTTGTGTGAAAAAACCTACGGGAAGACATCACATTTGCGAGCGCATTTAGTAGTACATACAGGACAAAAACCATTTGCATGCGATTGGGCACATTGTCAAAAAAGGTTTACGCGTTCCGATGAATTGCAGCGGCATCGCAGAATACATACTGGTTTGTATTCATTTTGTAGTTTCCGTTTTTAGATGAACCCAATGAAAAATTTGGTATGCAGTAAATTTTTCAGGTGAAAAACGTTTTGCCTGTGGTCAGTGTGGCAAAAAATTTATGCGATCAGATCATTTAACGAAACACGAAAAGACGCATTCAATAGTACGTGGACATGGCAATTTAAAATTAAGGGCGCGAATACATAGATCTGATGAGCAGTAGTAGTATGGGAGGAAATTAATTCATCACAAAGAATCTGATCAGTACACAACAGCCAGCTATCATTAATTCAAACTAATGGTGATATCTTCTATACATGAGATGTTCCATATAATGTCCTATACAATGTGAATTTAAAATC
The DNA here is from genome assembly GCA_002249935.1 of Onchocerca flexuosa. Lineage (NCBI taxonomy): Eukaryota > Metazoa > Nematoda > Chromadorea > Rhabditida > Onchocercidae > Onchocerca > Onchocerca flexuosa. Next base: position 3,140,074 of record KZ269977.1, on the reverse strand, counting down.
AGACAAAAGTCTGAAAGTATTTTACATCAGTTTTGAATGTAGAAAATATCATTTTTAACTAGCTAAAGAACTTGTAAAGGTTTGTTAGTCTGACAAGACTTATATTTCTTCAAAAATTCATTATTCTATGTGTTAAGTTTTTCTTCCAAATATCCAGTGATAATTGTTTGGTTTTGTTGTTTATATATTTTTTTTTTTTTATCATTTCATTTAATAGATGCTGTCTTCTTTCAAAAATTTATGCAATATTCGGTATAAATTGTTTCATTTGAATTTTAGTGAATGTATATTTTCTGTTTTGATGGATTTCAAAAATTTGTTTCAAGTTTATTTATGATTAAAGGTCATCTTGTTTTGCGTGTCGGTATCACAAATGTTAGGATTTCTTTTTATTATGTTTCACAGGATATTTTCATTTGTTGTTCGTTTCTGATCGTCCCTTAAATGTTTGTTCCCATAGTTTTGTATTATCTGATCATTGCAGTTGTATTTATTATATTGCGACCTATTGATGCTGACAAATGCTCATTTGGAAATAGTTAACGTTTGTCTTATTTTTCAAAAAGATTGAACCATTTCAGAGGCAGAAACGAGTTCTCTTGTCGTGGTTCTGAAATTTTAAGCTATTTCGCTCTTGTTAGATTTTATAATTCTTAATAGGCTTTGCATCACTTTTGCTGTTTCTCATAAATTGCTATGTTTTATGGAAATAAATTATTGCGATTTTCGATTTTCGGTAAAGAAAGCCTTTGAATGTCGGTTTATCTGTAAATTGAAAAGAAACGTTTCTCATGATATTGACTTTCCTGATGATCATTATTAAGCAAGAAGTTTCTAGATTTGTCACATTAATGAAAATGCAATGATAAGATGGGGAATTATGGAAAGCGTATTTTAGGTTTTTTGAATAAATCTTTATTTTAAACTATTTGAAAATGATTGCATCGAGCTTGTGCGAGTTAAAGTCCGATAGTCACACTCCGAGCAAATACAATATACTTCAGTTGTAGGATTATTCATTCCAAACTTTTTTTCTATACTGTGAACCTGAAGAGTATCTGTAAAGTGCTAATAGAAAACAAACTAGTGATTAAAAGTCTGGATTTCAATAAGTTTGCGTTCCAGTAGAAGAAGCAGGGAAGAGCTCTGAAGGCGGTTAAAATATTTTATGTGAAAGATTGCTGTGCCTTTATTGCTAAATAGCTGATCTTATGCAAAAATAATTAAATTCATTCTATATTCATATTATTCATTGAAAATTTCTGCGAGTTATTTCTTGTGTCACATATATATTGTTTGGAAAAGATTTTCATTTTAATTCGAACAAAATAAATTATTTTAATTTGTCTTTCTTTCATTTTTCAAACAAAATAAATTATTTCGAATTACTTTTTCCTGAGTATTGCAAAATTTTGGCATATTAACTGTTTTTATATATTTTTTGTGTATAATGAATGATTTGTAATTTGTAAATCTTTCAAATTCCTCATTTTTATATGTCTTTTTATCCCAAGTTTTAATACACCTTTATAAAGAGATCTATTACCGTTGGCATTTCTATTTGAAGTAGGTAAGACTTCGAGGCAACTTTCACTTCACAAGTCCGCTCCTCTAAGCCTTTACAAGAAATCCGGTGAACTCAACGATACACTAACCATTTCTTGGGACGCAGACTTTTCATTTTCATTGTGGGGTGAATATTAATTTGACGGACCGTATCGGAAAGAGTATTTTTTTTACTGGATTCAGTGAAGTAGGGATGTGATGAATTACGGGGTAACTGTACGGTGTGTTTGATTGAGTATTGGACACTTTAGAGAATAGGAAATATTACGAATATTGCTAGGAGACTGACGTAGAACGAGTGTTACAAGTATGCTAGCCGCATATTGAAAGGCACGTCGATTCTGCATATGTATAGGTTGTGGAGTTCGCGGTCAAGCCATACTTCTCTTCGCTTCACACCCCAAGTATTCGACTGTTTCCTTCTTTTTGGTTTCAAGACATTTTCTTGTCTTTCCATTACTCGTGCATAGATTTAATCCTTTTTTCTTCTTTGTGACATAGTAGCAGTTACTTCCTCTCCTTCCATATATTGCTGTAATCAAAAAAAATTATTTAAAAGTATGGATAAAGTTTTTTGTCGAATAACATGTCATATGCATGCGATTGCGAATTGCTATATGTATGAATTATTAAGTTCTTGTTTCAAGTATGATTTGAAATTAATCATCTTTTTGCTCTCGTTTGTTATTAGATATATCTTTCAGACATTTGGAAGGTGACGGATAAGAGACGATGGTTAAACCAACCAGTGTTAAGGATGTTGATCAGCATGAAATGGTTGGCCACATTGCGCATTTTTTAAAAAAAAGTGGAAAAGTCAAAGTACCTGATTGGTCAGATCTTGTAAAAATGGGAAGTTACAAAGAACTTGCTCCTGTTGATGCCGATTGGTACTACACCAGAACTGCTAGCATTGCACGCCGGCTTTATATTCGCTCTCCAACAGGTCTCGAACATTATGTTTAATAAATACATCACTCTTGTAGAATACAAGAATAATGGTTTTTTCTAAAATACAAGAGTAATATTTAACAGATACGGCAAAAAAAAAAAAAAAAATTTTTTTGAGAGTTGATTGGTCATTTGATTGTATTATGTGTCATACTTCTCTTTGTGTTAATGCAAGTTTCATTAAAACCTCAATGAAACATTATCAGAAAGCTTATGTTTTTGAAAGCATTACATTTCATGATATTTTCTTTTACATAGAACTTTATTTTAGGAGTTGGTGCTTTACGCCGCGTTTATGGCGGAAGTAAACGACGAGGAGTGGCACCAAATCATTTCTCAAAAGCTTCTGGTTCTGTTATTCGAAAGGCGCTGCAAACATTGGAGGCCATAAAATGGGTTGAGAAGCATCCGGAAGGTAATGGCCGAATACTTTCGCGACAGGTATAATCGTTTATATTTGAAGATAAGAGAGTATTTTTGTAATTGCATTATAATTCAGAACGTTTCCATAAAGCAATAATTGTTTCCGATGCATTTTTTACAAATTTTCCGAAGGAAAGAATTAGTTATGGAACACTATTGTTTTTTACATGAAACAATATTTTTATTAAGTTTATGAGTTCATCAGTTTTCGACTGATGATTTTATTAAGGGGCGAAAAGATTTGGATCGAATCGCTGCGCAAATACGCCAAAATAATACGATGGAGCTGGAACAATAGATAACAAAGGCAATAAGTGATTAACTTGTTTTTCTTGTTATATATACTATGACAATTAGTTCTGCAAAACGACTGTTTTCAAAATTTCCAGAATCTGAGATTAATTCATTTAGTTTGCAACTGGAAAAAAGTTGTTGCCTGTGCTTTATAAATTGTTGAATAAAATCTATTAAATCCATTAAAAAATGTTTTCTTCTGTATTCCGGCAAAATATAAGTCAAAGGCTTACTTTTTTTATCACTTGCAATATTTTTTATCACGTTTTATATGTTGGTACTTTATGTGGAAAATATGAGCTAGAAAGTATGAGAAACTGAAGATCTCAAGGAAATATAATTTGTCTGCTCACCTTAATCTAAAGTTGTTAATGTTGCAGAGATTTTCGTTTCTTCGATTTTTGCTTTGATCTTGAATCGATAAACATATTTTTTGAAATCTGAAAATAAGTTGATAGTTTAATTTATTACGGATTTTTTCCAGAATTGAATTTTGCATGACTTGCAAAATTATTTTCGTCATAAATTATTGTTTTACTGACTGTTTTTATCAGTGTTCCGCAAATCTGATGATGTCGGTTACCTATATTTGCGATGAATGGTCGAATTTTCATGTGTAGCCACAAATATGAAAGTAACCAACTGAATGGGATTGATGAGAATTAGATTGGTGAATAGCTTGCCTATTAAATACATTACACGACTATCATTTTCGATTTCCGTATTCATCCAAATAGCTTGGTTACAGCGTATTACCTGCAATTATTTGGAAGAATTCGCACCTTGGCTATTTCAAAGAGCTTGAAGTATATAAGGGATAGTGGAGAGCACTGCACCGAACCCTGAATAAATGCTTGATTTATGGAGGAATCCCTTCTCACTATTAATATAGAAAGATAAGAACTGACAAGATAAATTCCAATGACATTTTCTGAATTTCGGAGCTCTGTGGGAGCTAATTTTAAGAATGAATTGTTTCTGCTTGGTATCAATATTAATATAAGTTTGCTAATATATGGTTTTCTTATTGCTGAATTAACTTTGGATGAATGAATTTATTTTAATCAATATTTCTTTATTTCCATGACTTTGTACGCACATCGCCAGCACTGTTTGCATAATATGCCTTAAATGTCGTTTAACCATAATTTCGATTGCTTTAGATCAATGGAGAGAAAAAAAAGTGGGGCGTGGTATAATTAAAATTGTATATTCTGATAGTCCAAAAAAATTCATGCCATAGAACAAAAAAGATCCAGGAATGTACGAAACCGATAACATGCAAAATCTTATTTTCGAAAAAAAAAGTGATCCGTTACGAGTAATGCATTATTCCAAATTTTTTTGACGTACCGTAACTTCTGAGCAAATTCAGGCTTGACGCTTTCGTCTTTGAAATGCTTCAATTTAAGAATGATATCTGCGATTGAAAGCATTCTTAATTATTATCACTTGCAAACACGTGCTCATTCATTCCCAACTGTTAATGAAGTATAAAAATTTTATTGCATTATGCCAGCAATATTATCGACTCGTGAATCAGCAAAGAAGGTTAGCCTAGATTATTTAATTGGTTAATTTTCCAGGTTATTTGAGAAAAAAATATCGATACATTGGAATTGTTTTCAATTTATAAAATCATCGTTGAACATATCAAATGAATGTATTGACTTTAGGTATTAAACTTTTATCACATGAAATGTTTAAAATCATATCTTATTATCAATAATTGGAATATTCCTAATTAGAAAATTCTCCTCGGGATGCCGGTGAAATTTGGATGTCGAATTAACTAAAGCAAATAAACTGCACTATATTTCGAGTCACTTATTTTCGGAAATCTATCGAGGCATTGGACGGATCTTTTCGAGCATATTGTTTTAAAATTTTTCCATCTCTGATGTTTTTGAACATTAGTTTTTTTTAATTTGTCGATTGTGTTGACTTCATAAAAGTAGTAATCTAAAATTTAAATTTTTGGCTAGAATTCGATAGAGAAAAGAATCGGATTTTGGATAAATTTAATACAATTGTTTTATTATCTCTTTTTTTTTTATTTATTGAAGATAATAATCGGAGTTTGTACGATGAAAAGGAAGGCAACAAGCAAACCGATGCAAGAAATCATGGCAAAAATAGTTGAATACTATGCGGTATGCTTCCAGCATTGTAATAATTTTTGTAGGCAATTTTTAAGTTTTTGCCCATCAATAATAATTTTTTTTTTCCCAAATACATGAATGTAACAGTTTGCTTTTCATATTGTTTGTTTATTATGCGGTATTATTGTTATACATTCAATGCAGAGAAATGAGAGCCCGATATTTCAGGATTGGCTGGAGTTTGTAATATTTCCTGAAGAGGTAATACTGAATGAGCCAGTTGAACGATGGCCTTTGTGTGATTGTTTAATCAGTTTTCATGCAACTGATTTTCCTTTGCATAAAGCTATTGAATATGAACGTTTAAGGCATCCATATGTTATTAATGACTTATATAGACAGTATGATTTGGTGGGTTTATTTCGATATTGTAAAATATTTTAAATTAATTTCTTAATTCAATTACATTTTATTATCTTTAAAAGCTTAACTTATCCGGTCAGTGACATGACATGGATATGCTGAAGTGGCTATCTGCTTACATATAATTTTCCTAATTTTTCAATTTTTTATTCTTTTATTATGATATTTCATATTCACTGAATTTGAAAATTTTTTCAGTTAGATCGACGCAAAGTATTCAGAGCTTTGGCTTGCGCTGGTATTGAGCATCCTCGTCATGGTGTTCTCTTACGAAATGAGGAAGGAGAAGTTGGCAAGTTCATTTTCAAACTTTTATATCATTCTTGTGTATTACTGTTAATTTCAAGTTCATTATCTTTTATGTTTCGTATGTATTTTCGATGTTTCCTAAAAAAAATTTTTTGTTGAGAAGGCACGTTGAAGGAATTTAGCGATCATATTGAGGTGAACGGAATGGTGTTCAACAAGCCGTTTGTGGAGAAGCCATTGTCTGCTGAGGATCATAATGTATACATCTATTATCCAAGTTCCGTTGGTGGTGGTTCACAGCGTTTGTTCAGAAAGGTGATTAGTATTATTCAGATTACGTTAGAAATAAAAATGTGAATAAATTTTCCAGATTAAAAACTTCGAAAAAACTGAGAGCATAGTGATAGTTGTTATTTCATGTTGATGCTATAAGATAGAAAAAGATGCTATTTCTATGCATGTAACTACTGCAGGATCTCTCATGGATGAATATTTTCAGAAACAAAAATATAATTGTTCTTAGTCATATCAATTAAATATCGAATTTATTACAATTATATTTAAAATATCATAGTGAAACTAAAAACTAATTATTCAGTATTCTCTGCATTATATTTGATCTAGTTCATAAATCTATTTTATCTCCTTTATAGTATGTTTTGTATGTCAACATTTTTATTCCAAAACAAAAGACAATTATATGTGGCTAAATTATTTCAAAAATATTGTAAGAAATAAATTGTTCCAAATCAGTTTCGAATCGTAGCTTACTGTTATGAATGATTTATTACAGCTTTTGGTTTTTAACTTTTGAGAAATTGAAAATATGAGGATTTTTTTCCTCTTTCTGTGAAATATTTTATTGAATAACTTCACAATTAATGATTTTATCACAATCAATTGGATATTTTGTTGAGACTTCCTTCAAAAATTATTTTCAGAATTTTTTTTTTTTTTGTATTTTATAGATAAACAATCGTAGTAGCTGGTATTCTCCGGTAAGCACTGTTCGACGGGAAGGTTCTTATATTTACGAAGATTTCATACCAGCAGACGGCACTGATGTTAAGGTATTGTTCGAAATTATTATAGTCAAGTAAGATGATAAGGATGATTTAAATGATAAGCTTTAAAAGAATCTGTGTATTCATCTACTTCGGTCCAGGTTTATGCTGTGGGTCCGTATTATGCTCATGCAGAAGCTAGGAAAGCACCTGGTTTGGATGGGAAAGTTGAACGTGATTCACATGGAAAAGAAGTACGTTATCCAGTAATTTTGAGCAGCAAGGAAAAGCTGATCGCAAGAAAAGTAGTTATGGCGTTTGGGGTAAGTTTGTAGAAAATCATATAGCACTGGTTTGCGCAACACCTATCATTTATTTATTTTAAATATCGGCAACAATTTTTAACCGAATAAAATGCTTTTTTCTTGCAGCAAACTGTTTGTGGCTTTGATTTGCTGCGTGCAAATGGCAAATCTTTCGTATGTGATGTCAATGGATTCTCATTTGTTAAAACTTCAACAAAGTATTATGAAGACACGGCAAAAATTTTAGGAAATACTATATTACGGCGATTGGCATCATCAATGAGTATACCATGGCAAATTCCATACCAGGATGGTAGGTTTTATTTTAGTTTTTATCCATTTCTGTCCATTTCTGGATGTACAGTTAAATTATTATTTTATTTCTTATTTATTGAAAGTACCAGCTTTCGACTGACTTGCAGATGACCCACCTCTAGTTTCAACACCGAGTGGAAAAATAATGGAGTTACGCTGTGTTATTGCTATTATTAGGCACGGTGATCGGACTCCAAAACAAAAAATGAAGGTAATGTTGAATTTATATGTAAAATTTTTTTGACATTTGAAGGATGGTTTGTAATAAATTGTGAATCTTTTTCTTGACATTACATAAAAATTAACAATTATAACACCATTTTTTGTAGGAGCATTTTTCTACTACATATATCATTTTTGGACTATGGTTTTTGTTGAAATCTTTAGAAAGGAATGACTTCCCTCTGTGATTCTCTGATTATATCTTATATGAGTTTTCATTCATATTTTTATGATGAATCGTAATATAAAATGAAAATATCTACTTCCTTCATAATTGTTCTATCATTCATATTTATCAACAGATTGTTGTGACAGATCAGCGATTCTTCGACTTATTCAAAAAATATAATGGATTCAATAAAAATGAAATCAAAATGAAACGACCGAACCAACTTATGGAAGTGTTAGAACTTGCTCGCGAAATTCTTCATGAACAGCAAGTGAAAATTTTATTATTGGGTGATTTTACTAGTTTGGTAATTTCACTTTTTTAAGTTGTTGAAAAATGCTCTTTTATTTTCAAGGTACATCGGAATGAATCGTTAAAAGAAATGGAATCCTGTGAAGATAATGGTGGCAGTTCCTCTAAACTTGAGCGAGATCTGGAGCAGTGTGAAGAAGCGATCGAAAAATGGGATCAAGTACGTACTGTTCTCGAGATGTAAGTATTTTTATATTTAAAATTGCAATATATTGAAAATTTCGACCTTCTACGTTGTTAATTTCTTGAAGGTATGGTCATTTTTCTGGTATCAATAGAAAAGTGCAGTTGAAATATTTGAAACCGCGTGAAATCAAAAACTCTGATGATGAAGAAATGCATCAGCAGTCAGCACTTTTGCTTATTTTGAAATGGGGTGGAGAATTGACCACTGCAGGTACATTTTTCTTCCAGAGTGTCCAGTTGATATACTTGCTTATGGTTTAAAGGAGCATTTAAACTCAAGTTTTTTTAGGGAATTTACAAGCAGAAGCTCTAGGAAAGTTATTCAGAACTTTATATCCTGGAATCCGAAGAGCTGATGGTAAAAGCTGTCCAGAGGATACGCAAGGTATATTTTTGTGTCTGAAATGGTTTAAAATTAACGCTTTGAAATTGAGATATCTTGCACACTTTTGTTTTGTATCATTTTCTTTCAAAGTTCGCTTTCCTTGCTGAAATTACAATTCAGGGTTGGGATTTCTTCGTCTTCACAGTACCTACAGGCACGATTTGAAAATTTATGCATCTGACGAAGGACGTGTTCAGATGACTGCAGCTGCTTTTGCCAAGATACGCCATATGATTGTTTCATTTTTTTTTTTCTTTTAGGTGGAGCGAATCATAATTTATAATTTTTTTGAGAAATTTCGGGAAACGAAGAGATGGATCAGATTTCACGGTAGCCACCTTTTAATTTCGGAATCAAATTATTAATGTTTTAGGGTCTTTTGGCATTGGAGGGTGAACTTACACCAATTTTAATGCAAATGGTTAAGTCAGCAAACACTGATGGACTTTTGGACGATGATGTTAACGCTCGAGACTTTCAACAAGAACTGAAGTGTTACCTTCATTCAGCATTACAGGTATTTCCTTTCTATGAACTGATGGATTGTAAATTTTAAAATAAGAGGAGAAAATGATGCTCATTTATGGCTTTGAAGGTAGATCGCGATTGGACAACTGAAGATTACGAAAATTTAAATCCATCAGGTATTCGTTCTCTAACGAACGCCATGGAATTTATCAAGAATCCCCGGAAAATGTGTGAAGAAATTGCAAGCTACGTGCAGCAAATGGTGGAAATAATTCAATGGCATAAATCCAATAAATTAAGTTTGTTTCAGCTGATATTTTGAAATGTCTTACTCGAAAGTTTTTTGCAATATTAATAAAACTTTTCATAAAAAAATTTTGCTTAATAAATATTTCAAGATCGATCCTTGTATTTGAATGAATCTTGGGACTTGGCAGAACGACGCTGGGCTAAGGAATTACAAGAATTCCGTCGAGTTAATAAAAATGGTGATGTGGAATTCGACATTTCCAAGATCCCGGATATTTATGATAACATCAAATATGATATGGAACATAATCCGGAATTATGTACCAATAATGAAAGTCAATTTGAAAGAATGTATTTGTGTGCAAAAAATATGGCAGATATTGTCGTTCCACAGGTTTCAAAATTTTTTTAGCTAATACAGACTGAATTCATACACATTTTGTGGTGATTATACCAGATGTTTCTTACATCGCTGAATATAGGTGTTATGTTAATAAATTTCATCCATATTCTGCTGATGAAATTGATAGTCTGTAGTTGACTAACAAATTATTAAGCTTTTCATAGATTCCTGTTAAATTATTATTTGGTCATTTTTTTTTCACTTGCTGTGCTATTTTTATCAATTCTTCTGAACTTATCTATCTTTTATTGATATAGAATAAGAAGAGCTTTCAAGAGCTCTTAAATTCAAATTTTTAGTATTTGAAGCTTCTCCAGGAATATGGAATTAGTGAAAATAGCAAAGTAATCATCGGGCAACATGTTTGTACTCCACTACTAAAAAAAATAAGGAGCGACCTTCATCATTGCGTCGAAAATCCAAATGAAGATGACACACAAACTCGTCTGGATCCAAGGTAATTCATTTCACATTCCCATCGGGACATTCAACTAATTAATTACTCTTCAAATTTATTGCAGAAATTTACTTACATTTTAGAGCATCGCAAGGAATAGCCACGCCACTTCGACATGTTCGCACTCGCCTTTATTTTACGAGCGAGTCACATATACATACTCTAATGAATTTGATAAAATATGGCGGTCTATGCAAGATTAGTTTTTCACTTTGTTTTAATTTTCACAACGTGCATTAGTAATTTCATATGATAAATAACATAAAATCATAAGTCGCATAACTGCGACCAGTAATACTTTGAATCATACTATTCGTTAGTTCTGTACTATGCATTGTTGGTTCTGTTTATTACAATAAATAATGCTTTAGAAAATTATTAAAATTTGAAATATTATTAAGATGCGAAAATTATTAAAATACAAAGTACGAAATTAAAATACGTAAAATTTGTTGTACAATAGATTTGTGAAGTACTGAGAAATTTAAGTGGTTTATTTGTCTTTTGTTTTTTTTAATTCTCGATATTGTTAATCATTTCTTTCCCAAGTATTTTATTTAGGTAGATGATAAGAAGTGGCAACGCGCTATGCACTTTCTGTCATCAGTTACTGAATTTAATTATATGACACAAGTGGTTTTGATGGTATATGAAGATAGTCGAACAACAAGTACGAAACAAGGCACTGATCGCTTTCATATCGAATTGCTGTTTTCACCGGGCCTTTATCCTTGCTTTTTAACGGAAAAAGAACGTATCTATGAAACGCGCTTCCCAAAGTCAGTTTTTTCCGAATTTCAACTAGTCGAAGCTTATTAACATTTGACAAAGCAATGGTAGTTCATTGTTTTCTTGGGCAAAAATGACTTATTTCTTCCATCTTCTCAAACATGAAATATTTGATTCATCATTGATTTATAAGTAGCTGGCTTATTCATTGTAATGTAGCTGTATTTAGTGCTGTAATTAAGTTATGAATGACAAGTGATAATTACTTTTTATCTAACTTTAAAACGAATTTTAATTTCTTTATCTTTTGGAGGAGGAGTGGGAGGGAAGAAAATAGGAAAAACAAGCGGCGATGCAACATTTATTTGAGCAGGCTTCCACCAGAAGCTATAACTGTGTGATCAATGATTGAAATTAGTGAATCTTTTCTTTCACCAAATTGAGTTGAAAATAACTCAAGATTTCTCCTTACTGAAACATCGATAAGCATGAAACTTTATTGCTTGTAGAGTTTTGGTAATTTAAAAATATATTGATCGGTATTTAAAATTTTTAAAGTAATTCTAAAGTGAATTTCTAAAGTACGCATTATTTGCATGTTAACTTAAAACGCAAAGAGAATTAATTTACAACACATTAACTTTAATACAAGAAGAATTTTTTTTGATACTTGATAACTATGGAATAATTTATCAACTATGGAACAATTCTCTTTGTGCTATACTAACATCATGTAAGCATGGCACAAAGAGAATTGTTTACTGCATATTACAGTAGCACAAATTATTCAAAAATATGATCACTTTTTCAAGCTTCATCATCTTCATTTTCAGTTCGTCGCTATCTTCTGTAGATTCTTCGAGCTCTTTTTTGGAAATCTCAGTAACTTTATTAACATCTGATTTGGAATTCTACAACTTATGGTCACACATTGCAGTAACATAAAGTACAATAATATTTCCAAAATTGATCTTTTTTTGCATGAATTAGATCGATCGTTTTGCAGCTGGACATGCATGTTGTAGTTAATTTCAACGTTTTTACGTGTTGCCACAAAGATTTAAATAAAATAGATTAGGATAAAAATGAGTAATATGCAGAATTTTTATTATCATTTGATAATTCTAAATTTCACCAATTCTGAATAGATTGTTCTATTAAACAATTATCAAATTTATTATTGTTTCAAATCTTGAATCTCCGAAATTTCTCAATCGATTGCTTTTAAATTTGGAAATGAGGTTACTTCGAACAATCGTGTTCTTCCATATGCGTATTTTAAAAGCCCATGCAGACTACGGTAGAAAATAAGCGTTTTTTGTAATCTTAAGCCCTTCGTATTCGAAGCAAGATCCAGGAAAAAAGATAGGAGGTATGAGTTTTAGATCAGTTACAATATCAAGAATTTTTTGGATCAATTACAGTATCGAGAAGTAATGGAGACATGAAGAATTATAATTGAAAAATAATATACACTTGTGATTATGCTCAACAATAGCCTTCATAAATGCTTCACCGGTGCAAAGATGTGGTAAGGAAGAGTTTATCGAATATAGCAGGGGTCAGGGGGTGAAATGATGACGGGATGATCTCATAGCAAGGATCCATTGTATGCTTTTGCCTATGTCCCATCTTCATTTGATTCTGTTCATTTGGGTTGTGAACTGTGTTCTTTAAATTTTTTACATATTCTTTATTACTGACTCAACATTTTATGAAGAAAGTTTTTCACACTTTAAATTCTTGGGAATTACTTATTAAAGGACAGACCTTTCAATGACCATTAATTTCTCCTGTGCTGAAGAAGCGTGGCGAGTTTCTGAGAAATGAATTATTGTTTACTTTTTTTTTTTTTTTTTTTTTTTTGATATTTCTAAGTTGAATTTTTGTTGCATTATCTGTATTAAATATTGTAATATATTTATTGTTGATAGATCATAATCTTATTCACAAGTTGCATCATTTGTTATCACTTTCTAAATACATCAAGTTTTACATTAGATACAACAATTGATGTAATTGATTACATACGTTTTATGGATTTATGCTTTTATTTTCAGCTCAAACAATAAGCAATCCTCTGGAACAGTGGGAACAAAATCGAAGCTTTCAATTCGGAATTGTGCAACTTCAACTGCTTCGTTATCATCAATGGGGATTGTCGGTGGTGAGAAGGTACGTTCTATTTCTTCTGCATTAATAGATTTTCAAATTTTTAACGCTAATCATCTTGATCATATGAATGTTGCATTCTAATTTCAATTTTTGTATATTTTTCATGTTTACTATGGAAATGTTTTCTCACTCACCACATAAAAGGCAAAAATTTTATTTTAAAAACAAAAAAAAAAAAGTCAATAAAGAAATCAATCAAGTCAAAGATATAAATAAAACTCTATATAAACAAAACTCTTAAAATTTTTTTTTCTAACTTTATTAATAAACAGGAAACTCCAATGCCCATATCAAGCAATTTACCTCTCATTATTTATTAGTATCACGACAAAAAATAATGCAGTTTGAGCCTTTATTTTCAATACTAACCATAAGACAATAGCATTTAAGAAAACAAAACAGAAACGGTATCCATAATATATTATTTCATGTTTTATTACAGGTCATAACCGATTCGGGGAATTCATTGTTTCCGGGAACTCTAATCAATAGCGGTACGGATGAGAGCCGTTCAGGAAGCAGTTCATCCAGCAGCCTTAATAATCTTACTGTTGGCAAAGCCTCCGCACAAGCTTTAGCACTTACCAAAAAACGTTTAGAGTTAAACGATTCAGAAGATGATTTAAATGATGAAAGTGTCAATTTGGTTGCACTCGATGAAGTTGCTTCTGGGCAATACAGTGAGCTTTATGTTGCATTAAATGGGGAAGTACATTTTTATCTCTTAACTTTAGTTAAACTGATTGTAGATTATACGGGAGGTTTGTAATTGTTTTTGTTAAAAAAAAAAACTTATGTGATCAGAAAATTTATGCGTTCTGAAAAGCTAGAAAGCATGTTCCATTGAAAGTTGATCTGGATGGTGGTCAATTTTTAAATGAAGTAAATTGTGTGGTGCTTGAGATTTTTTTCCATTTATTTTGTTAGCAACGGATGAATTGGCTCGACATAGTCCTGGCAGTTTACATCATGGCCGGCGGCGTGTTGCAACAAATAGTGAAACTGGAACAGACTCTCGAAGTTTCGCTGGAAGTTGCTCATCAATAAGCGACCTGGACATGGAGGCATCTGCGCATGGTACTACTGCAACGGAAAGCCATCTTATTGGTTTGATGAAATCGATGAGTGATATATCCTGTAAGAAACCGGTAATGGAAATCAATTGGGATCCAGATGATCCTGCATTTGTCACTACTGAAGTTAGTGTTGACTCCAGAAATGGGCGCAATTCTCCCGGTTCAGCATGTAAGTAATGATCGATTACTAAACTAGAGAGGTGACTTACTAGCCTTGATTAAATGGCTAAGTGGTCGGGGTGCTGAAGAAATTGCTTCGTAGGCTATGTTCGATTCCGCGACGAGGTGGGCGGTGATTTGATTCCAACGCTTGAACTGATCATAATAATTCTGATGCTGCATTATTATATGAGCCCACTACCCAGTTTTAAAGAACTTTAGGAAAATTTGTTGAGAAGTTTATTTCAGCGCGTCGATCGAGATTCCCTTATTGTTTCAAGCATCATACAGTCAGTTTCTTAACAGGTTTGTCTTTTCTTGTTTTAATACTATTTTATTCGTCCTCAACTTTCTGAGACCATTAATTACCATCGTTTGAAAATGATCTGTTTAGAGTTGGATAACCGTTTAATTAGTACAGATGTACTTTTTGGTAAATCGAATGATTCAGCACGACGAAGATTATCCAATAGTAAGTCTTTTGTTTTCGAATTAGTATTTTATAACTTCCTATTAAAATGCTTCCTTTTCTCTGCAAATCTACTGAATTCCTGTTACGGTTTTATTAATCACTATTATATCTTAATCCTTCATAGTCTGAAAAATCTTGGTATACTATCATCTTGAATTTTGTTTAGACTAGATTTAATCCCATTTTCTTAGCAGGTCCAGCAGTTCTATCTACTGCAGTTATCGCACGATCATCTAGTGCTCCGCGATTACAAACTTACAAGGCAGAAGATGAGATATCTGTAGGTGGTAAGTGTTTTCGTTATTCATTGTTATCTTCATTCTACAATTTCAGTGAATAGCCCTTATTATTTCAGAAATTCGTCGTTTTTGGCCTCCACTGCGTTCATTGGAGACATTACACGACAACATACGCTTTAGCCAATTGGATCGTTTCCTTGAGCGATTGATGAAAATTCGAACACCGATCCCTTCGCCACCAAAAACGCCTATCTCTACAAATCGAAGTAAGATTTGCTTTTTGTTCATTTGTTCGCCACTCATGAGGGCAATGTTGTATTACTGGAACAGAGTTTGACTATACAATAAATTTGCTCCTTTTTCCTTTACTATAAATTATCTATATCTCAGTGAACTTTGTTGCTAATTATCTGTAAAACTGAAATTGAATTTCTGCAACGATTTGTTGTGCTTTAAGTAAATTTGGCTTGACCTTTCCAAGGAAAAGTTTTAAAGAAACTGAAATCGAATTTTTGCAGTGACATCAGTAGTTGCGGCGGAGCTGTCCGATACGGCAAAAAAATTAGAACGAATAGGTTATTGAAGTCAACTGTATTAAATTCAAAATTCTTTGTATAAAAAAATTTCGAATACTTTTCTCATCTGATAGATTTCATCACTATCAATAAAAATTATATGTATAAGTTCATCTCGTGATTATTGAAATTTCACTTTATATCAAAGTTTCCATACTTAATTTATTGAAAACAAATTTTTCTAATTTATTAACGTCGTTTTCTTTTTTTTTAACATTATTCATCGAAAATAAATTTTCCTAATTTATTGAGATCTCCTCTCAATACATTATTTCAGAATACTTCCAATCAAATTTTTCGACATTTTGATCTATTCGCAGAATTTTTGATTTTGTTGAGTAAAGTCTTCAGGAAGCAAATAAAGATACCTGATCATGGCTTTGTTTGAAAACTTTCCAATTTTTTTTTTTTTTTTTTTTTTTTTTTTTTTTTTTTTTTGCGTGTGTTTCTTTCATTTAAAAGTTCGTGGAACTTTCAATGAGAAATGTTAGGAAAATATTTTACTTGAAGCTAACAGATATCCATAATTTGATGCGGTTTCGAAGACTCTTTTCTACATAATTTTAGATTACAAAAAATATGTAGATCCCTAATTTAGGATATCTAATTTATGATATAGGTAATCGATGTAAATATGATCCTTGGAAGTTTTATTAGCTGCCATTTACAAAAAATACGAATTATAGTTCTGCTAAGCATTTTCTATTATTAAATACTAATAAGGTGATTTATGCTTCTCTTAATTAGCTATTTTTATTTTCTTTCGCATATTTAGCAACTATTTTATCCTTATTTTTTTCTCTTTTTCCGAGAAATCAAAAAATTTCATTTCTGATGCTTTCCTTATAAATAATTATTTAAAAATATATTTTAACATTTTCATAACATTCATATGATTTTAATGATTTTTCCATATTGCATCATTTTTGCATAAAATTTTCTTTTCGAAGTTGTTTCATTTTTGGAACATCTCAGTACGCAAATTAGTGGTTTTGTCCATAAACTGCAAAATGAATGTCAGAATGAATATTCCGCTATTGTTATGTTTGATGAAGATGCTAATTTACATTCACATTTCATTATTATTTGATCAGCATGCAACGACAAATAAACACTTGACTAAAGAACCACGACGAGAAAGCAAAGCTGCTAGAAGACGAACAACACCTTTCTGGAAAACATAATATTAGAAGTCAAATAGTATTTCTGTTTTTTAAATCTAAACTCAATATAATGGACCATTACTATCATATTTCATTTATACTAAAAGATAAGGAACCTCTTGTTGATCTCTACTAAACATGTTAGTATAACAGCAACAAATATAGCTGCCTGCAATCAAGAGATAAATCAGGAATCGTTCAAAAACTAGTGAAATTTCCTACTGAAGCAAAGAATGCTTGCGGTTTTCCATAAGCTTATTTGATTTCTGAAAAAAAAAAAAAAAGAAACTCCCAATATTACATATATTCCTGATGGTTTAAAATTGGTTTGAGAAATTTTTTCAATTTTCGAAATTTCGTATTCATATGTTTCATCCATGTTCATCATCCATCGAAAAAAGATCTTGTAATCAATTACCGGTATCAAGAAACAAAAACTAAAACAGGTAAAGGAATCAAAAAAAAAAAACTTAAAAAACCATGGCCCTGGAGCCAGAAAAATACTCTTAATTTTTTTCTTTTCATTTTTTTTTCGACTAGGCAAGGCTGCTTTTAATAATTCCTGGGACTAATGAAGTTTAAGATTGAAAAGTTCAAATTAGTAATAAATCAATTAATTTTCATCTTTATTTAGAAATTTGATTTTGCCGTGGCAGATGGGAATCGCTATCAAGTGTGATGGAGACGATGCATAGCGCATGCATCTGATAAACTGATAAGAAAGAACAATATTATTATTTAATATTATCGTTTCTCTTCATTATACTACTCGATCGAGAGGATATTTTTGGTGCGATTAATAACGCATACATAAGAGATTTTTAGTCTTATCACAGAATGTTGACCTGTCATGAATGGAACTCTTCAATGCAAAACGTGAAATTATATTATAAGCTGAAATAGAAATTAGACCATTTCCGGTTTTTCTGCTTCTTACATTAATAGTGACCGTGTGAAAAGAGATCCTCTACGCTTAGTGATGTGAAAAGCACGCTATTAGATGAGAATATTACAAATGAAGAATTGGAAAAAAAAGTTCCAGAAATTAGATGGACCAACCGGAAACTCGGATGACTGATATGGCAGCAGGTAATGCACCCGAACTCACAGCAAATATGGAGGAGCAACGCCTCAGATACTTCAATGCCACATATGCTTCAAGCATTCCTTATATGACAGATCTAAAAAAGCTGAGGACCGAATTACATTTAGGAAAAGATCATTAATTGTTATCAAGACTATGTTACTGACCTTATACATAATGGACTTTGGTTTTTTTTTAGGATCAGTATTTTTTTTAGTGTTTTCGAATTAAACCATGGCCAGAACAATGTTGTTTCTCAGTATATTGCAAACGAAGCTAAACTTGTTTATTAATTTCATTTTAAAATTTATTTCAAACTCTGAATTTCTAAAATTCTATACCGAACAAAAGAAATGCTTCCTAAAAAACCAGCGATCACTATTGTGATAAATAACATATGATCCATCCAACATCAGACTAATTTTTGATTTTAAACTATGTTTGGAATCTATTTATTTTCGAATTGAACCATAGCCTGGACAAGTTTATTTCTCAGTATTTTGGCTGACTAACAGTAGCTTATCAAGATTGCCTTGAAATATATTGACACCATCTCTGCCTTAACGTTGATTTTTTCCAGATGACTTCTGATATCCATACATCCTGGAATGCGAAAAATTCTGTGA
Source organism: Onchocerca flexuosa (assembly GCA_002249935.1). Taxonomy (NCBI): domain Eukaryota; kingdom Metazoa; phylum Nematoda; class Chromadorea; order Rhabditida; family Onchocercidae; genus Onchocerca; species Onchocerca flexuosa. Next base: position 3,121,293 of record KZ269977.1, on the reverse strand, counting down.
AATTTTTTAGGAAAAATAACACTTTTCAGTATCCTCTTTTCTAGTATTTAACGATGCAGACAGAACTAGATAATGAGAAAGTTCGCCGAGTAGAAATGGAACAAATGTGGCACTCACAAAAGAAAAAACTGGATGAAGAAAGATTGAAATTCGAAAGTGAAAGAAAGGATTGGGAAAAGGAACGGGAAAGGCTTCTTATGGATAGGGATGAACTTGCAGCCGAATTGAAAGAGGTCGCTGCCATGGTTTTCGATCTAAAAGTGTTTAAGTTGTTTTCTAGTGAAGGTTTATTCAGCTGCAGTAATATATTGATTTTTTCATTTCAATTCCTTGCTCGGTTTTCAGCTTCATCAGCCTGAAATACATGGTGAACATGATATGATGATGGTAGTGAAAGTCAGGGCGACAGTTCTTTGAGCACCATCTCGCTGATATCTGAGAGAGGAATGTAAGTTCAAAAACTAATGCTAGCTTATTATTTGTCGTCATAAA
>KZ269977.1:2916610-3120701 GCA_002249935.1 Onchocerca flexuosa | reverse complement strand
TTTCGGACTATTAATCATTTAGAAGAGCTCCATTTGATATTGATTAACTACCTCAAATGTTGTGCAGGGAAATCGAGAGATTGCGTTCAAAGTTCCTTCAGCAAAATATTGATGAAAAGAAACATCGAAAGAAAATGGAACATGAAATTATTCAGTTGCAAGATCAGCTGAAACTTGCTCAAGATAACTTAGCCAAACAGACTCCATCTTCTGTTTTCAGAAACTTAATACTGATATTGAAAGTTGTAAGTACCATCTGTTATCTCCTAACAATGAACTGGCTCATTACAGAAATGGAAGTTCCTCATTTTTCTCACAAATGAATAATGGGCAAGAAATATGTTTGTACTGTAGGAGTTATTGGATTGGATAACAAAATGCGTCAGATTATTGTTTGTTGTGAAAGAAAATATGGGTAATTGAGGAGAAAATTGACAAACCGATTATAGAAGCGGTAAATGCGGAAATAGCTGCATCGACTCAGGTAATCTGACTGAAAACCGTTGTGGCATATCTAATTAGATTTTCTCTATTAATAGGAAATAGTAAAACAATTAAAATGATAAAGAGATTTATAGCGTTTGAAGTCTGAAAATAATTATGTTAAGGAAAGTGTGTTTTTTCTAGCTCATTTATATTTTTTTAAGCACATGCTTTCCATTTCACTGTGATCTTTTCATTGTTGACATAGAAGGCATATGCTTAAAAAATTAAAAAAATGCTGAAAAACTATGCTGACACTCTTTTGTTCATTCGCTTCTTTTCATGGTCCATGTCGAATTGTCTTAAAATGCTTTTCACAAATTTTCAAATGTAAGCATTTCAATTAGAAAATGGACGTTTTGAAGCAGTAATTGTTGATATTAGAATTTTATCAACGATTGAGTAAATTAGTGATTTTAATTAAAACTTTTTTTTTCAATTATTTATGCATTTAGCGTGAATAATAAAAAATTCTCTGATGTTAAACAATCAAAATTTTCAAAAAAATCGAAGTTTTTTCCGAAAATTTTAATTTCAATTCCAGTTGTAGTCTAATTTGAGGGAAATGTGCGAACAAATATTGCTTGAAATAAATGAAATTGATGAAACAATCAAGGCAACAAAGCACAAGGTATATCAGGTAATAAAGCGCAAGAAACTACAAGTAGCTTCTTTTCAGATCTCTTTTGTGCACACACTCCTATGATTTACTTTCACGGGCAGGAGTAGAATAACCCAGACAGATCCAAACCAATCAAATAGACAAAACAGAAGCTCCCAACCTACTCAGTAACTTTTGATTCTGCATACTTCTGTATACCCAAACTCTGAAGCTTGAAGCTTCTCATCAAGAATTATTGTCTAGTTATGTTTTTGTTTATCGTCTGCATCTGCTAAAATAATGGACAAAATTCCTTTGCACTGCTGGGAACGAATATTATCTCTTCTTGCTTTGATGCTTCATAATTTGGAATGAACAAGTTACTTCTAATTTATGAATGCTTTGAAGTTCACATTTACATACTATATCAGATTGATTCATGTATCGTTTGATGATTACATAGTTTATAGTATTAAGACTTCTTTGATCTACTGTGACATGCTGACTATTATTATTAATTTCATTATTTTTGTCATTAATTTTTGGAAAAATTTTTGTGCGAACATAATCATGAATTGGTTGTGTGTAGTTTTTATTTATATTTATGGCAAATTTATTGTTCGATTTATTCAAAATGACTTCAGTTTTTTTGAAGTAAAAAATCCGGAAGAAGATTTAACACAATGAATTTATAAGGCAGAAAACAGCGCAAAAAAAAATTTGTTTTGAACAAACTTTTTCCGCTACAAAATGAAATGACACATGACCATAGCTACTTTTTGCTCCTCAACAAAAAATATAAAGCACTTTTGAAAAAAAGATCTAAAAAAAAATCATGCCTCGGTCAATAATCTCTTCATCTCGTCGAATATTCGCATAGAATAATTGCTTGGCTAGAGTTTTTCTCCGATCCGCGAGTTCTTTTTAGACACCGCAAACTTTTCCTACTTTTAGAGAAATTCTGTATGAAATGTAGGGGCAAGAGACTAATCGAATAATCTGGTAGCTAGTTCCCTCTGAAGTTTCCCTCAAGATAGCTGGAATGTGTAATGAAGACTGCTATATTCGGTAAAGTGAATGATTAAAGGATTTGCAAACTTTCAATAAGTATGATGTGTCGCTTGCTTTATGGAGCGTAGACAGTGAATGTGCGCTCAAAGTGGATCACTTCTGATAAGCAGAAATGGCGTTGTGGGAATGAACCAGATGTTGATTTAAGATAGAAGTCTTCAATGAGTCAAAGCATAAGTGAAGTATGAAAAAGATTGGCAACTTAAATTGTATTGCATCAATTTTCTTAAAACAGAATCCCACACAATTAATTTTTTTCTGTTTTGTAACTCTCGCTGAATCAGCACATGTCTGGCTCAATCCATGCTAATTAAATTGTAAGTAGTTTGGACCGCTTAATTTTAATTCGCCAACTCATTACAATATTTTCTTGATTTTATGAAAGCAATTAGAACACATTTTCGCCTGATATTGGTGATCCCATACTGCGACACACTTCCATGGTCTATTGTGAAAGGTAACAGAGAAAGAATTGAGTCAATATTAAGTAGTTGAGAATTAAAAGGACATTAATAGCCTCCCATCCTCCTCCCTCCTCTACCTTGATGCACTTCATCGAAAGTTATTGGTACAAAAGATCTTAGATTCTTATCATTCAGTACTGCAAGAGCTATTTTCTTACTCATTAACGGATAAGTAGGAGAAAAAAAAAGAAAAAAAAGGGCAGTAGCTATGAAATCAAGTTGTTCCACGGATCTGAACTGCTCTCAATCGGCACAACTAAGACATCTGAATGACAAGAATCGGCAAATCAGGTGAACTTTCTCATTGTTGTCATTGAAAAAGAATCGAAAAAAAGTTTACATCTGGTTTCGTGACCCAATTTAGCCATCCAAATGTGCTTTTTTCAAAAAACAAGACAATATATAATCTATTGGTACTTACTTTGTTTGCATATGTATGCATTCTGTGATTTCGTTGCCAGAACTCGTTGTCAATTTCTGTGCTGAAAATCAGAAATATGAATTTCATTTTTGCTCATTTTACAAATGGCAGCGTTATCTCGCTCCATATAGTGGTTTCGAATCCGTTTCCTTAAGAATTCTTGAAACTAACTTAAAAGTGCAAAATATTAAACACTGCTGTTTCAGTACTTTATTTTTATTCCATATATTTATTATGTTAGAATAGGCCACATGATTTCATTCCCTATTTTAAATACTATTGGCTTCCGGAACTTAAAGCCATTAATAAATCATTCGAGATAGAAAATGACATTGCAAAAGTGTTATTTGTGATATGAAATTTTTATAGTTTTTAGTTTTAATACTATTTGCTCCAATGTTACTTTCTCTATTAAGCAAACATTACGAATATGCAGATAAAGATATGTAGAAAGAGAAGGCACTTCGTTGTCGATTTAATTTGAAACAATAGTAGGCAGAATTTAAGTTGAACTAGAGATTTCGTCATTTCCAGTCAATTATTGCTAAAATGGCATGAGCAAAGCAGAAATAATCGACAATAGCAGATGCTTCTACAGACTTCGTACTCTAAAATTAAAAGCAGAATTTTTTTATAGAAATAAACTAAGCGATAAAGTTAGCACCAAACTGAACAATTTTTTCACCTTCTGCTTCTTTCTAGTAAAATAACATTTGGCATTTGATATGTGAAAGGAAGAAAATCGAATTGATCAAATGAATTCTGGGTAAGTGTAAAAAGTTTTGACATCAAACATGAAGTAATTCAAGGCTCTGCTGTTTCCCATCAAAGGGCACTGATCATTTTCACTATATTGTTTATTAGTGAAAATTGCGAGAATATCTTACGGGAAGTTCAAAGAAGAAGCACGTGAATTCCGACTGTAATTTGTGGAGAACACGAGAGTATCCACGCAATCTCCGCCAAAGGTAGATTCGAAAGATCCATAAATTTCTTGAAATGAATCAATCAGCACTTAGGGAATGCTTATCAGTTGATAATGCCATGGAATGGCTTTTGGGAAATAGTGTCATAACGCATGCATGGATCGCTGCATTAATTACGAGTTACGGCCGACTGCCTTCTCTCATGATGTCAACTCTTTCGTTCCGTAAAGTAGCGGAAGTGCTGCGCAGTTTGCGACCCACTTGGTGACCTCGTTTCCCGATCGAAGACATAGCATCGTCCCGTCCCATTCTTTCCATAAATCCCTTTCAAATCCATTCAGTTGCTGATAGCAGTGACTTATGGCAACCCATGTTCGCTTCCCTGGTTCTTTTGCAATTTTCACTCTTCATTCCTTTGAACTGAATGATTCACTGTTTGTTGTCATTGCATGCACACAAATAACAGACACATCCTATCTATGCGATTCAGTTAAGCAACGCGTGCCAGTGCCATGCACTCTTTATTGTCGCAGCCATAAATTATGACGTGCAAGTCTTTGCGCTTCTTTTGGTGGTACTCTCGTACTCCATTACTGCGACAATTAGCATCACTCAAACTCTTCACTTCTTTTAGCCTAGCAATTTCTCATAATATCGGCAGATCCTCCAGCAGTAATATTTGAATACCCGCCAGTCCGAATGTTGGCTCTATGCCAGACATTCCATTTCTGTCTTAAATGATACGACGTGCAAGGCTTTCACGGGTTGGGGTCTGTGCTTGACCTTTGTTGACCTTCACTTGATGGGATATTTCAGGGTTTCTCGAGTCTAAAAATACAATTATTTGCAAATATACTTGAAAATAATTCTTGAAAGATGAAGATACGAGCAGTTATTCATCACACTTCATGTCAAAAATTTTTGTCCTACAGGTCAAGCATCCTGTGATCGTTTTAAGTGATCTGGAAATAGCTCGTTTAAAAGAATCAACAATTTCCAGACTGTATGTAAGATGTATATTTTGTCGCTCATCTAAATTTTTTTTGTTTTTTGGTACGGAAAACAAGAAAAAGAAGGCAAATAAGAGAGAATTAGTTGAAAAATTTGTTTCGACTGTGGCCATTCATCTGATCAGTTACGATTGTAATTTCATTGCAGCTGATTATCACAATTCAGTTAACGGTTAGGTCCTCGGAGTCGACAATTCGTAATGTAAATTCGAGTTGATGCACAGTATTGCCCCATCTACTCTTTTACTATGTGATTATTGATTCGGTTATTTTTGGCTTAATCTTATAGTAGACTGAATTTTTTAGGTCGCTTCTAGGGATAGAATTTCAGGAAAGAGCCAGAAATTAAAATTGTTCCTACCGAATTATTGAACTGAATTGAATGCTTTTCATGAGAAACTGCTAAAGTTTATGCAATTGTTTAGTATATTGAAATGCATAAGAGGGAAAACTGATGATACTATATTATAGATGGTTCTTCTGGGAAAATTCCAATTAATTGCTGCTCTCTGGGAGACCGAAATGATCTTATTGTAGACCTTCATGTTGAACAGGATATCGCAGTATCAGTTAATTCGATGCGAGATTCATTTTCCATCATTTGTTTCTAAGTTTGGCAGTATTTAAAATTAATTTTTTTTTTTGAAGTTTTTTTCTCTTAACATTCCAGATCTTCAGTTTTGAATGTATTCAAGTGGAAAATTTGGATATTCCGACATAAGTCATTTAGAAAACTGAACTGTACAACGTAGCATTTCAGCATAAAAAATTTTTGAAAGTAATATCTCTAAATTTATTTATTTCATATTATATTGAAATTTCAAATAATATGCTAAAATGGATTAATGAATCCTGCGGTTGTCTTTTATCTATATCCGGATAGTGAAGAAAGTTGACTGTGTTCATCTACGTCTGGTTTTAGTTGAGATATCATAGCCTTATTTAGTTGAGATCTGGAACAGGATTCTGAAGAACCGGTTTTGAATTGCAGTTGCATGAAGTATAGGACTGATGGAAACGAGTTGTAATGATTGCGAATTGGATAGATATTTCATGAATTCATTGCAGGCGTTTGCGATATTTTGATTTGCTTTCACATTCGATTTGCTTTCGTACTGTATATTATATTGTTCGAGAACATTGAGAAATGAATTTTTTTTTGAGATTTTTTTTTTTTTTTTTTTTTTTTTTTACGATGACAATTTCAAAAATATTTCCCAAGGCAATCAGTGTCTGTTATCATTTGCGTATTAAATAACGAGCAATGGAAAAATTAAATTTTGCTCGTTTTGTAAATATAGTACTGAAGGGATTCGTAATAATAATTCTATTATTGAAATATTTTTTATGTTAGAATTGTTTTTACATTTTCCATTTTTATAATTTTTCAAATTTTGCAATCTTCATATTTCCTTTTCTACTTTAAGTTTCTTCATTATTTTTCCTGAAAATACCTACTGTCATTATTTTATCTTTGTTTAATTATTCTTTGTTAACCGTGTTTTATTAAGTGAATCATTTATATTGCTCGAATGTTTGGTCTGATAAATCCATACTGGTTTTCATTTTTTAATATCATTAAGCGAGCTTAATTTCCTGATCGGTTTTATATTACTCTTGTTAATAATGTTAAATTTTTTGATTTTCATGCAGTTTTTGCAAGTTTCGGGCTATGTTTCATAGGTAGATGTATTCTTAAAGTCGATGTTTTGAATTAACCAAACATTGTTTGTTGCTAACTACAAATGCGGTAGACAGATCTCATGGACGAATAAAGTATTTAGAAATGTCTCTTCAATTTATTGCATGCACTGATAGCTTTCGACAAATAATTTTTGCATAGTAACTTGTCATTTCAAATGAGATGTCGAAGATGTTGCCAGCGCCAAAAAAATGAAAGCGGTAAGTAGACAGTACTGGGCTTTAGTATTTATGTCATGACCGAGTGACCATTTTTATGTCAAAAGAGAATGAAGCTCGGATTTTTGACGGTCAATCAGCGTAATTATAGTGCTTTATATGAAAAGTTTGTTTCTCGGAGGAGTTTTATTGTGCATTTATTTATGTGAGATCAATTGAAATAAAGATTGAGATCTTCAGACTTTTGAATAATTTTTTCAAGTTTCTTGAAATCCATGAGGTCCAAGAATAGAAGCATCCTAACTAGCATATGAATTAAGCTGTTATACTTACATCTTAACTTGTACTGGAAGCAACAGAATTAGAATACGAGTTTAAGTCAGTCACTAGCATGCATACTTTGTCCTTTGTTAATGATTCGTAATTATTCTACGTTCCCATGATGCAATAGCGTAACTGTGCAGCAATTACAGCAATATTTCCCAGCAGAGGCTTGTCATATAAAATGATAGGAAATAGATCATCAGTTCTAGTAATACACTCATGCATAGCCTTTCTGGCTGTCACATTCTAACTTCAGACTTTTACTTCGAGGATTTCTTGACGCTTTGTCGTTTTTGTTCGGGAGTTAGTCACATAGATGTTTGTTCTGGATGAATTCTTTTTATTCATTGCTGTTTCTGTTATCTGCCTAACATGCTTCAAACTACTTTTTTTCCCTTGAATTACACTTCTATCTTCAAATTCGTCTGTTGTTATTATTTTGTCAGTATCAATATTCTCATATACTACAAGTAGCAATATTCCATAGTCTTCCTTTCTCTTGAATATTTGGCAGAATAACATCACATTTGTTCTATAAGATAAAATAAGGATCTATTTGAATTATCGATTGGGGCACTGCGACACGAATTTCACATCCATGTGAGGAATTGAGAGTAGTCTTATCTAGGAAGCATTTCTCTTATGGTTTGCAAATTAGATTTCTGACGCGTTTCAATCTTTATTTTGCTATAGTCTTGTCTGTGAAGCAATAGATCAGACAGGTGTGAAGTGCAGAATCAGTGCAACTGATATTTTTCCCGTAATATCTTCAACATATCTATTTCACTCTCAAGTATGAAGTAAATATATTGACAAAATTATCAGCAGGCTGTACTATAGACTTCCAGCGCGCCCCACCTTATGCCAGCCACTTCTAAGAATATATTTTTATTGCATTTTTTATCTCATAATTGCACAAAGTTTCAATATTTCCATTAGTGCATTTCCTTGTTCCCTATCACCTATCTCACTCCTTCCCGAGACCATATTTTTCGTTGAAGCAATTTTTTGTTCCATCATCTCGTCGAAATTTTTGGAATTGACAAGAACGCATAATTCATCTCTATCTATATAGGTAAGGTTTAGTTCAACCATCCAAAAATTTTTTTTCTTCACTTAGTATAATGCTGAAATAATACTGATGATGAAATGCTTGATGCTTCGGTATGGCACTAAATAGATGGTCAAGTTCTTACATAGCTGGCGTACCTGGCTAACTGTGGACAGATTGTTTATAAATAATCAGAAAGATATTCTTTCTTCCAACATTTGCTTGAACATCTATTTGTATGTCCAGTTATCTGCTACCTGTTCAATATTTTTTCCAAAATTAGAATGATTCATCGACCATTAAATGTGACTCATTACTTCCTTTCGTTTTAAATCCTTCATTTCTCATCTCTGACTGCTCAATTTTATATGATTCAAAAAAACTATATCAGATAGCAGAATTCTTCTTTATATGGTGAATATACAAGGAGTAGCAAAATGAGTTTTAGCACCTGCTTAAGTTTTGCTGGACGGCATCTTTAGGACAAATTTGTCAACTTTCTTATGAAGATATGTTCATGTTAAATTGATGAAATGATGCTCTTCATTAGTTCATAGGGTTTCAAAAAAAATAGTTTATAATTCATTGAATTTCTACACTTTATTTTTAAAAATTTGGTTTGAAAATTTTCGGTAATTCGTTTGATACCACTGAAATGCAAAACAAAACATTCAAATTCCTGCAGCTATTATATGAAATGGCTGGAGATTACTATTATCACTCTTACTAACTGTGCTGCTACAGACTAGGTTCATCTCTTCGTTATCTCATTAAATCATTAAATGAGAGCAAACTTAGTCAGGAGTAGTAGCAGTAATAGCAATAAATGATGTAAGTAGTAATAGTGAAAAAAAAAAAAGAAAAATCACAATCCCGTTTAATCTCACTCCTACTCGAAGTTGGACGTATGTCCTTTGTTTTCAACTAACCAGTGGTGGCGTGTGACAATTTTTGACAATCGTCGATGCAAACGATGATGCAAGATTGTTTTGTTTCATTAACGCAATGCAAATGATTCATTCGATGATTTCACTTTTTTATTGCATAAGTTTAGATTCAGTTATTTTATATTTTTAATTTTAATGATTTTCAATGAACGGATTTCTATTTCATTTTTCCCGAAAATTGATAATTTACGCGTTACACTTTTCTTATGTGTCATATTTTTTCGTTTACTGAGCAGGCGATTATAAAAATTCATTCTTATCTCTCTTATGTTAACAGAAAAAGTAGTGAATATATTAGCTTCCTCTATTTCTCAGTTTTATCGCGAGTAAAGCTTGACTATTGATTCTGTAGCTATCATTTCTTTGGCTTTTCTGCTGAATCTGTCTCGATCAGGTTGCAAGAAATGAAAAAAAATAGCGCATATAAAGATAGAAATAAACTTTAGACCTTCTTAAACGGGATCATTTCTCATCAAGCGAATTGACATATTTGATGAGGTACAAATTTCATATTAATTTACATTCTAAATTAATGTCCCGCTTTGAACGATCTGTCATCAAACTTAGCACATATTCATGATTTATATCGAAGTAATCTTCGGAATTCGTCAGAAAAGTACCAGAATTCTGGAAAGTATATCCAGACTTCATTTTCTTATGCTTAGAGATATTCCATTGGTAGAATTTGAAAAGACAGAGTAAAATGAAGTTCCCTTATAGAAGGTAATCTTTATATTTATCTTTTTTCAATTTTGGGAAGAAAAGAGAGTAGAAAGTAACAAGACTGATTATATATTAACACAAATTATGCCATCTGTAATTAGTGTGCAGAAGTGTTTTTCGACTGAACTGTTTCTGCTAGATATTTCAAGTCAATTATATTTTATTCGGATCCTTTAAGTGTTATTCATTTGCAACAATGATCTTCTGCGATGTTAATTGTCATCGAAATATTTCTTCAATATAAGTAGTTAATGCAAATTGATCTCTTTGCTGTAATTTTATGTTTTATGAATTATCATCAGGTCAAGCACTGATTTATTCTTCGTTCGATTTTTGCCAGAAAGACAACAGATATAACAAAAAGAGTTCGTAGTTGACATCTGTCGAAAAAGTTCTACTAAGGAGCCCAATTTCCGACATGATTGATATAGATTATAGCATTTTTTCTCTTTGTAATTGTTACTCAATCAGTGTTGATTCAAGTCTAGAGACTTAGAGACTAATGATCTTGTTTGAGTCTGCAGAATACGGTCAAAGGTTAGCATTTAGTGAGTATTTGCGAAGCTTTATTTTATATTGCATTTATTTTGTATGCTAAGTGCCCCCAAGGAACTATCCTGAGTGGTAAATTAATGGTAGAAAGTAATGGATGGTACTAGTTAAATAAATGAAATGCGATAACAAATGAAAAACATGTCGAAAAAATAAACATTGTTTTATAAAGATAATAGAAATAAACCGGTTGTAGAGAATAACAAATGATAATAATATGTACAAAAAAGCTTAATTTTTGATCAAGCTAATAGTTCGGTTTTTTTTTCTCAAAAAAATTAATTTATTCTTCAACTTTGTGAAATTTTGATCTGTAATTTGAAGTTAATTTGAAATTAATCTATAGTTTGAAATTAATTTCCTCTTTCAAATTTCAATCTGGCAAGCTAAACAGTCTTGATTTAAACTGTTCCAGAGAGAGTAATTTGGTAATAGAAAAAAAAATTTACTTCTATCAGATTTTTGTTTTCTAATCTGAGATTAACATGAAATTAATCCGTCAGACATTATAGCAATAAATTTTTGACCCAACTGATCTGTTTTTTTTTTCTTTTTCTCGAATGATTGATTCTTGAATTCTGTGGAATTATGATCTAGAATAGTTTGAAATCAATTTTCCCTTTCAGTGGTAGTGTTTTTGTAGTATTCATAGTTCTCAGTGTTGGACCGATATTGCTGCAGATTTGTGGTGAGAGCTGATTTAATTAAAGCAAGAATGTGTCCAGCGTCTGGAATTTTCGTGTTGTTGATTACCACTTTAGGCCTCATATACTAAAATGTAAATAAATTCTGCCACATCTTGTTTACGGAAACTGTTGAATGTAATGCCCAGCAGTGAAGAGTTTCACATTTTCTAATTTGCCTCTTATTCATCTGTTCGATGAATGCACAATGCAGTTGCAGATGAGTCGTCGAAGGAAATTCTTCGCTTCACATCGTTTCTGTAGTGAATTAAATGATTGCTTTAAATCCAACTGCAAGTAAGTTTTGGATTTATGAATTCAAAGCTTCCTATTCGCTGCACATTTTCTTCATTCATTTAATATAAGTTTTTTCTTAGATAGTTTGAATTACTATTTAGCACAACGATAACAACCAATGTGGCGCGTATCAGAAATTAGATTTAATATCAAACATTTATTGAATTTAATTTTGATGATTCAGTAATTCCCTCACCAATAAGACGTTTTTGGACATCAATCGATTGCCATTCATTGTACATTTCTTTCATAAAATTCTCAAAACATAGATTAAATTTTTTTTGTGGTTGTTTGCATTTAAGTATTTTAGTAAATATACTTAGATATACTTATTTTTTTTACTTTTCTGTTTGTTAATGACAAAACTAATAGTATCATTTTGTTAAATAATTGCTTATTTTACACGTGCATTAAAATATAATTTTTTTCCTTCAGTTAAGCTTATAAATGCAGATAGCATCTTAGTGTTTATTATTCTATAATTTTCCTTTTGAACCATTCTTCTAGTCCTTTCAAGGAATCAGTATTATCATCATAAATTATTGCTATTATTAATAATTACTTGTAAATAATATTCGAAAATATCGCAGTTCTTAGTTTAACATGCTGGATATAAATGAAAATAATGACAAAAATAAATTCTTCCAAGAATTGATTAAACTATTTTTTGTTACTCTGTGCAAAAATTTCAAGGTTTCAAATTCAAAAAAGGAAGATTATTTAATCCAATTAACGCATTCTGGTACAGTTAACAACTTGACTTTCAGCAAACGCAGAAATTTATTGCTCAATAGGGACGGATAAACAATCGAGCATAGTTCCGTTATTTTTTCCCGTTAAAAAGATTGTATATATGTTATATGTTTAATATACATTAAATTGATTGTAGATTAACTCATTAACTTTATATTATGATAATCGAGTTGCTTATTAATTAGACGAGAAAAGATTTACATTTTTTGCATCATTTTTGCTAATTTTAGAATAGTTTTATTGAAAAGAAAGGAACGGCCAGAAAAGAAAAGACTGGGCGCAAGATTCAGAATATGAACTAGTTCCCTCTCCAGTATGCAAGCTGAAACTCGAAAAAAAAGCTTCTATGTGGCTGTCAACAAAAAATGGCTTGGGAAACAAAAACTTATGCATATTTAAAAATTTCTGAATCTTATAAAAAATGTCATTTTTTGTTTGCATGCTCAGTGCTGATGCGATTCCGATTGATATTCGTAAATTTTATTCATTAAATTTGAAGCGTAAGTAGTTTTAAAAACTCGAGAAATAAAATACGCTATACTGGTTTCAAGTAATTTCATTTGGTTTAGTAATGGGTTCGATTTCTTTCATGTTCTTAAGTTCCATTCTTATTTTATTATCAACAATTTTCATCCTCACAAAGGATTATTTCAGACATTCTTTTCAATTGTTATCCATTAAAAACAAGTTTGGGTGCTCTTTTTCCCATACGTTGTTTTTACCTTCCTTACTTAATTCTTTTCTTTTCTTTTCTTATTCAAATTCTTTTTTCCTCACCAACTGCAATTCTCCAAAGAACAATTCAAGGGCAGCACAAACAATGAGTTGGACAGAAGAAGGAAAGGAAGGTGCTAACTGGTTTTAAATTAAATTTAGCTTTTGGTTATATCACACACTACTATTAATTTAGATAGGCGAATGAAGAATTAAATTTTCTATCCAATAATTAATTTTTTATTCTTTATTTATTAGAAATCGTGCAATTACTCTTTTCAATATATTTTTTGCACATTGATCTTCGAGTTGCAAAAATTAAGCATCTTGGCGGTGATCGAGTAGACCAGTCAATTTTTACTCAGATTTCTTTTATATGATCTGGAATATTTCTAGAGTTCCATTTCATAAAGGTACTTGTCTTATTATTCATGTAATCAAGGCAAAACATGACCATAGTTTAAGATTCTTTAGATTTGCAAAAAACTTCAAATCGATCATTTTGTTTCTCCGTTCGTTTATGAGGCTTTCATGAAATTATTTAAAAAATAAGCTGTCTATTTCAGTTTCTCCTCAATTTTTTGCTTGATAAACAAACCAAGTTTATTTAAAGACTTTTTTTTTTTTTTTTGAAAAAAGTGAAAAAGGGCGAGAAAAAGAGTTTGATAAGTAGCTTGTCAACTAATGATCCATTTGCAACCATTTTCTTAAATTCATTAGCCAGGCACGATGCCTGGTACAAGGAGCCTTATTTTTTCCTTGATTTACCTCATTCATTATTTAGAGGATAATAATGCATACATTTTTGCCAAATATTTTGATTTGATTATTTCACATAGCAATTATTTTTCTTCACTCACTCAATTTGAGGCAACTTAAAAAAATAAATCCCAAAAATCTGATAACTTTTGAATTTCACCCAGTTACATCAGATGCATTGTGGAGATGGAGGAATATCAATTTATTTTATTTTTGGATTTTTTATTTGACCAAATGAAAGACACAAAATCGTCGATTAAAATATTGATTGAAAGAAAGCATTGAAAGCTCAGAAAAAAAATCTCAGAAAAAAAAAATTGAAATCTCAGAAAAAAAAAGAAAAATTAAAGTCATTTGATCATTTCCTACCACACTAGAAAAACTTATAATTCATTTATCAAATTGGAGCAATGATCATTAATAGCATAATCATTCATTAATCAAGTTTTCTTTCCATACTTTTTTGCTCGATTTTATTCAAATGGATCATTCATTTCTGTCTTCATTCTTTTTACCTCTGTCACTTTTTTCTCAAAAGAATATGACAAGAACTTCTCCCTTTCTTTCATTCCAAGTATGATAACACCAAAATGGAAATAAGTATTATAGCATTATCACTGATTATATATAATTGGCTTGAGAGGGGGAAAAAAAGTCATAATTGCTCTTTATTTTTGAAGATAAGTATGATTGCTTATCAGACATGAAGGTGGAAATAATAAATACGAATTTCTAAACAAGCTGTGAAAGTCTGTGTTGCTGGTAAATTTGTAAACTGTCAGGAAATTTTGCATTGTATGAAAACTAAAGGCACTTGAGTTTTAAACAAAGATAATAAATATTATGATTGTCTTCCATCACATGCCAATAGAAATATAATGACTTTTGGTAAAGATAAAAATGCAACTGTTTGTTTACTAGACATGATGACTCTTCTATCCTCATCCCAGCATCCACATTCTGGAATCCAGAAAGTTCAACGCAAATGACGGATTAGAACAATGCAATTCTTAGCGACTTACTAATAAAGCAATCTTTTGCGTACTGTTTTTATAGCATCACAACTGCACAATTTAAATTATCAGAAAATGTGCAAAAACTCGTGCCATTGCTGGTCATTGAGTTTTAATGTATGTTTCATCCGATGGAGACAGGAAACATTTTAAAAAAAAGCGATTTGCAATCGAAGATAACAAGTCCTTAAGATTTGTGATGCTGAAAGTTCTTGCAGAATGATTCAATTTGTATACAAAATCTTTCATGAAACTATTTGACTAGAATTCTGGATGTAAATTATGGCAAAATGAATTAAATTTTTACTTTAGATAGGCTCGGGACTGGAACGATTGTTATTAACGTCATTTTTGTTAATTTTATCGATTATAACAAGGTTTTCAATAGTTTTAGCTAAATTTTGTTTTTTAAGTTTTAGTAGAAAGATATTGGTAAGGAATATTTGAGGATAATGGAATTAAATCTCAATGTCCAAATTATATTTTTCTTCCCACTTTTTTTTTCGTAAGTAGCTCTTCAAATTCAGGAATCTGAACTGAGAAAAAGAAATAAACATAGTTTCGAAATATATTCTAATTCCCGGAATTTTTTCTTACAAAACGTAAGAGAAGACAAGCAGATAGATCAAAAAGAGATGGATTGTAGAAGAGAATACTTGGCGATTGGACGATAAATTCAACTCAGAACATTCCAATGAGTTCTTTGGAGATGCTCTGATGGTTTGATGAATGTTGGTTTCATTCTTTTAAACAAATATAACTTTCTTGCAAAACGGCCGTTGGAAATACTTGTTATTTAAGCACTTTCGGATCAGGTTATTGTCATGGGAGGAGGTCCAATAAATTATTATTTCGTGCAATCTGTTTTTTCTATAGAAAAGTGTCATATCAAGGATTGCTTTATCGCCATGGGACATTTTTTCTACTGACAATAGAAGTTCTCCCGGAATTTCAAGAAAAGCTTTTCTTATTTCATTCACATTTATCCAGCGTTTTTTTTTTTTGATTGATTCATGTCTTTGTGTGCTTGAATTCATTTGTTGTGCTCGCATTTTTTTCTGAATAATACTGTTTAGCACAAGTACACAAGATTTCTTATGCTGAGATCTTTTTCAACAGAAATAGTACAAGATTAATAAACTGAATTTAGATTATCTAAAAAAAGTGGAAGAGATTTAACTTACATAAAAATTTATGCAGACCATTGGAAATGAGAGAATTATCGAGGTTTGTTCTTAATTTTCCCCTTTTGAGTAAACCTTATTTATGAAATTTGGATGCATGCAAGGCAGTTGTTATTATAATGAAGTAAGTTAGGCTGATTGCAGTAAAATGCATCGCAATTGATAGATGACCATTATCGAGTAGCTACTGACATAAATTAGTTTCGCATTTTTAAGACTGGCTGAAGTGAAGGATTGCGGAAATTAATCAGAAATGAAAAAGTGGATTTACAAGTGGAAAGATTGAAGAAGCAAAAGAAGGATGAGAAGAGGAGAAGGAAGATAAGGCATATATGCTTCAGCAAATATATCAGGATAGGATGGAAGAAATTGTTCGTCCTTGCCTTGCCAGTGCAGTCCGATGAAAAAGCCGAAGCAAAGTTGCCTTCTGCACCTGCTGTTTTTGATTTTTTGTTCCATTCATCTTAGCTGCCTTCTAGAGATTTTTGAAATTTGATGCAATCAGTGATTGCTTGAATAGTCTGGAATATTTCATCTCGTGCCCCTTCTGAGCCCAGTTGGCTAAAGACGGAATTTTTGGCTTGTATATTCCTGCTGAATGAAGCAAATCGAGGTGATTAGCATCAAGTGATGAATTTTCGGAAAGACTAGTTTATGAAACATTGTGATCTACTTGATTTAGTTTTTTCATTGCTATTTGGATCTCTTTCTATTATACTTTCTTCTGTGATACATCAACGATCTACACTTTTTCCATCCCGTTTTATACTGGAAGTCGTCATGTTCCCAATGGTTATCAAGTTTTCATTTATTTGGTCAAATTCATGAGTTTGTTTATTATGTTCTCTTATGAGATGTGGCTAATTATTTGTCTTCAGTTTATTTTATTTCCATTTCTGTTTTTTACGTTACGCGTTGATTTCGATGGAAAAAATGATCCTAAAGCATCGAAGAAACAATTTCTACATAGTATTTTTTAAATAACCAGCATACCAGTATTTCAGAACATGTGTAAGTGTATATATGGAAGCTAATAGCGAAATTATCAGTTGAAGCATATTTACCTTGATCACTACTTTTTTTCTTAAAATTACATCCTTGTTCATGAATTTTACAAATCCCGAACGTTTAAACATTTCATCTCCTTTATTTCTCACTTGCTTCTACGAAAATAACGACAGTTTGCGGTGATACAATCAAATGGTTTTGGCTAGGAAAAGTTTGCTTTCAACTTATAAGCATTCTTTTTGGGATAATCGAAAATCTTTTTGTGAAATTCGTCCAATTGAAATCAGTAGTGAAACGTAAGTTATCTTTTCAAAATAGTAAAATTCACTGTGGCTGATAATGTTTTGAAAGTTTGGCTGGTATCCTGTATTTCATGTAAACTCTAATTTAGTTTTTATTATTCAATTAGGACGGTTTAATTTAATTAGAACAGAGCAAGAAGTATGAATTGCTTCCATTAATTTCGTTTTCTAGAGAAGCAGTAATTTATGTCTAATCCGAATTTGAAGTATCATTTTTAGACAGTTGATGTTTTCAGAAATGTGGTAGAAGATGAATTAGCTTGCTGTTCAAAGGCAAATGTTTTTAAACCTCTTGCAAAGAATGAGAAAAGCAGTGTTTTGAAGAGAAACTGGATCCGGAATCGGACTTCTTCCTCGAAACTATTAAATAAACACCATCGCTCATTATCTCGCCAACAATTTCGTTTTTCTGTGACATCATTCCGTATCTGCCCATTATCTGCCATCGTTTTGTCATTCATCCTTTTATCGATATTGGAGTTTTCCTTAGTAGCAGCGGATAAGCCGAATTTTACTGATATGGGGACTGAATTAAGGCCTGATAGCGGCAGTGATAATTATAACAGCAATAGGAGTAGTAGCAGTTATGCAGCAGAAACTAGTCAATCATTACGAACAACATTGCGCAAAGTCTATACTAATCAATTTGCTGTACGAATCAAAGGTGGTGATATCTTGGAAGCAGACAAATTAGCAGCAAAGCATGGTTTCATCAATCTTGGACCAGTTCGTTTTCTTTTTCTCAAAATTTCCTAAAAATTTGAAGAATTCAATCTAGAATTTCTAGGTTATGTTATATTTATTGGTCTTCATTGGGATTAAACATTGTAAACAATATTGTTTTGAAATATGGAAAACTAGAAGGCTTTTTTCCATGTCGTTTTCAGATCTTCGTTTCGTTGATTTTTCTGGTTTGAAAAGTCTCAAATTCCCAATAGTCAACTTTAGTAGTTAATCAAATTACTGAATGAGTTAATAACTATCACTAAAATTTTTCCTTGTTAGCAGATTTTTAGGCAGTATATGTTTTATCTTGATTAATTTGAAGATTATAAAAAGTTTGGGAGCAACTGTACTTTAGTGACTGTTGTTAATCCATTTAATAATTTGATTTTTAGTTTTGCTTAATTGCTATTCAACTGAAACATTAATTTTCCCACTCAAAACTAAAACTTCCATTTTTTTATAAAAGAATCGAGAAGCTTGAGAATTCGAAGAAATCTTAAAATTATCGTCTGAATTCGAATAAATAGTGTTGAAAAGTACGAAAAATTTTCAAAATGCCTCCAACATGTCCCTGAATTCGTAATTACAAAATTTGGAATATTTTATAATGAGAATTAAAAAAAAAAAAAAAAAAAAAGATATGGATTATTCACAACCTCAGTCTTTTGATAATATTTATCGTATCATCAGTTTCAATCTTTGTAATTAAGGTTTTGCCAAATGATGAATATTTCTTGTTTGAAAGTCGGCAAACAAGAAAGAGATCGACACGGCATAGAAGGAATGCTCAAACAAATTCCATTGCAAGAGAACCTAAGGTAAAGATTTTATAGGACTTTTAAATTCTTTCTTTTGTCCAAATATTTTAGATCTCACTTCGTTTGTCATTTTAATATTGATATTGTTCGACTTTTTGTCCATTTGCAACTGCACTTTCATTATTGCTGATTTGTAAGGAAGATTGTAGAGACGAAGATAAGTAATAATGCAAATTTGTAATTTCAAAATGTAAGCGATCATATGAAAATTAAGTTCATAAAGAGCATACTACACATCACTTCTTTCAACAATTACTGAAAAAAGTGTAAGTGGCAGAAAATAGATCTTGAGAAAAGTTTGTAATTTTCAATCAAGAACTAAGTGGAAACAGCAATTTTAGAGCAGAGTCTTGAAACTTGTTTTTTCTATATTATATCATTCGTGTAGATAAGTGACCAGATATTTGCTGTTTTTCTTATGCTATATATTGCACTGAATGATTCTGATTTAATTATTTTTGGAGGAATCAAGTGACTTTCTATTACGAATATTTGACAAATCCTTTCCTTCTCCTTGTGGTTTGCATCTGTGAACATATTTGGACGTCGCATACATGACGTACATTTTCATTCAATCAATATCTCCCGCTACTGATTAGACAGATACCGAAGAAAAATGCTTCAAACTGCTCGATAATATAATGAAAGAAATAAAATTTTGTCGGACCAGCAAAAGCTGAAGTTACCATTCCGTATTGCATTAAACTATAGAGTAAGCATTTTCAAGCTCTAAATATGATTTGTTTTAATAAAACTGAACGTAATAATGTTTTAAATTTAACACAATTCAGTAAAATTTTAAACAATACTATGTCAAAAGCATATGCAACTCTCATATCTTCTAAGCTGCTCATCGAGTTTTTACTAGTTGAGAATATTCTAATATTATTCTTTTTATAGCATTTAAATGAGTATATTTATTTAAATTCGGAAAGACGGCAGACTATGTAACGACTGTTCCAAATTGTTCGAATATGTTTTCTTAGCTAATCTGATAAAATGATCAATAACTATTCAAATCATTTTTACGATTGCTGTGGTTTAAGTCAGAATATTAATTCGTTTTTCTTTTTTTTTTTCTTTTAATGTACTGAGTATTAGAATAAGTGTGCATCAAAATAAATTAGATATTGATAAATTCTTAGCAAGACTTATTTATCATCTTAGTGCTAATGCGCCGAATTCTATGTTTCAATTGGCAGAAGAGACATCGAAGATAGTATTCTGTTGATACTGATCACTATTTTGGAGATTTTGTGAACATTTTGAACCTTAAATTAAACCATTAGATTTCGCCTTTTTCTTCCAACTTATTAATAATCTCAAATGATTATTTTGTGGGATAAATAAGGAAGTTATTGGAATTATTGATTCATTTGCTAATTTGATCGGAAACAATTCTAAACTGTTTCAATTGATAAATTAATGGAAGATTTTATGAATTTAAGAGATGAGGAACTGGTCTTATTTGACATAGAATCTTCACACTGGTTTCTCTTGTCTTATAGATGAGATATTCTTTTTATAAACATAGACTTTTAGTTTGATTATAAGGCATTCTGTTATTGCTCTATTGATTAGAATTATATTTCTATTTTCAGCTGTTAATATCTATATTGAACAGAATTATTCTGATATTGTTAACACCATATTGATCAGAATTATTTTGCTACTTTTAAAACTTAGAAGTTCCTATTTGTGAGTTTCCGAAATTGTTGGAGTGAAATATCTAGCGAATTATCTTTGTGCAATCCTCATCAAATTTGACTTTTTTTTTTATAATGGGAATTGTCTTTCCTATTTCTACACAGAGGTTTCACGTTTTTGAGTATTATTGGATTGTTATAATTAAAATTTGTTATAATTAAAAACTATGTTTTCATTGTTTATTCTTCTTATAATCAAGTGGTAGTACACTGTTAGTAGTGCACTAATTAATGCGCTACTAAAAATTTGCTATCACTCTATGGATTATTCAAGTTGAATCATTCCGTTTTATCATTTGTTTTTCGACACTTGAAACTTATCCTAATTCAGAGATCAGTATTGTGCAGTGAGTGTTGTAGTCAGTTTGAACTGAAGGGTCACTCCTTTTTAATGAATAATGGAATAATTGGTAATGAAATAATCTCATATTTTTTAGGTAAAATGGATAGAACAACAAATAGCGAAGAAAAGAGTTAAACGCGATTATATACCTGTGAACGCTCGTTCGCCAACTATTCATTTGCAGCGATTCAAGGTAAGCGTCTTCCATACACTTTATCGTAAATATTAGTTGATAATGCCAATAAGAATTTTTTTGCCTTTTTCTATGTTTTTACATTCATTGATTAAGCCAATTTAAATTTTTGAATTTCAGAAATTCCAATTTGATTTGATAGTTGAATAAAATATTGCTACGCAAGATAGCGATTTTATATTTCAAATGAAAGCTAAATAGAAAGACATAACTGAATTTTATAGATAATTTCAATCTATAAAATTCAGTTATAGTGCAGTGAAACTTGATGCCACTCTTAGATTAGCTGCTCTAATGAATCTTATTATATTATTCAATGAGTGATTTCGATTTGTTCGGTATTTATTTTATTGTTTTACTAAATTTGTAGAATGGATGAAGTTAAAGGAGAGTTTTAATTTCCGACGTTTTCATTTTTGCTAAATTTTGTCGATTAGTTCAGTTACAATATCTGCACAATATATTTATTATTTTCATCAGAAAAGAAGAACTGTAGTAGGTGGAGCGAATAATTAAAACAATTGAAAGAATTTTTATTCCAGAATTTCTAGTTAGGGTATTTTTATTTCAAAAATCAACTCGATAATAACACCTCCAGGGCAATGAAATTAATGATGATCTCATAATAATAACGAGTGATGATGCTCAACAACAACATTCAAGCAACCGAAACAGAAACAATGTTGCCCGAAGTTATTATAATTTGAATGATCCTTTCTGGTCCGATATGTGGTATTTGGTCAGTTTGAAATCATATTATATAGTAGTTGATTCTATATTTTATTGGTTATTCTATTGTGAAGTAACTCAGTTGTAGAATTCAGCAGTATATGATCGTGGATTGGATCATAATGTGCGCGAAGCTTGGGACCTCGGTTATACAGGAAAGGGTGTGGTTGTAACAATATTGGATGATGGTCTGGAACGAACACATCCGGATATTGCTCCAAATTATGTGAATTTTTAAAAAATTTGATCCAAATAGATTAATTGTTTTCTCTTAATGTCTTTATCGGATTTTCAATCTCTGAAAGGAAAAATTTTATTTTCAGGATGCAAAAGCTAGTTACGATGTGAATGATCACGACGAAGACCCGACACCTCGGTATGATAGCACAGATGAGAACAGGCATGGAACACGTTGTGCTGGCGAAGTAGCTGCTATTTTCAATAATTCATTATGTATTGTTGGAATTGCCTACAATGCTCGAATTGGTGGTATTATTTTGGGTTCATTTGCAGGGTGAATATTTGGAAAAAAAAGAATGCAATGATTGAGTTCGCATCATTTCATGAATTAAAAGTAAAAATTCCCGTAGAATAAAGATCTTATGATATAGAAATAACAATGCTCAGGTAATATATTTAAGATCCACGGATCTATTTCCCATAAAAATGAAGTAGAAAAATTCTTGCTTCAGGATTTATCCATTTGATAAATTTATTGAAAATTGTGTGACACTGGGAGATCGTTGCTTGATCATTTTAAGGTATTCAGCCCTGTGTCATCAGGGGTTATTATAATTATGGGGAATTTAAGATATTTTAAATCAAATCAATAATAAATTGTATGAAAATCATTCAAGTTTATTCCTACAAAAAAAATTTTTGCGATTCAATACACCTTTTGACTTGTGGCAGCACTAAATGCAAATCCTTCTTATGAAAAAATACATTCATTAAATTTTGTTTTTAACGTCTTTTCGATGACTTTTACTTTCTTTTAGAGTGTGATAGTTTTCCATGAACAGTTAAACACATGAAGATTATTTTTGCTTAACTACGAGCTGCACAAATTTGAGCTTTCTGATCGATTTGAACTAACTTTTGCTTTGAATTTATTTTCAGCAGAAAGGCCATTACTACGCTTTAAAAGTTTTCTGTTTACAGGGATTAGAATGCTGGATGGTGATGTGACCGATGCGGTAGAGGCAACAAGTCTTGCTCATAATTCTGACCACATAGACATTTATTCAGCAAGCTGGGGACCGGACGATGATGGCAGAACAGTAGATGGACCAGCGAAACTAACAAGACGAGCTTTCGAAAAAGGTATTCGCGAGGTGAGTCGTTAACAAAGAAATGCGACGTAATTCTGTTTCAAAAATTGGTTGCTGAAACTTTGTGTTTCGATTAGATGATAATCTAATATTGATATTGGCATTATTTAGAATTTTCGGAAACTGTCTTGATACGGATTAGGATGGAATTGTCTTTATTAAAACAAATTTTTATGCATTAAACTGAAGAGCTGTTTTTAGGGTCGTCATGGACTTGGTTCTATATTTGTTTGGGCCAGTGGAAATGGTGGTAAAGTTGCCGACTCATGTAATTGTGATGGTTATACTAACAGTATATATACATTATCGATATCATCCGCAACAGAGCACGGCAACATACCGTGGTATTCGGAAGCTTGTAGTTCAACACTTGCTACTGCTTACAGTAGCGGTGCCACTGGTGAAAAAATGATTGTGAGTTCTGAAAATTTCATTTAAACACAAGCTAGATCGATAAGTAAAAGTGAAAATATAACAAGAAGCTACTTACTTTTGCGAATATTTATTTATTCTTCTCAGAAGATGTCTTTGCTACCTGACCTATTCATCGGTTTGAGCACTCAAAAGATGTTTGTTGTAAATATTCATGAAGATCGAAGTAAGCTTAGAGCTTCAGTGTTCCGCTGTTTATTACTATCATATCTTGTAAGAGTGGCATTCTCTTATTGACATTAGAATTCTTTCGATGATAATGAAGCTCTGCATCAATTTAAAAATTTATCCGATTAAAAAAGATAGAAATTTACTGACATTTAATTCTTTACGAAACAGTGTTTGACCCCATCAGTGCAGCTTTGAAATGCTCAATATATGTTCAAATGTTGTTAGGAATGTCAGTGAAGTTTTCAGCTGCACAAATTTTCTGCATGCCCCGAATTTATTTGCAGGTAACAACAGATTTGCATCATTCCTGCACAAATGCTCATACGGGTACATCGGCAAGTGCACCACTAGCAGCTGGCATTGTTGCTTTAACTCTGGAGGCAAATCCTAAATTAACATGGCGGGATATGCAGGTAACTGCATTCGTTCTTTAAATCTGGATATTGCTGGTTAAGGGAATCCTGCCAGGAAGGAAACTTCACTTAATTAGTGGAAAAAATATCGCTGACTAACTGGAATATTATTTATTGTTTCAGCGAGTATTCCATTAAATTTCTCTTGTTATTTGAATGGATTGAAATGCACTAGTGTCGAGAGCCCTTTTAAGATAAGCTGTCGAATTTCATCTTGTAAAATGAAATAAACTGCAAATATCTAAAACAACATGACAAGAAATTGCTTTCCAGCACATTGTTGTTCGCACTGCTAGACCACTCAATCTTCGTGCTGGTGACTGGGTGACAAATGGAGTTGGAAGGAAAGTTTCACATTCATTTGGTTTTGGTTTAATGGATGCTGGTGCGATGGTCCGCCTCGCTAGTAACTGGACAACGGTTCCGGAACAGAGAAAATGTGTAGTTTTTTATCCAGCTAGATACAAGTTAGTTCTTTTTTTCCTTTTTATTTAGATTTTGTCTAAATTTGAACTAAAAGAATTTGCATTCGATTATATTTGCGTAAAAAATGTGGTGTTACGAAATTATTAAACTTTTCAAAATCAAATCGGAATCTTCATTAATGTGCTACTGAAGAGAATTTTATAAGAAAGAAAATATTATGTAGAATAAAATTTGTAAATCAAGTTCATATTTTTTTAAAGCAAAATATAGATATGTATTATTCATTTAAAGAAAGTAAGTCCATAGTGAGATAGCCTTGTTAATCTTATCTCCAGTTTGCAAAAATCATTGCATTAGAAAAAAAGTAGTATCTATATGGCTAAATTAGAAAATGGCTAAATTTCCTTAAGGCTTATATGAAATTCCTGATAGTTTTTCTCTAATTTCGACTGTCATTGTTTTTAATGTTCTTTTTTTCAGGACAGTTCCACACGGCAATCGATTACAGTTGCAACTTTATACAGATGGTTGTGCAAGCTATTCGCGTAATAAAGTTGGATATGTTGAACATGTCCAAGCAATCATTACCCTAACTGCACCTAAACGAGGTGATATACAAATTTATCTCACTTCTCCGTCAGGTAAGTTGTGATATCATGATGATTAGAAAATCGAAGTTTATCAAACAGTTAGAAAATAGAAATAATTATTTTGAAATGGATGGCAGCTTCTTGTTTCATGTAAAACTGATTCCTTCATTGCTGTTCTTAAATCACTGTCATAACGTTATATAATTTTTCCATCATTATTATGTGGACTTTTTTATGAATACCGCTGGATGTTATAGGGACTCGATCAACTTTATTAGCAAAACGGGCTCGTGATACTTCAAGAACGGGTTTCAGAGAATGGGCTTTTATGACAACCCATAATTGGGGTGAAATGGCTGTCGGTTTATGGACATTAGAAATCAATAACGATGGATGGGATGGTAAATTTTTCAAGTCTTTATAAAATGCAATTTACATGTAACTTATATACATATAACTTATATATGTAACTTATATTTGAACCTGTTTTTTTACTTTATTTTTTTATTTTAACGTATTATTTATATGGAATTCGCTGTATCATATAAAAACTGAATTCCATAGTTTGCACTTACATGCGAATTTCTTCAGATGCTGAACTGATTCGATGGGATTTGGTTCTTTACGGTACAGCAATAGAAATAAGCAGTACAGGCGGTACATCTTCGACCTCTTCATCGCCATCATTGATACCACGTTCATTGTCCAGCAAAGTACGGACTCGTCATGGTGATTTATGGGATGACACATCTGCTGCTCCTGTCATCATCGCTTCCAATTACATGGCTTTACTTTCTTCATTATTTAATTTTATTGCATTTTATTTATTTAAGCTTTCTATCCGGTGATTTTTTAAAAAAAAATAAAGATTTAAATTAATTATTTATTTAAATGATTTAATTATAATTAGTTTTCAGTAATCAGATTAAAAAAATAGAACGGAACTTATGAGAAACTTTCCTCAGTTTTAATAGTTGGTTATTGGAATCGTTAAAACTTAAAAAATTTATGAACTGATATTACGAGCTAAATTCATTTAAATAATTACGAAAAACATTTTAAAATTATGTGTAAATAAATGATACGTTCATTTAACAAAGTATGGTATAAGCTTTATAAAATGAGCTTTCATCGTTGGAAGTAGTTCTTGTTTTGTCATTGTCTCATAGGAAATATAATTTGTTGTTTCATAGCACATCGCAGTTTTCACTCGTTATTATTTTTTCATTACTCTATTTAAAATTCAAATTCCCTTTTAAATTTCTTTCCTAAATTTTTTATTTAAATCGTAAAAAATTTAGGAAGGAATTTGCAACAAAAAAATTAATTGAATTTCAAATAAAGGTTTTCCTCCAGTAGAATGCTTCCTGAGCATTCTGATCATTTCACGATTCAATTAAGAAGGAAGAGAGAAAATGATTCCGAAATATCCTTTTAAGTCCCAATATTCAGTTCATAAAGCACACAGTGAATTTTTTGAGAAAGAGAAAAAGTTTAATTCTATTCTGAAAGAAGTCTATATTAAATTCCAGTGAAACTTAATGTATAACTTTTATCCCATACTACCTCTAGCCGTTATTTTTGGTCACGTTGTGGTCGCACAACATAACTAGGTATTTCTATGTTTATGCGTCAAGTATTAATTATTATACGGTTATATTACACTGCATGTTTTATTATGATTTAATTCAATTTTGTTCAATTATTTACTCATATTAATACACTTTAACGCATCAAATCAGATAATGGTACTTGTTAACTTGAACCCTCAAAAGAAGCCTAGTTTTATTATTTTTGCTTACTTAACATGTTATTCCCAAGGAAGCGTTCATCAATTGAAAATAATGATTTATGTGTGGATACCTAACTTGTATTTAAATTTATTTTAATTTTATCTCAAAATCTTAACTATCAATTGTAAGTTTTTTATAAGATTTTTAGAAACCGCCCAGTGTTTTTAATATGCGATTGTGATGAACTTTGTGATTATTTAAAATTTTAAATTCACACGTTTTAATTTAGAAGTGTATGCTGATAAAAAATATTCAAACATGTCCTTTTGGATTTTAAAATAGTTGAATGTTTGTGTTTTCTCTATCTCCATCTGACAATATCTAAGTTGCATTCCTGTGTATGTTTTCGAAGTCTTTTATTTTTCATTTAGGTTATATGCATATTTTCTTCATGTTTAATACTGAGTGATGGAGATAATCCTTCATTCTTTCATTTCATTTTTATGAGTAAAGTAGATAATTATTCAGTCTTTATGAATTTTTGTGGTTGAGTTGAATTTCTAACGAAATTGGATTTCCGGTTTTGACTTTTTATCTTAATGAAATCGTCTTGAATAAGTGGTCAATGATTGTAGACTATGATACAGTACTTATATCTTCAATGTAAAATCCAAAGCCTTAAATCAGCTAGATTATTCTTGAAGAGTGGAGGATATGCAATCTGTGAGAAATGCAAGTTTTCGAGCGCTATTATGACTTTCATTTCTATGAGTATGCTCATCAAATTAAACTTCTTTTCATCTGTAAACGAATCTTTCATTCCTTTTTCCTCTTAGTTCAAATCCTGTACAATACATAATATTGTGTGTATTTGTGTTTTTGTTTTTGTGAAGATGTCATTCACAACATTATCACTTCGATTTGTCCATTTGGGTCTAACTTGTGAAGAAATAAAAGTTTTGAATATTACGAAAATATCGTCCACTTACTTTTAGCCGATTCTAAATAGCAAACATACCATTTATCTCGATATCTGGGCGATACCATCAGATTTTAGTGATACACGTTCGTTTGTATGTTTCGGTTGAAATCGATTTTGAAACGATTTCTGTATTGCTTTTAGAAATTAGATGAAAATTTTATCGGATGAGATGCTGATGATTTGAATGAAACCATAGGCTGGAAGGTTACTAGTCTAGTTCGTAGAATAAATCTTGTTTTTTTTCCTTTTTCCTGAGGTATATGTGGTTCTTTTCAAGTATCACATATGGTATCGTTAAAAGCATACCGTGCAAGGATTACTATCTGCAGTATATCATTATTACGGTGTCTGAAGCATCTAAATCACAATGTTTCGGCCGAAATTGTGACAGGATAAATGGTGGAAATACATGTCCGAAAAGACCTAAATAATTTGAGCATAAATATATTCAATCAAAATATTATATTGCAAAAATATTTCCCACATGATTCATCACTCAAGATGAATATAAAAATGAGTGTTGCCATATCTAATGTAATTCCTAGCGATTATCAGACTTTATCTTCAGTGGTAAATACCGGGAACTAAGTCACATCCAAGTACTTCCGGTCTTATAATCCAGCTTATCCACAGTGATGGGAATGTGGTAAAGAAACGCCCCTTACAGGAATGATAGCTATCGATTGCAAAAAAGGAATTTTGGCTCAGAACTAATCTGGGTAGCACGGTGAGCGATCTCCTTCAATTCTCAACCTACATACTCAATCGTCAACCAGTCTTCCAGAAAATATACCTACAATCTTCCTAACAAATACTCCGGCTATCAATAATCAAGAAAAATACTCTATATTCAGAGATATCCTTACCATTTATCGTTAATCAATTTAACAGTGATGAACTCTTCATCAAAGCTATCATTCACCTCGATTAACGGAAGTGTTGGATCAAAAATTGCTGTTTGTATGGTTCACACTTTTTTCTTTCTATTCACTTTTAAAACCTTAAGTTACTTCTACAGTCAAAATCGCGCTTCTATAAGCAATCTTTCTGTTTTGTAAGATACCTTCTTATTACGTGATAACTCATCAAAAGCCACTGCAGGTATTATCACTTGGAAATTTTCTCTTTAACAGATTCAAAAAGATAATGATAGGAAGCCCATGATATTGTTTATCGCTTTCAACCATGTTGGTAATGGCGATAGTACGTATTAACTATTCCATTTTTTCTACTTCTACACATCGTGAATTCTCCGTAATATTTCTGGACTCTATAACAATTTACAGTTATTTCGAAAATCTAAAAAATGCTATTACAATTCGTCTCTAAACATATTTGACGGAAAATAATTTGAGATAGATTTAAAAAGACGCTATGGACTTGTGAGTAGGAAAGATTTTCAACACATTTTCATCTTCATTTTTAAATAATGCCCTGATCAGACTGATGGATTGTGAATCAAAATATGATAATTTGTTCTTCTTATACTTTACTTCATCTTTGCCTACAGCACAAGCTCGTCAAGAAAGGCAACAATGTCCGAAACTAGAATCATGGAATAATCAGTTATGGAAAGATTGCTGTTAAAAATTTAATTTAGTGGAAAAAGCTTTATATTGGTACATTTGGAACGCCGTTCATGACGCTCTTCACTTTGATTGGAGCTAAATATGAAGAGAATTTGGAGGATTCTGATCAGGAAAGGAGAAATTGGAACAAGATTCTTCCTTTGACTTACTTTCTTAAATTTAGAGTAGTGTAATCTTTTTAAAAAATAATCGTCCATATACAAAATAGTGATGCTATAAACCCAACAATCAGTTTTCAACGTTTTTGTAGATTTATTTGTCAATTTCAGTTGAGACAGGAAACAAAGGCGGTATTGATAGGATCAGAAATGGGAAGGATTTAACTTCTGAAAAGTTGTATGTTATATTAGCACATTTTCAGGAAGCAATATATGATACAAATACGAGACATTTAAAATAATTCTTGATGCAAGATGTTGGAACCATTGACACTTACGGTTTATTCTCTGGCAGTATAAGACAAAATCTATTATTTTGAAGTAATTGAAGTAAAAGATAAAGAACGGTATTTGAGAGACGAATATTACTGATCAAGTTTGGTCGGTTTGTTGACTATGATATTTGGAGGGTAACGTGATATAATGATAGGTAGAAATTGATAACCTAAAAAGCGATAGCTGCAATTTTGCCATCCAGTTTTGAAGAAGTTTTCAAAACGGCGACACAAACTGAGAAATTTTTGTCATTTTTAGAATTAATAACGACGGGAAGCATTTGCTGTGGAATACTCATTACAAAGTGTTCAGCTTGGGAATGAGAAGAACTGTAGACGTATGAAGATTATTTGGTAGCAAAGTGTTTATTGGACTTCCACCGGACAAATCTGAGAAAGAAACAAATAAAGCTGTGAGTTCTTTCGTGAATCATACACTGACGAAGTATAACAGATGTAAATTGAAAATGTTCTTTTTAATTTCGAAATGAAATCATTATTGATCTAATTGATCTGAGAACATCAAAAGGAGATTATAGCCTTATTTCTTTTCAAAAATATCAGTAGCATTTATATGCAGGGATTCGATCTTACCATTCTACTAGAGGATTAGAAATCATCCGATAAGTTACTGTTTCCAGAACCATTCCGGAATAGTAGTGCTTGCTTTCCATTGCACGCTTATTAAATATCTTTTCGGAAATGTATGCGTAGTGTCGTCACATACATCTTATCCATTTGGAGAGCATTTCATAAGTAGAAGTGAAAATAACTGAAATAGTTATTCAAATTATCTTTCACTGCACTTTGAATATGCATGATATTCACTTAAACTTGTAAAAGCTTTATTTAACTTTGTTTCTTATTTTTTCGTCAGAAAAGCGAAACTTAAAGACTGAAAACATTCATAATCAAATATTTGGAAGTGAAGCATGTGAAGATGAGTACTGTTCATATCCTTTCGGACAGAAGTGAGAGTTGACTAAGAATATAATATCATTCGTGAAATGATATGAAATAAAAACAAAGTTGGATAATAGAAAATTGAAGTAGACGAAAGTTTGTCGAAATCGGAAAATATAGCGAGCTTTACACCACAGATCATAATTTTTTCGCGTATTCTTCTGTAGACAAGAGGAAACAGAGTGGTAGTCTATGAAAAATAATAAATTACAGAAGTGGTATGTTAATTATACGATTTATAAAATAATCCTTTTTTTTTTTTTTTTCAGTAGGATGTAAAATTGCTCATGTAATATTCTGGATTTTGGTCGAAGATTATTGAAAATGTTTCCAATTTTTTTTTTTGTTTCTCGAAGTTTGAGATTAGACTTGGGTATCATTTTCAAATTTTTTTAATAGAAAATCTAAATTAATTTGAAATCCAAGTATCAAAAGTCATCTAAATATACAGAAAAACCGCATCATATGAACAGAAAGAGAAGCCACAGTTTCGGTGGAATGGTGCAACAGACGACATTGATTTTACTGATTTTCTACGCGATTATAAATGTGTCTTTTCTTCCGTGACATTACTTTGAGGAAAGAATGGATAAATATCTCAGGCGAGCTATGATCAATCAGTAAGTTTGCATGGTTGGCTGGCTTTGAGAGTTCATGAACTTTCAAGCAACTTGATGCACAGTTGGAATGACGAAGACTATCCAACAAATTTAGAGCTGCAAGTTTGTAATTAATATCTTTTCAGCACTCAAGTTCCTTTCAAAATATGGTGACAGTTAAAAGCATGTTATTTTGGTATAGATAAGCAAGACTATCAGCGAATAGATCATACACCACTGAGACTCCGATTACTGAAAGAACGATAATAATGAATTTTTACAAATATGAAGTACGACGAACTTGGAATGGTCTTGCAATCGATCGCTCGATAGGATGCAGTATGGAAAAGAAGGACTCATATAGTCCGGAACTGGATTGGAATTGAATTGGATTTGAGTATTTGACGAAATTTTCCATTTTCTTTTTTTTTTGAAACAAGTGAAATGGAATTGTTCTTCTGTTTGGCATTCAATATTCTTGCATGGATTTATGAAACTTTGATAGATAAAATGGATCTTGCACAGGAAATATATCGAAAGCTTAAGCAGTGTTTTTCTTGATTTTCATTTGTCACTGAAAACTCATCCTGTTCCTTTTTTGTTCTCTCCAGAAAAGACTGATTCTCCTGACAGAAACATTCCATTCAACTTCAAGTACATCCTGTTTCTGCATTTTCACACAGTTAGTTTGCTACCATTTGCATGTCAATGCAGTAAGGATCTCTCTGAAATATTCTCCGAAAGCTGAGTCTAATATTTCAGATACAGTTATGAAGAGCTAAAAATTCTGAAACGGTTCGACTGATCATGAAGTAAGATCGATAAACTTTGTCTTCAAAATGGATTCGATAACGAATTCCCAGTGACAGATAGTGGATGATAGGTGGCTGATAATAAATACTCTAAAGTAGTAGAAAATTCAATCGTGCACATACATGTCACATTTCACGTCATTTATGTCTCGCCCACGCACCTACTTCGTCCCTTTCGCCCACACACACACACGCACATGCACACTTTGAAAATTTGCAGTTGTCGCAGTATTGCAGCGTTCTTCCAGCAGTTTGTCATCTGGTTGGCTGAATTGTGTTGAAAGGGTGTGAGGAGTTGGCAGTACTCTGGACGGTTGACTGTTGAACAGGCTCGAGATGACCAGCAGATTCGTATTTCGCTTTCTTCTTGCACTTGCGATTTTTGGAACGTGTGAGTTCTTTCATATTCGTATGAGGCATCGATTTCATCTCCAATCATCCACTACTTCCCTGAGCTATCATTTGAAAGAGATTTGTTGAAGTATGCAGTGTTGTGAAATGCCTTTTTCCAATTCATAACCTCCACACAGTACTCATCTTTCCTTATCTGTCGCTCACATCGCGATTTCAAATCATTTTTTTGGTTCTTTTTGGAATCCAGAGAATGTGTTGCAGTAAATGTATAAATTTTTAGTTCTTTGAGGTAGTAGTGCCTTTTCATCATTTCATGCTGCTTTCAGGTTTTGTTATTGTGAAAGGAGATGATGAAGTGGACGGTGAAATTGAAGAGGAGATCCCTGTGAATGATGAGGATGTCACCGCAGTTCCTGGTGATAAGGTAATTACTACATGTGATCAGTGTGGTCGGTATTCGGGAATTTTTTTATGAGGCGTTTTTTTGAAAAGAGGGATGAGCTGTTTTAGATTATTTCCTCCTATCATTGAATTCCAATTTTTTTAAAGTTTCCAAGTTTATAACCTGTGCATAATAAAAGTAATGATATACAACATCTGAACTGATTAGAATTATAAGCATATTCTAAATGTAAAACATTTTAGATTTCCGATGCAGTGGAAGTTGATAACATGATGAGACCTTCTCCTGATGTTCATGTGGCTTTTATTTTTATTCAGCCTGAGAATCCAGAAGGTACTCTTTATCCGAACTTATCATTTATTTTTCTTTTTCTGTTAGTCAACTTTACTCAAATAAGTGTGATTTTCCAGCATTAATTCTTTTTTTAGGTCTTCCTGGCGGCAAGCTTGTCCAATTTTTGATGGGATTCCAAAATCGTGGCGAGAAAGATTTTACTGTGCATTTTTGCGAGACTTCTTTCCGCTATCCGCAAGATTTCAGCTATCATATACAGAATGTTAGTATTATTTTGATCTGAAATAATTCTTGCTGAAGGTTATTGAGATTTTTTTCTTGATTTCGACTAAATTTAATTTTTTGTTGTTCATTTCATTCAATTTCTTATCTTTTGAATTTTAGTTCTCGAGAGTACACTACAATCGTGTTGTAGCAGCTAAACAGGAAGCTACCTTCAACTATGCCTTTTATCCATCTGATCAGTTTGCTGGACGACCACTGGGGCTTGTCGTAGAATTACAGTACCAGGA
Source organism: Onchocerca flexuosa (assembly GCA_002249935.1). Classification (NCBI taxonomy): domain Eukaryota; kingdom Metazoa; phylum Nematoda; class Chromadorea; order Rhabditida; family Onchocercidae; genus Onchocerca; species Onchocerca flexuosa. Next base: position 3,087,003 of record KZ269977.1, on the reverse strand, counting down.
TAATGATGGAAACGCATACAAAAACACGGTTTTCAACGAAACTATAACGATTGTTGAAGATGAATCAAATTTTAACACGGAAACTGGATTTCTCTATGTCATTTTTGCAGCTGTTGTTGTTTTAATATTATTGGCTGGACAGCATTTCCTTTCCAAGGTTATTAAATACCAAATTTCTGAACATATCACTGACTTTATGAAGTATTTACTCATAATATGAATTTCATTTTAGTGGTCCGCATTGTTTGCATATGATATCCTTATTTAAACTCACAGATGCAACTAACATAAATGCCAACATTTGTAAAAAGAAGTGAATGATGCAAAAAAGGAAAATAGTTAAATTTGAGTTCATAAAAATTTATAAAACAAATAAGCGCATGTGCATCTAGAAACTTTCTTGACGTATAATTTATGGTAACTCATAAAACAAATATAACACATGTATATATTTAGAGACTTTCTTGAAGACATAAGTACAATGTCTATGTGCTAATGAGAAACAAAATAATCTTAACTATCAAATACGAAATAGTCTGAGGATTTCTTGATTGATGACCATTATTTGCTACAGTTGAAATATTTCAGCTGACAAGAAAACATGGAATGTCCAAAAATCGGCAGACACAACCGATTGAAATAGGAACTAGCAACAAGAACGAAGTTGATTTCGAATGGATCCCGCGTGAAGTACTTAATCACAGTATGAATTTCACTTTAATAGTCTTCATTAAGATTTTAAGAAAGAATTTTAAGAACAATTTTCTGAAGGACAATTATTAGTGTAGAAATCATTTTTAATTTTCAGACATGTATATTATATTCCTTTTTCCAATAATCTTATGTTTTGCAAATTTCAGATAAATCTCCGAAACCAGGATCTCCAAGGCAACGGAAATAGACATAGCGGTTGGAATAAACAAATGATGTTGTTATTGTTATTTTTGTTTTTTTGGAAATTATAATTAATAGCCTAAAACTTACGAGTATGTTATTTAATGAAGAAGCTGGGATTTTTATTCAAAAAATTCAAAAATGTGATGAGTCATGTTATATTTAAGTCACACCCATTTTCATAAAAGTTTATATGTTAAAGAAGTTGAGGAATGTTCACATTGTCTATGCTAGATTGTTCAAACTAGAACAGTCCTATAGTTTATGCACAAAGAAGTTGAATATAAGAAAATATATTACATTAATTCATTTTAGGGTTTTGGCAGTATGATATTCATATGGTCATTTTAACATTGTTACTATTGTTTTCTGATTGTATATGATCATTTTATGCAAGCAGTTTACACTTCTTCCACCTTTGTTTCTTTTAGTTGCTTTACATTTGTGTTGTAAAAAAGTGGGAAAGTTTTTTTTTGTTTGGCTCTCGAACAACTTTATTTGAAAAAATTATTGAAGAATATTCTGTTGAAAATATTATTTACTTCAAGCAGTCTACGTCAATTACATCAACTTTTCTTCCTCATTTTATTCGTTGTCTCTTTTTGTGTAGCTTGCGAAGGTATTATCTATCTAATTTGTGCGAATGTTTTTGTCAATAAAATAGTTCTTCATATTGTCTGCAAGTGCTGTACAGTGGTATTATCCTTGTGGATAACATCGGATTTGCGATTTATAGAAATGACACGGGAATGGCTTACATAAAGTTTTATCTGAGAACTGACGTTTCCGGCGTTAACTGGTTATTTTATATCCATTTGAATTCGTGTTCAGATGAGTGGATTTGTTATACTACCATAGCTCTACTGTCTTGCTATATTGAATGACAATTTTCAGAGTATCATCAACCAGAATGGATCCATTTGGACCTATGCATAATGAAACAGTTGAATTGTTGAGTGCAAAAGTCGCTGATTATGGATTGCCTTTATTTACGAGTGATGGTAAAATTTCTTTAACTTTGTATCTTGTTCTCTTAAACGGAGAATATATTATCGATTCTTTTATTGACTGTTATACACCACTCCAAACTACTGCAATATTTGTGCTAAAAGAATTCTAGTTTTTAAGGAAGTTAGTCGTCAAATTTCGAATATGCTGCTTTTGTATAATTGCTATTGGATTGAATTTTCCCTCTTCCCTTCTTTATGCATTGAGATGAACTTTTTATATTGTTGATAAGATATGATGTTGTTAATATTTAGCTGATTTACAAAATGGTGAAAAATCGGAAGGCTTCGAAGAGATGTTAGATTCAGATTTAGACGCCAATTTACTTTGCAGGTTTGTTTATTTCCCATTATATATGCATTAATAACAAAAAATGAGATTAGATTTTTCTTTTTTTTTTTTTTTTGATTGCAGGATCATAAAATTGGTCCTTGGAAATTGTCTGCATTTATGGATCTGAAACTTGTATTTTTCAAAATGAGAAAAGAAATATTGTTTAATTTTTATGGAATAACAAGAAATTTGCTGGTATCAGTCTATGTTTATCTTTAGTTATTTATCGGATTTGTGCGTTGCTGAGAAAGAAAACATTTCGAATGGTGTTATTGAAGAAAATTCTGAAATTGGTTTATTACATGCATGTAAGAAAAGTATAGATCTGCTGAAAGAACGTTACATTAAATGTACTGAGGTTGGTTTTATAATCGACACAAATTGTGCTTGTTATTTTTTTATCCCTTTCTTTTTCCAACACCAGCTTTGCTTTTTTTCTCCGAGGACTGGTTCAGAATTTCAGAAGTATCAGAATTTTTGATTCAATATTATTTCACATATTGCCTTGTACTGTCATAAGAAACATTATGATTTAATCAGTTGGTGAACGAATTACGAAGTAATTATGAAATGGTTACTGAACGAACTTCTTCACTGCATAATGCATGTGATCGAATGATGGCTTACCAGACACAAATTGCTGCTGGAGCTGAACAAATTCATGCAAACCTTTACTATTATACTCAATACGAGTCTATCATGAAGGTGAGTTTGATTTTATTTATGCTGAATTAATATTCAGACATGCTGAGTGGTTTACGAAGATAAATATTTTTGTGTGTTTGTGTGTGTGTATGTGTTTTTTTTTTTTTTTTTTATTACTTTTTAAGCATATATTCTAGAAACTAAATACTGGAAAATTGTCGATAACGGGACAAGTATTTACGCAGATTTTATCGACAATCGATGAATGTTTGAGATTTTTGAAAAGTCATATGCATTACAAGGATTCAGGAACTTATGTTGCCAAATATGAACAGTGTTTGTCAAAGTATTATTGTTTTGCTTTCCTATGAACCCTGTATGTGAAAATATTCTTTCTCGATCACTCATTATTTTCTATTGAGAAATGATGGATGCTAACTGTAAACAACTAGTAAAAGTATTGCAAAAGTAATGATCGCGATTCAGAGTAATAATTTAAATAAGGTCAAGATATCTCTTTTACGAGCAAAGATAAATGAAAAGCTAAGATTTATGCATTTTTCAAACAACACTTTTAGTCGTTTAAATGTTTTCAATTAATGCAATTTAGAGCAATGACAGTGATAAGAATGGGTGTTATGACCGATTTGGAGGCAAGTCATAGTGCCGTGAAGGATAGACATATGAAACTAGATATCGACAGTATGTTATTAGTATTTTTAAAAAAAAGAAAAAGATGGCAGGAATCTTAAGGAAGATTCGGAATCCAAGAACTATTTACTAATTCGTTTTATAGGCCGTCAAAATGGTTATAGCGATGACGATACTTTCGCGCTGCTATATGGTGTTTTCGCTGCTCGAGCCAGTTCTGTCCGATCAGCTCTTAATGTAGCTGAACAACACTTTCGAGATATCACAGAATTTCATTTGATGGTAACTGATTGTCAGCAAGCTTATTTTAGAATACGATATGAAATGCTTGAACCTGTTATAAGAAGTACTATTGAAGGATTGAAGAGGTTGTTTCTTTCATTATTCCAAATATTTTGTGTATCAAATATCTTCGTCCTTTCCTTGCATTATTTGAACATCTCTTACTTAATTTCAGAGAGTAAAATTTTTAATCATTACTAGTTTTTAATTTTATATAGAAATCATGAAAACAGCTCGTGTGCATTGACTCGAAATGGTTGTGCTTTTTTACTTCGACTTTGTGATGATGAATTTCGACTATACAAGCAGTTTTTTACAGTTGGTGAGTGACGCCTTCTGGATGATAATGCAAACGTAAATTTTAATTGTTACTGCCTTTGTCCTGAAAAGTTTTTTAAATTTGATCATAATCGTTATAGGCGATGATGGTAGTGGTTCAAGATCTGTCGCGATATCAACTCCGTCAAGTCCACATGCATTAATTTTAGCACCATTTATCTCAGGAACAACATCATTCGATGATTTTATCGAGTCACTGTGTCGTGTTTTCTACGATATTTTGCGACCTATTATTATACACAACCCACATTTGGAAACTCTTACCGAGCTATGCACGATTTTGAAAGTGATATCTGATTTTTTTTTAAAATAATTATTTCATTTCAGAAAGTTTGTATTGACCTGAAAATTTAAAAAACTAGCTCATTTGTGAGATAATTGGCTGTCTTAATAATTGATAATTAATGAGTGAGAACTATAATGAGTGAAGTGAGAACTTTGACGGAAACAATAGGGAAGCAGTCCACAACAAGATAAGATATTTCTTTATCAAATATTGATTTAATGCGAATGATGTTTTATGTCCAAAATGGAATAATTTTGTTATATGTAGAAAACTGCATCGTGTGCTAGAGTATAATTAAGCAAGCACTTTGAAAAATATTGAAATTTTTTTTGTTATGCAATTTTAAGGTTGAAATGATTGAAGAACGTTGTGGGCTTATGCAATCAGTGATGTCAGTAAAACGATTAGTAGGTTATACGAGCGGTGAGACATCGTCACCATCCTACACTGATGACTATATGGCTAATCCACGGAATGGATTTGTACGAGTTATGACTGAATTAGTAGGTGACGTTGCTGAACGAATCGTTTATAGGTAAATTTCGCAAAAAAAAAAATCATACATTTCAGATTTCAGCTTGTGTGATTAAATGTAAAAATGCTTTATAATATTATTGTTCGACCCTATAAGTATGCTCACTATTATATGAATTGTAATGGTGAACTAGATAATTGCAGAATTAGTTTATACGCTCAGTCGGATATAGTCGAATTCACTCCATCGAGTGGAGATCTTGCATATCCGGAAAAACTGGAAATGATGAAGGCAATTGAAAAGGAGCACACTGTAGAAAAGGTTATTACTTTTTCTGGTATTCATGTTTCTTTACTAATATCATTTAAAATGAAAGAAAACAGAATTTTATTCAGAATAACTCAAATGCAGCTTCATCGATTTCTGCAATAAATCTTTACTGTTTATGGTATCCAACTGTCCGACGCACCGTGCTTTCTCTTTCGAAACTATTTAAATGTTTGGAAGTAAGTTTTTTATTCATTCCCTTGATTGCATGACCAGTACTTCAATCTGATTCTGGTATCAAAAATTTCATATTTTTACTTAAATTCATAAAATTATCGATATTTCAGCCTTTAGTATTCCAAAGTATTGCTCGTGAGCTGCTGATAGCGTGTTGCCAATCATTAGAAGATGCAGCTGAACAAATTCGAAATACCGCTGCAGAGAAAATTTCTCGCAACCGTCGATTTCTGGATGCCGAATTATTTATTGTGAAACATCTGTTGATATTGCGTGAACAAACAAGTCCTTACAGAATCATTATGCCACCTGGTAAGTTTTGCAGTAATGTTGTAGAACTATTCTCGAAGCTGGAACATGTAGCTGACCTTTATTCGCGGTAAGTGAATAACAACTGTTATAGAGAGTAAAGCTGGCTTATGTGTAACATACCCTTTTTGGCAATAAAACAATTTAGTATTTGAATTTTAATGTTCTCTCTTTTTTACAAATCCTCTCATAAATCTTTACTAATTCACAGATATATGCGAATGATCTAACAGCGGATGTATATTTTTCTATTATAAACAATTTTGTTATTGTTCCATTGATTTGATAAAATCTCTAAAAACTTTTATTTTAGGGAATACCCCCGCTGATACTATTCCTCAGCGCGATTATGTATTCGACTTTAGCAAATACAGAATTTCTGCTTCGCAGCTCTTTCATGATCGGCATAGATGGTTTGAATTGACGTCAAATAATGCCTTTTTGGAATTTTTGTTGCAAGTATTATTTCTGTATATATATTTTAGTCAAATCAAGCATCAACTTTACAAAAGATCACTTTTTTTTTTTGGAATAGTGTTTATTTCAATTTTTTTTTTTAAATACAGAAGTTTTTTTGAAAGTTATGTAATATATTGTTAAGAGTTTAAATAACATGTTAATTTACTCATTTTAAGGTACCACTAGCAGTTACGGAAGCAGCTGGTGATAGCCGGCGAATTATTGACGTTCGGTTGAAAACTCACTGTCATAATCTTATAAATACAACTAGTGATATGATTATTTCTGAATTCGCGGATTATATTGCTAAAGCAGAAGAGATAGTAAGTCTTTTCAAACACGTTTAACTTGATTTGACTAAAAGTCTTCCTTCACACCATCTAATTATGCTAATTTATGGAAGTGATTCTCTGCAATAAGTTTTTTTAGGTAGCAACACCTGATTTTGACATTGCAAATAACGAGTCTCTGAAGGCAAGTAATATGCAAAATTTTGCTGGTCAAGCATATAAAAAACTGACCCATTTGTGGCCTGAGGTAAATTTCTTGTTAAGAAATGTAATTTGTTATTTTAAGTATTCCTGTCTCTGAATTTTCTCTTAAGCTTGATATGCTTCTTTCATTGCTGGCAATATTGATATTTTTATCTGTTTCAAATTACATCACTGCTAATAGTATTTAAACGGACATTGTTATATTTTAATTATAAATAATTGCATTTAACCTCATTTCAGATCAAAGAATGTTTCGATCTGTATATAAATTGCAAAGAAACTGAAAATATCTTACTGCAGCCGATAAAGAAGCGAATAATTGATGTGAGTTTCTGTCCATCGACATTAGATCTGCTTTAAGACACTATTATGATAGAGTTAGAATTGTTCGAATTCGTATTTAATAAGAGTTGCCAGTGATTTGTTTTCATTTAGTTTAGAATCTTCAATGTCTATTCTGAATTTCAGCTATTCACACGCGCAAGTACTTTTGTTGATAAATTTTATAATAATGAACAGAAGCAAATAGCTGGTCTTCCTACTCAAGAACATATATGGTTGGTAATGAACGCTTAACATCCCGATTTGATATGATTCTAAATTGTTCTTTATTTATTTATGAGACAAAATGATATGTAATATAATTTATTGCTATTTCATTTGAGTTCTGGAATGAACATACAATAGAGATCATGAAGTCTTGACCAAATTCTAATTATCACTTCGTTTTTGATACTGGAAAATTATTTCAACATTAGATCAGTTTGCGTTTTTTGATATTGTTTTTTTTTTTTTTTTTCTTTTGCACACTGAAGTCATGATATGCGGGCAAACATAATTGGGATTCTATAACAATTATTGCAAAAATCATTGATCGATAAATATTGATTTGTTTCATTCTGCATCAACTCAGCGATATTACGTTGGTGAGTATCGCTTAACTGATATGTATTTGAGTGATATTTGAACATGATTGATTTGAATATTATTAAATTAGTCAAAAAAAAAATGTTTACTTGGAAATCATTTCATCGCTAAATATAATAGACAAGTGATTCGAAAATGATGCACATCAATGATTGTCTTATTAGTACTTCAGTTCCTTATGTGCTTTGCCTTTATCAATTCTCTGTTCGCTGTGATTTTTTCCTCTTCGAATTCTTAATCCATTTCTCAAATATCTCGGTTTCGATGTTATCTGCAAAAAACTCAGGATGAGTTTTTTTTTTTTTTTTTTTTTTTTTCAAATAAATTTAAGATGATGAAACATCCTATTCATCTCGATTTTCGGAAATTTGCGATACTTTGTTGTTTTCATTATATTTTGTAATTTATTTCCAAGATGTAAGTCATCGTATATGGTAAATGCTTGCACAGATAACTCATCACTTTCAGAGCTAAATTGTATGTCAGAAATGAAGGGAAAAATTAACGATGATTTCCTAGTTGAAATATCGAATTGCTTTTACGTAATCTCTTGTTCTTTCCAAGAAGTAATGCTACGTTTTCACAATTTTTAAGTAGTTTACTATATGCAGTAATCTGACTTTTTGTGCGTTTATCTAACTGAAAATTCAAAAATAAAAAATTAATTGTGCAGATACGTTGAAAATTTACTTCATACATATTGTTGTATGCGAAGCAAATAATTTATCTGAAGGAAACGAAATGAGCATTTTAGTAAAGTGCTTATCCGATCCTGGAAGAGAAATCGCGTATTCATCGAGACAAGAGAGTGTCTGTTATAGATCTTTCTCCAAATGATAGAAAGTCATTTATGCACAAATTATTGATAGTAGAAGTGCAAGGGATTAAAAGATAAATCCAGAAAATTCTCTGGTACTCCAAACACAATACAGTGACGTGTCTTGCGATAAAGTTTATTATCAGTTATAACCCGCGTCGATAATCAGTTTGAAGAGTCGGATTCATAGTGGTGTATTGATATCGTATTGCATTAATGTCTACAATAATTTTAAACAAATTTGCACTGAATTTTTGAATGAAAATGAAATAAGAAAGAAGAGGAAATTGATCAGGTTGCTTTTATGAAAGATTACCAAAATCAGTTGCAGTTTTAACATTTGAATATTAAACTTCAGATATTCGCAAGTGTATTTTACATTCACTTTTTTTCAACTTGTTTCTTCGATCTTGGAATTTTCTATACTGATTTTTCTCCAGTAATTGAACTTTTAAATAGGATTAATAATATACAGTTATATTTAGGACAGAAGGGCTTTGCAGAACTGAAGTTTAATATTCGAAAGTTAAAATCCCGAAAAATGATAATGAAGAAAAGGTAACAGATAATTAATTTGTCGCGAAAGTGTTATCATTACAGTTTACTTGGTGATATTACTGTAAGACCAAAAATCATGATAGTAATAAAATTATATGTGAATAATATTTAAAGGTGAATAATTACGATACTGGAAAATAATCGTCTTGTATTGGGACTTGCCCAAAAGTTCGTCAAATAACTTTATTTGTCGCACGAACATTTTTCTTGGAAATAAATAGGAATGGGGATTGAAATGGTTGAAGAATGGAAAAAAAATCAAGGGGAAATACATGCACTGAAATGAAATAGATCCACTGATTGTTAGAAATTGTGATCCAATGGCCAGCGTCTTTCAAGTCTTCTTTATCATATTGTCATAAAGTATTATTTCAGAAGAACTGATAGCAACTCATTGATAATTATCAGCACATATCAACCAATGAAATGCATCATCATTTATGCTATTTTCAATGAATGAAATGTTTACTTGTATATAGTATATACTTGTATGTACTTGGTGATATGCATAAAAATCCGAAATTCGAACCGCTACATGTAGCAGTTCGAATTTAAAACCGAGAATTTTAATTTTTTTTCTGTTCCGGCCACAAAACTAAAATATTAATGGCAAATACTGCTAGATATAGATTGCTAATCTACCATATTTCTTCTGGTCTCCGCTAAGTATTGCTGCATTACAAAAGGAAGTGAGATTGAATTCAATTTTTCACTCTTTTATATTCAATTTTTTTTTCGTTTTACTCCAAATAACTAGTTTTAGCATGCCAGAGTGCAAAAATGGTTGACAATGAGCACAGATTGGTTTATTGGTACTGTTTCACCGCGCTTACATATTACTTATATGAAGACCCTTTCCCAGAAGTGTAACTGACAAATCTGAATTGTTCAGAGATACCTGCACTACAATATTTGATTTTTTCAGCTAAATGTTAGAATTGCTATCATCATCATCTGAGATTAATATGCCTTGGAAAGTTCGCTAGAATAATCAGGAATTCTAGTATCTAAAGATTAAAGTTTTTCTAAAAAGATTAGAGAAGATTTGGCACATTTTTCAGTCAATTTTTAGCAAAATACTTTCGTATGACCAAGAGTAATATATTCAAATTAAGTGATTATCCAAAGTCTTTTCCGGAGATCTGGGCTACGAAAGAAGTAAGTACCAGTGCAGCAGATGTTAATAGGATAACGATACTTTCGTCGAACTTATTTAATTTCGATTCTCTTGGCTTATTTGAATTACTTGTTGGTGTTTTCAGAAAATTGCGAATGGAAAAGACAGTGAAATGATAGATGAACTTTATACTCTGAAACTTATGTCACATTTACAATCTTTGCGATTCTCAAAATGAGTTTTACGAAAAAAGAATAGAGAATACAAGTGAAAGGAGAGAAAGCGGACTCATTTCTGAATTTACTGCTTTCATACTAATGATGCAAGTAATAAGTTCTTTAACAAATTATAATTAGACAACGAGTAATTAATTGATTTATGACACAACTGCTTATGATGCAAAATGATATAGCTTATAAGCAGAAAAGAATTTAATAGCCCGTAAGTGATTATCACTGTCACGACTTTGTTCGATTGTCTAAGGATTGAGTTCAACATTTAAAATATCACTAAGGAAGAAGTGGAAACTCCTCTCCTATTTCGAATCCAGGGCTTGAGCAATGAATATTTAAAACCATAACACTACATCGTTTCGCAATTTAGGAGTTCGTTCTGAGCGACTATAAGTCCAAAACTTATATCCAAAACATTTGATGAACTTAAGAAACAACGCGTTTAGCCATAATCATAATCGATAAAGTATTGTTGCAAAAGACTATGAGTGATCGACGTTATTGGGAAGACTGAAAGTTCAAAAGTTTATAGATGCCGGCGATTCCATCTCTAATTTGAATTGGGACAGCAGCTAATCTTACAATGTCATTTCAAAGCCTCAACTGGTCTTAAAATCTATAACTACCTTAAAGTAGGCAAAAAATATATACATATGCGAATTCATACGATGTACAAGCGAATTCGTAATTTCTTTGACACATCAGTTAATGTAAACTAAAAAACGAAAATAATTAATCTCTTTGACACATCAGTTAACATAAACTAAAAAACGAAAATAGCATTAGAAGCATCCGATGATAAAAAGTGGAATCCTTCATTATCGAGAAAACTGGAGGATCTCGTCATAAATAAACCATCAAATCGAGGGGATTGGAATGTTAGAATTGCCATCGCACAGGTATATTTTTATGTATCTTAAATTAAAAAAATATAGAATTATCGAAGATTAAATTTTCAGTTCCTCAATACTATGAGTATTATTCATCGGAACAACAACTTAAACTCCTTGTTCCTTTTAAAACATAAAATTTAGGTTGTTTGTTATTCATTTATTTAAATTTATCTGAATTATGAAGAACTTCGTTCAAGAATGAATGGTCATTCAGTCATTATTCCTTCTATTCTTCATTTCAATTGAAGACCTCCATGGGAAACGCACTGTGATGATTTTAATAACTCGAATGAAACCAAATGTGCATTTATTTTTAGATTCTAGATTTTTGCACGGCAGATCATTACAATTTCAATTTCACATACCACAAACTCGAAGCAGCAGCTTTCGATCTGGATCTTGAGGGTAGACAATAAACTAGCTATAAGGATTATAGATCTTTTTGAATTTAGATTTATGGTCGTGTCACATTATAGAGCCTGAACGCAGACTTTCAACAACCTTAAATTTACAGGAAAGTCACGATTTCTTGGAAGTAAATAGTTTCAAGGTTCGAAATAAAAAATTTACTGCTTTCATAATTGATGCCCTACTTCACAGGTAAAAAATATGCAGAGCCAAATTGAAAGTCCATTAACTATATCCCAGTTTTGAGCATTAAGTAACTATCTAATATGGTTATTAATATTTCTGTTTTATACATATCAATATATTGCGTGTAATTTTAAACGTTGTCGTTCCTGAAATGTTGATAAGGTTTAATATGAGAGTAACAAATACAGGACAATTTTGTAGGATTATATTATACAGTATATGTGTTTTAGCACCCATAGAAATTCTTCTAGATAAATTTAATTGCTTTACCCAGCAGTAGATTTCGTAAATTCATATGGACGAATCTATGTGATGTCCACGAAAAAGACATCAATACTACCATCTTTCGAAAAAATGATCCACTGTACGGAAAAATTAAATGAAGCGAGGAACAGAGTTGGAAATGTGTAACTAAAGCTAATAGATGCAAAGCCATTCCAGACTGCGAAAATTGATTCGAAAAACAAGCTAAGTCATGAAACTCTCAAAACATCCGAAATCACTGATAAAGTATCGGGTATATGAAAGAGATTTCGAAATAGCAAAATCCATCAAATGTCTTGCCTGAATTTAAAAAAGAAAAATCGAGAATATTTGTGTCAAACTTAGAGGTTCGAAATAAATGCCAATTATCGAGTTTCCGGAACATTTCCAACAAGAGAAACTAAGAATTTTGTCACTTGAATGAAGGAGAAATCAGACAATCCATCGATAATATCCTCATCCGAAAAAAACAGCCTCCTAGCAGATTATCTTCTCCGATAACAAACAAATTCTCTCATGCTTTATCACTAAAGCAAGCAGTTCCTCTAAAGATAAGCGTTTCCCTAAATAACAAAGAAGATATTCATAACACAAATATGATATTGATGTGATGGAGTATGCTGCCATTAAAGATCAAAATGCTCCAAATCGTTTTGCACTATATTGATTTAAAATCAGTCTTGATGAATCGGAATTTTATTACTTTTTTTTTTTTTCAGGATTTTCTTACCTGAACAGCATGTTAAATATTGCCAATAATTATGTTTTAGAATAAGTAATAGATAAAACAGCGCATCTTACTGGCTGTTGCAGCTCATGTATGCTAATTTTGTTACACTGGATGATTAATCAGAATTGATTTTCGAGAGATCTCTTATTGTTGATCTGATATATGTAATCTGATTTCGGAATGTGATATTGTTATATCAAGCAATTAAATCTCATCCTGTCGAATAAAAATTCCTGAAAAGATCTTTCTTTTCTTCAAATCAAATGTGTCACAAAAATGTCGCAAGCACTACAAGTAGAAAGACAAATAAACAATGATTGATATGGTATGCCTATGTGGATGCGAAAAACGAGACCAAATTAAAGAAAGCTTAGAGTACAGAAAATGATCGATATAGTTTTATACAAGAAGGGAAAGAAAAAGCAAAGTAATCGTATCAAAAATTAATCAACAAAAAGAAAAGGAAATATGCTGTGAGATCGCTATCTCATCCGGTTGAAGTTCTGGAAGAGGAAATTAAAAGAGTTCTATACAGTCTTTTCCTCTTCAAATACAAACAACGTTCAAGCCCCTTCTTGAAACACTAAATCGTGTCAGAGGTCAGGTCATTACATTGCTTTACGTGTCTGATTTCAACTTTTGAAGTGTGTTTAACGATGAGAGAATTACTTCATACAAACAACAAATCGCCTTTCCTTCTTTCGCTTTCATCTTACCTCCAACTAAACCATGATGCAAAAATGGTATCGCAGACCAATGATCTTAAGATTATTAAAAACCCTTAAAAATAAGTGAAATATCGTAGTGAATAGATAGCCATCAATTCTTCATTTCGCTTCGTTACTATTTACACACAACTTATTCCCTTCTTTTTTCGTCATTTTTCATTACGACCGCATATCGTAAAGCTAGAATCTTTATAACGATTCTACCTGATGCGTGAAAAGCGTGATCCGTGTAAACGTTCGTGTGGCAGAATGGACAAAGGAACGGAAATCAGGGTAAGGAGAAAGTCTAGATGATCTCTTGGATCTGTGTTTTGAACTTTGGAACTATTTGATAATTATGGGACGTGACCATCCCGATGATTCAGATTGTTTTGATAAAAATAGAGATATATGGCGGGTAGATATCTTGCAGACTGAGGGAAAAGAATCGAAAAAGGCGAAATTAGGAATAGCATATGTTAGTGCATCATCATCCATACTATACACTGCTGTGTGCTGGTTTTATCACTTATTTCGAGCCAGCTTTACTTATCATTTTGTGTACTGCATCCGACATAAGTGAATGCAGTAATCTATTTTGTAACTTCGTCTCTATTCCAATCTTATCACTAATTTTACATCACCTACTACTTGACATTCTTGGCACAATCTAATCAGCATCTGAAACCACATCGATTCTTCGTATCAACCAGAAGATTGACACATCCTACATTTACGATCTAGTACGGACCTTATCGAGCTGCAATAGATGATCAGGTTGCACATATAACAGCATAACAGCGATGACGTGCCCATGAGACACTGGGATTCGTCTCTGAGCACGTACTGCGGTTTCAACCCTGCAATTTCTTCGTTATTATGTACGGGGAGTCTCCATGTTTGTTATCACTATTATCACCATCTGATACTGTTCGGGCGCAAAAGTGAACAAAGCAAACATAATTTCATTCTAAAGTGAGGGAGATGGTTTCAGAAGCTGATACTATTTGGTGGATACAGAAGGTAAATGAAGGAAATTCAGCAGTGGAATTGTTACCAGCGGATGAATACGCTTACATCTCAAGAATGTGCTTTGTGTGGTTCTTGTCGATATTCTAATTAAAATCGAACTTAGCTGCTTATAACATTATTCTTAATTTTTCTTTTTTGTTAATTAATTGGTTGAACCAATAATTATTACTTCCTGAAATCGAACAGGACGGGATGAATATTGGAATGGAGAATAGCTATAAGAAATATTTTTGGCGATTGAAGCTCATTGATATCAGACTCATATTTAACGTTATAAATAGCTGAATTCGATTTTAATTAGAACATCATTTGACGGCAAAAGACTGCGATGAATCGTTGTTTGTTCTGTCCAGTGATTGTAGATCTTTGATTCATTCTTTTATTAATATCCAGAGATGAGTGTTTAGACGTAGGCTTTTCTGGTCTCTCTTACATTGCACCGCTTTACTTTCTTGTACTCTTGCGCATGAAAGGGAGCTATTCTAAATGAGCGAATCAAGGTCAATTCAAAGGTTGGAACTTGCAGAAGTATTGTTTAGTTCAAAATATTAGCAGTAGATATGTTTTAAATCAGAATTTCAATCTATCGTCTTTTTTTTTTTTTTTTTTTAAATATGTAAAAAAATGACAAATTAGACGGAAAGGAGGAAATAAAGGAACTTATTTTTAAATCCTGAAATATTTAAGGGAAAACAAATGTCAAAATTATTAAGATTTTGTCTGTTTTTAGATGATTTTTATAGGAGAATTTCAAGATTGTTAGAAAGAAGTGACTTCTTTGATTGATAATTTGGCTGGAATAGAAGTAAATTCAGGAAAATTAAAATGTGCAATAGTTAAAGCGACAAACCACGCAAACAGATGTCTGTACTGTCAGAGACAGGAATTTTTGCATTGTTTTGGATAACACTATCCTATTCTGATGATCCATTTTGCATTTGAAGGATTGAGAGAATTTTATAAAGAATTTGTTACATCAAAAGTGTTTCCTTATTTGCTCGATGCAACTTGGAATATTGAATAAAGTCTGGAGACAAGTACCGGTTCTTCCTGTATATTTGCGGATAGTAATAACTGACTCTTTCAAATTATAATTCACATTATGTTACTCTCTGACAGACATCATTTATGTAAAATTATCCATGATATTGTTGTTTTGAATTTTCAAATTGGATTTTTCATCATCTTTATGTGTGTTTTCACTGCATTCTACTAACAAACAGAGGCAGCTGCTCATCTGATATTCATTTTTATGTCTTTACACTCGTATGAATTAACTCGATTATTAGATGTTTTTTTCTCATCTTCTCAGGAACTTTGATTCATTAATCTATTTTCAGTTTTAGTGATCTATTATTTTGAAAACCTACTTTTAAACGGATTGATATGAAATGGGTTTAATTATCAATGAATGAAAAGAAAATGGGAGATTCGTACGACGAAGATGAGGGTCGTTTAATGATAGATGATGCTATTTTGGATAGTACTCATTCATCTCAAACAGGTTGCGCGGAAACATCCTCCAAAACGACCACTTATGAAAAAACAGTTGAATTAACACTAAGTTCGGAAGATGGTAAATTCTTATTTATCAGAAATAAGGAATCCCTATTGTTGTCTTTCTTGTCACTTCTTGCCTTTTCACTCTAGCACTTGGATCAACCGTTATAGGTGTGGAAAGTCATCCGGTTGATCCAGAACCGAAGCCAAATTTTTATTGTGAAAGTGGAGTTCCAAAAGTAGTTCAAGGTGTTCATCGAGATGATCGATTGAAAATGACCATCAAACGGACACAGAGTCCAGTCAGTAGTGGTGGACAATTTTCATATCTTGGGGAAAAACGTTGTGACGGTGGGTTTTTCTGGAAAGTTTGTTGTTTGACATTTGCGGACTTATTATTCGTTTGCTTAAGATATTAGCCTTGTCTTTAAACCGTCACTGTGGAACTAATATATTTCATTAATTGTCAAATTCGAGCAGATTTATGAATGAATTTTAGACAAGTTCACTGTGAAATGTATGAGATGTTTTTAGCATTAATATTTGGTTGTAAGTTTTTACCTATCTTTAAATTTCTAAAATTCTCCAGGAGCAATACGAAGTGAGGATATATCTAAAGAAGAAGGAGAAATCGATGATGAAGAAGAAACGGGTAACAATTTACACACGCAGTCAACTGCTGTAAACGCTCACCAGCCAGCTAACTGGTATGTTTTTTTTTGTGTGTGAAAATCTTCTCACTCATTCTTTGGAAGTATGTTATAGATTATAGTCCTTTCTAATGTCTTTTGTCTAGATTTGCTTTGAGAAAATCCAATTCCAATCCATTTGAAGGCCGTTTTATGGTATTTCAAATTATCTAGAAAAGATTTAATCAAGAAGATATGGAGAATTTTTATCACCACATTTATTTAAAAAAATTTAATTTTGCAATACTAAATAATGTAGTTTTAGTAGATTAGTTATGAATACTCAAAAGCAACATACTTAGGTGTTTTCATGTACTTGAGCAATGAATATTTTGCTACAAAGAAGGTTTTCAAAAATAATCATTTCATTGTTAATTCTATTAATTTAGTAAGAAAAGGATGATCATTTATTGTGATCTTATATATGTAAATCTTTTAGGCCTGGATACCAGAATACTGGTTTTGAATCAGGATCTGCTAATACACGCAAATTTCGTCACGGTGGACAACAACAATTTGAACATCATGCTTTGTACACCACACCACATTCTAGCACACGTCAACTAGCAGTCAATATTTCTGTGTCTTCGAACGTAACTTCTCCAGGTAATAATTTGCTTATATAGTTTAGTTTGTCAGTTTATTTGTTTTCTTCCTATTTGGTACTAAATTTTTTTGATCAATTAATTATTGAAATTACATCAAATAATTGTATTTATAAATATATTGAAGCATTACTTAAGACTGCTGTTCAACATAATTTCCATACAAAATAGTGTTACATATTATGAAATTGCAGAAAGTACAAGTTCGAATTGTTTGAAACAAAATCTCTGTTAAAACTTCAAAAAGTGATAAAAGTTTTCTGTAATTTTACGTTTAAAAAATTTTTTGAATTGTAGAAAACTTTTAGGGCCACCAATTGTGACAAGTTCAGTGACGGTTGAAGAACACAATTCTCATGTTCATTCCGCATCTTATCCGTTGCAAACACAGACTTCTACCAATGTACGTCTTGTACTTGTTGGAAATTAAGTTAACCAATTTCATATTTTAATTATATCACATTTTCATTGTTTAATTTGTCAGAATATTTCTCATATATATTAAAAAAGAACTTCTGATTATATTTGATGCCAGTATTTTCATGTATTGAAAAAAATCAGACATCACATATCAGTAGCTTCACATGATGCATTATTTTAGTAGTCATTTAACAAGAATTTTTTTTAATGTTTCTCTTGCTTCTTGAGAAAATGTTTTAAAACGTCAGATGAATTGTTTCAAACTACATTTCATTTTTCTCTGGTTTTATTTTTACACTTAATCTATGATTGCATGGTAATAGTTGTTCAAAAATCTAATTAAAGGAGGCACGGTTTGGTGAGGATTCTGCAGATTTGGATCGGCAGAATAGTGCTATAGATGATGTTGGCTTGAAAAATGCAGGGTTAGTGTTTCATTTTCTTTATATTTCTACAAATTTTAGCATTAATCTCATGGTTTTTTTTTTTATTTTATGACTCGTTTGTTACTATATAAGATGATATAGTTCCAACTCTTGGACCTAATTTTGAATTCTGTTAGATTGTGGTATAGTTTCGCTTTTTAATACGAAAATTCGTATGTTTCTGCACACCGAGAGTTTTTACACTCACAAAATTCACTTTGACGCTGCATAGAGAATCACTGCTATGAAATATTGCAATTAGAATTTCTTTTATATGCTTGCATATACCTGAAGTTTATATTAATGCATACACCCGCAGCTTATAATATAACAGATATTGAGTGTGATAAAAAAGTGAATGAAAAATATCTTTTCGTCTTTTCTTTCTTTTTTTCTTTTTTTTTTTTTGTATCATTTTAGATCCTTCTCTAGGTTGGATAAAATCCTTATCTAAAATATATGATGAGTTGTACAGAAAATGGGATGTTATCGAGTTGATGATCTTTTTGTCTTTTTTTTTTCGCTTACTTTTGGCTCCTTTTATGATATTTAATTGCTCATTCGTATTTTTTTAATCAGAAAGATACCTCATAAATTTTTAGGCCATAAATCATGATCGAAACAATGATTTCAGAACTTCATCTAGAATATTTGCTACACTTTTTATCCCAGTGATTAAATAATAAGTTCTTAATGATGTCATCATGAATTGAAACAATCAAAATTAATAATCTGACATCTTGCAGAACACACAATACACCATGCAATAAAATACGGAAAAAGAAACGACGTGTCAGTGAGCGAGATGAGCATGAAACTTGTCAGGCTTCTCCCAGCAACATAGCACCCTCCTTTAATATAGCGCCTTCACAATTAGACATTACTTCTGCAAATGCTAGTTCAACAAAAAAGAAGAAATCGGTAAGTTTTGGAAAAATAAACATTCATCATATATTCGAGGTTTAAGTATCAAGAATTTCACGCATTTACGTTAATAAAAAAATACGTTGCTGTTACATTTTTGAACAAGCATCGTTATTATGAAAAAATTTGGTTGCAAAGCTGTTTATAACATCTGAAAAAAGAAAGGAATACGTAGAATGGATAAATCCTCTAAAAGAATATCACATTTCTTTCAGAATTTGAAATCAAATATTTTAATATAGATCTGTTTCATATCGCATTTCTATATGTTGTAATGTTCGTTTTAAGAAATTGAAGAATTTTTTCCCACTCAAAATGACGGACGAGTATATATGAATTCTTGGGGAATTTTAGCCTAAATAACAGTACTCTTAGAGGCTGAAAATAATTCAGTCACACTTATTCAAAAAGTTCTTTTATCTAACTAAGCGAACTTAGTTACAGAATATACGGGACTGCTCAACATGTGTTAGTGTGAAATCTGTGCAAGCTAATGAAGGCGATGTAGATGTAAAAGTTGGCTCAACTTATAGTCTCAATATTTCAGTACTTGCAAAAGCTTCCAGTAAGTTTATAACAACTACTTTCAGAAACTTGCTTTCTTATTGCAATTTTTGACTTCATATATTCAAATTACTGTTAAAAGCACAAAATCCGAGACTTATTGACTCTCAACCGATAGATGCTATTGATAAATATATCGACAGATACATTATCTATTCCAATATTTGACTTCAATTTTCGGAAATAGGAAATTAAAGTCAAACATTAGAATAGGAAATGAATTGCAGGATTGAAACGGTGTGAGCATGCTAAAATATTGTAGAATGCAATTTATTATTTAATCGGCATGTTTTCAGTTCTATTGATTACCTCTTTGCTTGATTCAAGTGAATTTTATTAAAAAGTTAGATTTTATAGATTATTTGTATTATGTTACAAATTGGAATGGACATGATTTGTATGGCGTTTTGGGTGACGGTTTGCCTCCTTTACAACATACTTACATGAATAAGAAGTAAGTGCATTTTCAAGCTTTTATTTGTGATTGTAATTTACTAATGCACCATTTGCAGCCCGTCATTCGGTATTTATTCGATGTAAGAGTGGTTTTAGGTGTGGTGGCACGTCTGTTGCATCAAACAATACATCCGCGTTTGATTTGTTTAGTTCACATGATAAAACAAATGGTGGCAGTCCATCAAAGCAACGACTTAATGCTAAAAGGTTTATTTAATTAACATTTTATGTAGTTTAAAATTGAAATTAATATGAAAGTAATTTTCTTTGTGAGTTTTTTTCTGGCTCAGTTACTTTTTCATTTTATTTAGTTTGGCGTATACACCGTATATTTTGTTTCGGTTATTCTTTCTTGTTTATTATGAGTTAATCTTATTTTGGATTTTACTAAATATGATGAAGTTGACAATTTCATTATTTTATAAGTTTCTGCAGACTCGGAAATTGTTTTAAATCAAAAAACACTTTTAAAGATCCAACAGAAGTTCCTCAGTTTGTCCACCAAATGGATTTCCTGAAATCAAACCAACAGGAAGAAAAGGTTTGATTGGAAATATTGGTCGACCATCAAGCGCTTCAACCAGTGATGTACAGTGTAAGTAAAAATCATCAAATCGTTATATGAGAATCGCAGTTATTATAACGAATTCTTTTGCGCAGTTAATGTTAAAAAGTGAAAAATACGTTAGTCCTTATTCAAATAGGAATAGCATAGATTGGAATAGGAATAGCATATTGAACATTTCACTAAATTTACCGATGCAAAAAACGAAAAAAACTATTGTTGTTCAACTCCGATAGAATATAAGTGAATGTTAAACGATTTATGTCTTTTTGGTTGAGTTTTCAATTATGCTGTTTGTTGTCTTTGCTGCCTTAATCAGCACAACTCATCAAAAATTTTTTAAAATCTTTTAGAATAGTAAATTTCAATAAATAAAAAATTGCAGCTGTCGGTGGAGATCTACAAGACGAAGAAAGGTCTCAGTCACCAGTTTCATGGTTCACTTCGGGAAGTAATGATCCAATATCTGCCCTCGGTTCATTTGGAACTATTTCAAACAATGCTTCATCTCAGTTACGCGAATGCGTTTCATCTACAATGTACTCTTGTCCGGTAGCAGGTTGTGAACATCGTTATGACACTCAGTCACAATTGGCAGTCCACTACCATACACATTTTGTAAAAGAAGACGGAGGAAGAGCGGTAAATATACAAATTTGCTCATTTTTTAAAATAAATCAACATTTAAACTATTAAGAGCTTTCAGAAGATAATATTTTGCAGATCTACGTTGAAACTATGGGTACTCAGACAAATTTAGTCGTCATGAAAGATGTTGCTGTCGATACAGATAGAGAATTAACTCAAGTCCCTGCAGTTTTCTCAAAAGAAGTTATTTCGGAAGTAAAAAAATCCAGAAATGATGAAAACAGCTTCCATTTGGTTTCACCGAAACCGAAATTATCGAAAACGCTCACAAACCATGAAGAACAAAGTATTAGTGAGCTTTTCAAGGTATGACCGTTTCAAGCTTTCTTATTCAAGACTTAAAATTCCGTGCTTCAAATGATGTCGCAGTGACTTAAAGTAGATTTATCATCAAAATTTTTATAGGTTGTTACACAGAAGACAGAAACAGGCAGTGGGACTGCAAAAACAGATGGCAAAAAAATCTTCAATGTTAGAAGTCCAAAAAATGCTGGCACCAGCAAAGGTAGATAATGATTTTATTGCTGAAATTTGTTGAATTTCTTTATATACATGTCTAAATTTAAATATTGCAAATATGTTACATTGTTCTCAATTTCACAAAGTTACTAATTATCTGAATTGAACTTTAGACAGTTATGTCCGAGCTGGGTTCCAGAAGGTCTTGTATGTGCAATATCTTTGCAAACATAAATTGCTTTAGTTTAATTAGCAAGATAGAATTAGAATAAAGAATTGCTTCCGTCATTTTCCTTTATTTGCCCATATATAATGAGTATATTGATAGTGATATACTTTCTAGTATATGGTGTCTTATTCAATAGTAGTAATACAGTAAATCAAAATGAAATGCCTACTGCACTGGATGCTATTCGTAAAATGGTAACAAATAACAGTGGAGAAGCTCATTCACGTGAGCAGCAGTCGACAACCGTTATTTCCAGTTCCGGAATACTGCCATCAACTAGGTACAGATCTTCTTTTTTATTGCATTTCCACTTTCGCTTTTAAAATGTTAAGCTTTAGCTTGTATTCCGCTGTTTTGATGTAAAAAATTTTTTAGCATTTCTTCTACGACTCCTCATGGTGGCACTGCTTCACCTGCATTTTCAGATATTTCGGATGATGCTCCCACTTTGGAGAAAGAGGTATTTTTTTGAAATAAACTTCAGCCACAAACAAACCTGTACCGAAAAAAGCTGTGTATTTATTATTTATTCTTTTTGTGTGTAATGCAATATGATAACAGTGAAATAACGTTTTCATATTCATAGGTGGCTGATAAATCAGAGGAGCGATCTTTGGATCGAATCAAAGAGTTGGTAAATAGCACCGAAAAAGCTCCATTAGAACAGCTAAGGTTTGTTACAGTTTTATAAATATGAAATATTTGTTGAGATTTTACGAGCGTTTGTTTCTCATGACCTTCATTCTTGTTTATCTTAAAGCAAAAATATTTACTTTTTTATGTGAAAAATTTAAATGGATTATAGGGGACTATACGAATTATTTTTTTTTCTCTGGGATGATTATTTATAATTAAAGTTTGTCGATCGATGACGAAAAAATGATCAGTGGCTCGAAAAGTGGAGTTGGTTCATCCACTTTGCTTTGTCCAGTAAGCTCATCAACTACCACTACCGCTAGTACATTATCCATTCCTCGAGTACCAACAGAATTGAATCAGGGCTTCGCTTGTGATGGTTTATTTTTATTATTTGGTATTTGTTTTTTGAGAAAAATGTTTTTGCAACTTCAGATTTCAAAGTTTTGAAATCTTGACTCTTTTACTGAACTAAATCTACTCTGAACTTTTCAGGTTCAAAAAAGAATGAAACAAAAACACATTCTCAAACAAACACTATCGGTTCTTTTGCTTCTTCCTTCATGGATCCAGCGGGTTTCTTTTTCAGTTGTTGTTTTGTTTCTTCAGTCTTCTGTTTGTATTATTTAACTGATATCTCCTTTTAAAGATGTTGTTGCTGATCGTATAGTCGTGCAAATATAAAATATAATTCACTTAAATGCAATTTTACTAATATTTTAACTCTAGCGTTATATCATACACTTTTAGGATTACGTCACGCATCCACTATTCCCATTTCTGTGCCGAATTTGTCGAATGCTCCTTCTGCTTCAGTTTTTGCACAGCCATATTTTATACCATTTATCAGTCCGTCAGTGAGCAATACCACGACTCCAGGAATATCACAACCTCATACTTCGAAGCACAAAATTCATGATTTGAAGGCTAATCCACCGAGTTTGATTCCTTTTCAATCTAAAGAAAGGTCAGTAACTTGTGATGTAATCGTATATTCGTTATATTTCATGGAGCACTTTAACGTTTGCTATTAAAACCGTTTCTAAAACATTTATTATTCCAGCAGCAACATTGGTCAATCATCTTCAATTGTTGCTTCCTCCAATTCTCAACCTCTATCACAAGGAGGAACTGGTGCGTTTTCTAAATAAATTAGATTTGATAGCTTGAACTTAGAATATATGGAGTTATATCCTTCTAGAAAAATGTTATCAGAAAAGTGATTTTTTATTGAAAAAAAGAAGATAATTGGTAACTTTCCTTGCCGTATACAGCTTTTTTTCAAGATATCAAAACAAAAAATTAATCTTTTATGCTCAAAGGTAATTGAGCCATTCATTTTTTAGCTCTATTTTTTATTAGTAACGACGTTTTGACTATTGAAGATTTGTAATGTTTTGAGATAAAGGTTTTCTTTGAAGGTAATATACCAACGACGAAGCAAGTCGGGCATCAACAATTAGGAAGTCAAAGTGCTGCTTCAGGAAGTTCTTTCGCAAGCATTCAATCTCATGGCCCCAGTAATAGCGACCGCAGCGCAAGTGCTCAAAGTGCACAATCTTCTGCCTTGAACTTTATGCAGCATCAACAACAGCAGCAGGTAAGTCATTAGCATCGCATTTTTGTAAAAACATGTTTAACTTACCCATCTACGCATTCTATCCATATTTTTAGGCCTATTTTGCACAGTTACAACAACATCAGCAAATGCAATATATGCAAAGATTTGGCGCGGCTTTTCCAATAACTGGGCCACCGAATTCCATGAATGCTGCACAACAAGCTTATGAACAACAAATGGCCGCTTTACATGCATCATTTGGTAAGTAATAGAGAAAATTTTTTTTTTTTTTTTGCAAATTTTTCATCCAAACATCGTTTTAGATTGTTTTTCGAATTTATTCAAAATTTATGAAATAATTTCTAGATATGTAAAAAATCAAAAAAAAATTTTTTCATGCAAAATTAAATTTTTCATCGATTGCACTGTTTGTTCATTAAACTCTCTGAAATGTATAATCATTTTCCCTTAGCGACGACTCATTAATATCTTAATAATTCAGTAATCATACATGGTTCTACAATACACTTGAATAGATTATATGCGATTGTTAACGAACATAATCTGTTCTATATGGAAAATGTTTTCAGCCAGGAAATTTAATTACTCTTTGCATTTATAATTGGCACTGAATTTTCGTTATTTTCAATTTTTATTTTTTTTGCCGGTTTATTCGTACTTCATCAACGCTTATTAATTTCAGAGTGTTTCAAGATCAACATATAGTTAGTTGCCATTTAGAAAAACTGAGCACATATCATATTCAGTTTTTTCAGGTTATCCGGGAATATTTATGCCGCCATCATTTCCACCTAAATAGAAGGGATTAAGCCGGAAGACTATTCGAGGAACGTGTTAGGTTCTAATTAAATTTTCTACTTTTTTGCTCAGAATGCAGGATGTTGTTATGCTGCGGAATGCTTCATGGGTTTTTTTTTTTAAACTTAGAAATTTCTGGATACAAATATCGGATCAGAATGAGTACAACAATATCTTGCTTGTCTAGATCCCTTGATAGAATCTCTGAAGATTTATTTTTCCTTGACATGTTCACAAACTTATTTTTTTTTTTTTGACATTTCACAGTTCATTTCTTTTTAATCATTTTGTTTCAATTTTTCAATCATTTTTGGTTTTTATTGTACTATCACTCAGGTTTGATATAACATTTCAGTCATTTATGAAAGGAAATATTAAAATTTATAAAATAATTGCAAAATATGATTGTTGTTACTGATTTAGCTGGATATATTTGAGGTAAAAAAATTCAGTTGAAAGTCTAGAGTTTTAAATACAATTTCATGATTTCCTAAATTTTCCCAAGTTTCATGAATTTCTTCCTGAACCTTCTTTAGCTTTATGAATTTTAAAATGGAGATAACATAAAACGAGAGGCAGTGTGCAATCGCATCTGATATGCGGTTTTATTGAAGTACTGTTCAGGCAATTGTGTTCATTGAAATATCGAAAAAAAAAAATTTTTTTTGTAGTCATACTGACTGAATCAAACAATTCCCATTACTTCAGAACTGTGCATTTGTTAATGATACATTGTTATAAAAGTCAATTCTGCCCTCTACTCCATTTCGAATGTTTTTTTTTTTTGTTATTCTTGTCGCTTTATCTTTATTAGGCATCGTATTCTTAAAGTTATTTTTATCCTCATTTTTTGATATTTAACAGACGTTTCACTGTTATGTTTTTTATTGCATATGTTGTTTGTATTTTATCATGCTCGTTGTACATTGAATTTTCGGAACGGTTCAGACAGGAAATTATGCAATTTTAATTCGTTACACATTTCGCTCACCTGCATCAACGGGTTAATATTAGTACTTCAGTTGATATTTGTGATGTTACATTTTCTACTTTGCTGTTCAGAAATTGACAGTTATCTTCTTTGACAAATTTCTCTAAGATTTTGTTGGAGTGCTAGAAACTATAGAAAGAAACAAATTGAATATATGACTTTTTCCTTTTTTTTTTCTTTTTTTTAGAGCTTGTGTAACAAATAAGTGAGCACAATTGAAATACTTAGTTCATTTGTTCTGTGTCACTCATACAATGCCCTTCCCATCTCTCAGTCTTAGTTTCAACTGTAAGTATATTCAATTTTGCGACTTTTTCTTTTTTTATGAAATGCTTTCTTCTGTGTAATATTTTTCTACTGATAACTTTATTCCTTCTGATTATTGTTATGTACTGTTGTAGTGTTAATGCTATTCATTAAAATCGTTCCGTTATTATCATTGCTTGCAAAAACCTTTTGTCTTTATTATCGTACTGCTCATTTTCTTCTATTACTGCATTGGGTATGGGAGGAGGGAATATTTCTTTGAATCATTCCTGACCTGCTTTTGGCATATCAAGTGTTTTAGAAATATTCAAGTTTTCTGAATTATTATTAGTGAAAGAGTGAAGGAAAGAGACTTGAATTTGGCGAATCTTTTTCTAAACATCTTGCAGAGAACATATTACATTGAGTTTGAAACTTTATTTTAATTGTCCATAACATTTCGGATGTGTTGAGTTCATCCAATGAGCGAAATGAATTTGCTTTCCGAGTGAATTTGTTCTTCAAATCAGATTTAAGAGATCACTGTTTGATTCAGCAAAATATAGTTGTCAGAAGTTGGAGTGAAAATGAAATCTGACTTAAAAATATTGGAACGACCGATGGTCGCCGATTGCTCGATAAGGATGGACGTTTTCAAAAAAAAAAAAAAAAAAAAAAAAAATCCAAAAGAGACTTGCAATAAATGCGGATAATCACAATGAAATTGAATTTGAAAATGTGGGATAACTTTGAAATTAAACTGAGCATTGAATGAGTCACTTGACAACAAAAGAAGATTCTATCGAAGCAGACAACTGATGAAAGGATTAAGGGATTGAGCCGTTTATAAATTGCTGATACTGAACTATTGTGCCATCTGAATCTTATTTTCAACTGCGTAATTATTTCGAATAAATTCTTCATACAATTGTTTAGCTAGATATGTCGGTAAGACTGGAGCAGTTTAGTCCGTGGGCAAATAAATGGTCAAAATGAGCTCTCCGAGTGACTTCATTTTAATCGAGGATTCTCTTCCAACCTGTTTGTCATTTTCCATGCCACATATCTTTTGATAGAATAAATCGCTGAAAACGGAAATCTGTTACGTAATATTTATCCTGATTACGGCCATTTCAATATTTGGCAATCCCATTTCAATCGCAATGGTAATTGCACATTTGCCAATAGGGTAATATATGTAAAACAGCAGACTTCCTTTAACGTCAAGAATATTTCGATATTATTGCTAACTTCAGTTGTATGGAAAACATTGTCAGTTCAATTATTAAGCAGTTAAATTTTGGTCATTACTTATTTGTTGTCTAAATAAAACCGTTATATGAAGCGAAAAGTTTTAAGAACTAAAAATTTGTTCTCTCATTATACTAACCGTTATGTTCGAGTTGTTTATGCTGCAGATTCTATCCAGATCAAGTCAGTATTTCTATACCTTCGAAATAGGTCAGCACAAACTTTTTCCGCATGTCGATTTTGTGTCAAGTTGCAAATATTATTTGAGATATATTTGGAACTTGCATACACTTAATTTGAAAGTGATTCAAAGACAAGCAATAAGTAGTCCATGAAGATGAGATGCGTCATACATCATGCATCATGCATTTCAGCATCCATCAATACTAGCTAATTTTCTCGTTTTGATTTATCGATTCATGCATTGATTCCTTGCAAAATGTATAAAATATATTGAAATGGCTAGACGGCAAAGGTGTGCTTTACCCGTTGTATACCATTAATCTGCCTAGCAGTAGTGGCACACTCTGTAACTTCGATTCACTGTCAATTCCTCAGAATTACTTCATTGAAAGCACTCATTCTGGTAGATATCTCTGAATTCCCCTCTCTCTCATACTTTTCAGTTTCATTTTAAATTCACATGATGTATTCAAATTTCCGAAATTTCCATTGGAGATTTAGCTCTCTTCATGTTAGTTTTTCCTGTATTGTTGTGCAGAGTTGTCGTGATTCTAATATCTTCTTGCTCGTTGACACTCTCTGTGCGATTACAACTTAGTAATTTCCGCCTATTTCTTTCTGTAGTTTCATCAGGAAGATAATCACTCACTCACTCCGTAAACCAGCCGTTTGTTATGTATTTGTCGATGAGGATAGTAGGTACACTGGTGGTGACAACAATTGACAGCAGCAGCATCCTATCCTCTATGACACATTCCGCCTCTCCCCTCACCTTTCCTTTTGCAACTTTTCCTAGAAATTTTGTCTTCTATGCTTTCATCTATTTTACGTATGCATTTTACATTTATATATTATATATATGCAAAAGCTAGAAAGACAGATTTGTGATTTATTTTTATTTTTTCCTTACTGCGTGTGTTTTAAGAATTTTATTGACTTCAAATGAAATTATTGATTTCGAATGATTCAATCAATTAACGAAATCGGTGGATATAATTTCATGTCGTAAATTGCAAAATTAATCTATTCTTATTCCAAATTATGAATCCTCAAGAGATAAATGTGAAAATAATGGACTGAACTAAATATTTTTTCTGTTACAAAATTCCTATATCATTTGCTCTTCGTTTGTTATCACTAAATTACAGTTATTCTTCCCGGTATTTGGGCATAGTTACATAATCTTTTTAATATTTTCAATAAACGGCGTTTTATTTTAAATTCATTAATATTAACCAAAAGAAAAGCACACGTAACTTTTTGGACCAAATTCTAAAGATTAATCAATCATCTGTCAACCTTTGCATGACAAATGAATGAATCATGCATAAGATAACAATGATTATTGTTTATCACTGTTGATTATTGATTATTGTTTGCAAACTGTGAGAATAACATCATTCATGCAGCACAGAAATAGATGCTCGTTTAAGCTCACAATAGGTATGAAGAGTTATAATTTTTTTCGTAATCTCTATTAAACAATCAGTTCTCACTATTTTAGCTAGCAATTTCTTATCATTTACTAACATCTTCTTATCAGATTAAAACGTTCTTAAAAAAGCAGGAAGATATGGTGTGAAGACTTTATTCGCCCATAAAAATCCGTTAAAAAATGCAAAGTGCATATTCTGATCCTCGAGCATTTGCTCAGCACAATACATCTTTCTATTCCTGAAAAGATGCTCCTGAAATTTGCTGTTAAAGTGTGCTCGGTAAACTTGAATGATGTCAGTTTCTGTATATTAAAGATGGGGAGATTTGTATTTTAAAAACGATTTATTAGTTTTTATTCAGTAATTGTTTTGTCCTTAAAATTAGTCAATCTAGGAAGTAGAATTTATATATATGGCGGCTGTGATGTAGTAGAGCTTAGCATACGATAGCAATATTGCATTAAATTGCGAGTACCTTTCCTTATTTTGGCATATCTTCTTATTGTCCTTGATATCCGGACAGATGTAATTCGAAACTCTCATTATTCATATCCTATTAGTACCGGTTTATATTAAATTGGTATTACGAAAGTACTTATGCTGTGATGATCATTCTCTAAACAAGTCATTCAGCGTCATGAAATTAATCTAACAAGTTTTTTCCAGAAATCAGTCATGTTGGTCATGTCACTTTTGTGAGTTTTCAATGACATCCATTATAGTTAAGGTTAAAAAAATTAAATTTCAAGTTGAAATGATAATTTCCAGATTTTATATTCGGAATAATTTGTGATATTTCATGTCTTCTACAAAACAGAAAAACATCCAAGTTTGCCTTCATTCTGTACATTTGTAACTTTCTGAATCCAGTCGTTGTATTTTCTCATCGACCCATTTTAGTTTAGAATATGCTACTTCATAATATATGAAAGTTGATGTATCTTATTCACCAAGATATTTTATAAATAAGTTTGCTTTGTCTGGTAGTCATCGTCTAAATTTTTCTTCTTTAACTTTTATAAAATAATATTTCACATCGAGATACTGCTGTAAATTTTTATTTTCAGATTTAAAGTATGAATGGAACTCGAGAAACTTTCGGGAGACTGGTTTGGGCGCCAGATTCTAAGGATGGCTTCAAATTGTGCAAACTGCGTGATATTGGTAGAGAAACAATGTCTGTTGAACCGATCGATGATAAATTAGTAGTAAATCTTTTCTATTTATTAACTGAAATGACCAAAATTTTATTCGTATTAAATAAAGTTTTTAAAATTTTAAGAATTGCTGCTTCCATGAATTGCCATTATTTTATTCTATTGGGATCGGTTTTTAAAAAAGCAAACCATATTATTCTCAAATTAATTGCAAGTTCAATAAGTTCGATAAAGCTGAGAAAAATATATTAAAGAAAATATCATAAGCTCAGCATTCATGCATCACGTAATGATCACAAAATTCCTAAACTTCTTGCAATGATAGATCTCAGCTCGATACGATGAAATCTTCCCAGCTGAAGAAGATCAGAAAAAGAATGTCGATGACAATTGTAAGTTGTACTGAACTTAATTTAAATAATTCAATAATGTTACAAATCATAACTTTATTCTAGAATTGTTTGACTTCGGAGATCGCTTCACCATTGCAGTGAAATCTTTCCTATCATTTATTAAAAAATTGCTTCAGAAATTTGGAAATTATTTTACGCCATATAGAAAAAGATATCTTTTCGAGACATTGAATTGATTATAATTTGTGCAAATGAGTGATTAGATCCTTTCTGTAGTGATATGTAGTCATGCGAAATTTGTATTCAAACGCTGTCTAAAATGATGTACACTAATATCGTAAATAACTACAGGTTCGCTGATGTATTTGAACGAAGCTACTTTGCTGAATAATTGTCGATTACGATATGCGCAAAAACAGATATATGTAAGTATTCATGTGAAAAATTCTTTTTTCCTTACTAAATATGTACTCTTGACATATTTTGTGAGCAATTATTCATGAATCTCTGCTCCAGCCATCTGCGAAGAATTTTTGGCGTACTAAAGTTCCTGTTTCTAATCTTCATTATTTCATTCTAGTTTTCATTCGAACTTAAAAAAACTATGAAATCAATGCTTGAAATTCTCTCAGTGCTAAATAACTATGGATCGGTAATGGGAAAAGAGTGATAAAACTTAATATAAATAGGAAGCATTACAGACATATGTCGCAAATATCCTGATCTCCATCAATCCATATGAGCAGATACCTGATTTATATAGCAGTACAAAAATTCAAAAATATCAAGGACGATCGATTGGCACTTTACCGCCACACGTTTTCGCTATTGGCAAGTGCTAGATACTATCATTTTTTTTTTTTTTTTTTTTTCCATTTGCAGGCATTTGGATTTTAAATTTAATAATTATTATTACCATTTAAAAACTAAAATGGTTTTATGATTATGAAACTGATAATAATAGTATTAATTTCACACTGAATAGAGTCTGTCTGTGTTGAATTTCCTAAATTCCAAAGAGTTTCAAAATTATAAGCTAAATTAAACAATATTAGTTCAGTGACACAAAAATGTTGAATAATTTATCATACTATTTTTATTTTATTTTTAATAATTATTGATTTCTTCATTATTCAAATTGGAACATTTAAAAAATAAATTCAGGTATTATATCTTGTTCAGTTTTATCATTGAAAAAATTGTTCAATTGCAGCTGATAATGCTTATCGTGATATGAAACGAACGGGACATAGTCAATCAATTATTGTTTCCGGAGAATCTGGAGCAGGTAAAACGGAATCACAGAAGTACATCTTACGATATCTTTGCGAATCGTGGGGCTCGACTGCAGGTCCCATTGAACAGCGGTTGCTTGAAAGTAATATTTTAATTCAGTGTTTTCAACCGAAATTAAGCAAATAAGTAAGGTTTTAATTGTTATATTATAATTATGAAGGTTGTTTATAAGTGATAATATTAGAATTTATAGCTAATCCGATACTGGAAGCTTTTGGTAATGCGAAAACATTGCGCAACAATAACAGTAGTCGATTTGGAAAATTCGTCGAAATACATTTCAATCCAAAAGTAATCTTTTTTTTTAACTTAATAATTTGAATTGATTCTGGATTACTTTTCTTTAAGAATTATTCAAATGATATTTCAACTATTTTGATCAAAATGCGATGAACAACTTTTCTAAAACTATGATTAATTTAGAAAATTGATTAAGAAAAACATGATTAGGAAATTTCATTATCGAATTTAAAATTATCTGATACTGAAACATATTATTGAGCAGTACTGTTTTCCTTAGAACAGTGAAAGTTTTCATATCCTGAAAATCTTTATTTTCCAAGACATAAATTTGAAATGAAGAAAAATCGATTCGGAATATTTATCACTTTAGAATTCAGTTGGTGGTGGTTTTATCTCACACTATTTGTTGGAGAAATCTCGAATATGTCATCAACTAGAAAGTGAACGCAATTATCATATCTTTTATCAGTTGATAGCAGGAGCTGATGAACAAATGGCTAAACGTCTCCAACTTAAGCCTCCTAATTGTTTTAAAGTGTGTTAATAAGAATTTTATGTTGTTTGAAAAATAGATTTCTTTTCCATTCAAGGACAGATCGGAAATTTTTGATATCCACATAAAAATTTCCCCAAGGTTTAAGTCTTTTTAGTATCTCAAACATGGATGTACCCAATTCTTCAGTGGACTCAATACAGCAAGCAAAATAACGAAAGATCGTCGAGGCGAACAAGTAAGCATATTATTCTTTAGGAATAAATTGGAATCTTTTGTAGATATTATTATGTAGGAGAACAATCCATGTTAATTACTTTCGGTTAAAAATTCAATTTATCTGATTATACAAGATGTTCTAAATTTATCAAAATAAAAGAAGCGATCCATGTTTTACTAAAATTAAATTTGATGTATTTTAACAATCGCTGCAATTTCCAGAATTTAAAATAACAGTTAAATAAGGGCTGCGTAAAATTGTTTTTTAAATAAAGAATAGCAGGATAGGAATACTAGTATTATAACGTGTGAAATGAGGAAACATCACATGCAGAATGAATACCTAAATATTGTAATTTTTGTCAGTTACATCTGTCCAAAATTCCATTCCCACATGAAGTTCAATTTAGCATTGGTGTTTCTTGACTAGACTTTCTTGTTTCTCCCACCATTAATTAATATAGAAATTCTAATTCCTCATTTCATTTTTCATCGATTTAAAACATCTGCTTACTTTAGGACTCAGATTTACATGACGAGATACTGGATGATTATGCTGATTTCCAAAGATTGCTTAAAGGGCTTCGCAGTATTGGTTTTAATATACAAGAATTGAATACAATATTTGATATTGTTGGTGCGATATTGCATCTCGGTGATGTACATTTCGTTGAGAATGTCGAAGATACGAAAGGTATAGTTGTGAGTATATTTTCTTCGCTAAATCTTGTTTTAGCCCAAATGGGAAAAAATTACTATTTTGACGCAATATATGCAAAATTTTCTATCAAAAGCACTAAAATTTTGATAATTAGAGTAATCTAAGATTGAAGCCATGTCGCCAGAATCATTCTAATGTATAAAGCAGTACCGATTATTATTATTACTTTTTTTTTATTTGAAAGGTGGATGTATGATTGAACCGTCCAGCAATGTATCACTTCACTATGCAGCTTCGTTACTTGGGTTAGATGATTATGAACTGAAAAACGGCCTCATAGCTCGGGTCATGCAACCTGCCAAAGGAGGTGTCAAAGGTACCATCATCAGGTTGGTTGCTTACGCCCTTTGTGTGTATTGAAAATATCAAGTAGATTTTGGATATTAATAATTATGTTAAGTACATTCTAGGGTACCTTTAAAATCGCATGAAGCATCAGCAGCTCGCGATGCGCTTGCGAAAGCTGTCTACAGCAAATTATTTGACGCTATCGTCGCACGCATCAATAAATGTATTCCATTCAGCGACAGCACTTCTTACATAGGTGTATTGGATATCGCGGGATTTGGTTAGTTGAAATGTCATTAATATTTTCATTTACAAATACTTTTCATTATACCAATTCAGTTTATCTGTAAAGCTCTGAAAAGATATCCAAATTCAATTCTTTTTTTGATTTTCTAATGGTTCACTCTGAAAGCGAACTCTACTAATAATTATTCAAATTAAAACTGATGAAACAGACATGCAAATAAAAACATGCAAATAAAAATGCAAATAAAATGCAAATAAAAAAGAAAGAATAGAAAAGGACATGTGAATTTAAAAACGAGATGCTATCGTTGTTATGGACAGGTAGAATGAATTGAATATCAAGCAACTATAAAGAAAGGAGATGAAGAAAAGCATAAAACCGCATAATTTAATTAATTTGGAGATGGATTTCTTTGTATCAATAAATAAAGATAAAAAAAGAAAAAAAGAGAGTTAAATAAATAATTATATATTGTTGGTCATAAGCCTATCCCAAGGTGCAAGATAGATGTCTTCTCCAGAGATAGAGCTAATAGTTTGTATTACAGAGGGTATTCCTATACTTGATATGGTAAAAGTTAAATATATACTTACAGGTTTAAAAAGTCCATTGATTGGTCCAAACTGTCCAGGGATTATTACGCTTGAAGAATGTAAAATAGAAATTATTCCGGGACATACTTACAATCGTGGGCATATAGGAATTATATCTGATTTTAATGATGATTTCATCAATTTTCCTTACAGAGTTCTTCACAGTGAATTCATTCGAGCAATTCTGTATTAATTATTGCAACGAGAAACTGCAAAATTTTTTCAATGATCGAATTTTAAAACAGGAACAAGAATTATATGCAAAAGAGGGACTGAATGTTGGACGCATCGATTATAGTGATAATGATGACTGCATTGGTGAGTTTTCCTTTATAGACCTTTTCTTAAATTTCTAATATTTAAATCATGCGTTTTCTAATTTGAAAATTTGAACATAAAAGTCAGGAAGTTATAGTTTTAATATCTCTACTTTTTCGTCGTGCTTAAAATATTAGCAGCCTAATATTCTTATTGCTCATGTAAATGATAGATGAGAAATTCTGTAGATTTGTTCGAGAAGAAAGTGAACGGTTTGCTGGATCTGTTGGATGAAGAAGCGCGTCTGCCGAAACCTTCACCTCATCATTTTACTATGTGCGCTCATCAGCAACTCAAAAATCATTTCCGTTTAACGGTTATTTTCAATACCATTATAAGACCAACCTTTTTAGATGTGTCTGATCGTTGAATGATTTTTAATTTTATTGAAAAATTTCTCGAAGAAAGCGGATGTGACGAAAATACAACAGTATTTGAGTATCAGTAATTCAGAATATCAGGACTTATGTTTACATCAGCTGTTGGTTGAGATTGATATAGTTTCACATTAAACAAGATTTTGCTTTTGGAACGTTTATCAGATGGAAAAAAAAATCTTTCTTATGTATTTTTCCAAGTGAAAGTTAACCCGACAGGGTGCTGAACAGGGTGCCGACTAATTAACTGGTAACTTTTAGTGTGGGACAATATTTTAAAATAATCTGATAAAGGTATATGTCAAAGAACGAGGTAAGCGAAAACAATATAATTTTATGCATGATCTTTTACAATTTTGCGATCATATCGCCAAAGGAGAATGTTAAGTTCATTTCATATTGGATAAAATATAAGCAATTAATTATCATTATCATTTAATATTTGATCAATATAAGATTTATTTTATATGATCAATTAATGTCATGATGTTTTAAGACGCCACGGAAATCAAAGTTGCGAGAACATCGAGAAATGCGGGATGATGAAGGATTGCTTATTCGACACTTCGCGGGTTCTGTTTGTTATCAGACATCTTTGTTTCTGGAGAAAAATAATGATGCTCTACACACATCTTTGGAATTGTTATTAGATAGCAGCAAGTAGATTTTTCATTTTTTGGCTAGTTTACCTGCAGAGAGTTGTATGGTTTTGTCAGGCAAATATGTAGCTCATGTATGAAAAGTCATTATGCATGAATAATTTCTCTATTAAATTGCATAAAATAATTTAAATAGAGTACTAGACAATATTGGCGAAATTTTTTCTCATTTCAGAATTTAATCAATTTAGTCAACTTAATTTAGTGCTCCTTTCCTTCGAAGTTTATTCTCAACAAATAACAACAAATCACAGAATGACATTCGCAAGAAGTCTTTCTCCAACAAGTTAACATTTGCATCAGTCAGTAACAAATTTCGAGCTCAGCTTATCGAATTACTCAAAAAACTCCATCTTACGGTATCTTTTCTACTTTTCAAAAAATTGTTATTCGAATTATTTGCTTTTCCGAGTCATAAATCATCAAGAAAAGTCCAAGGATTTTTGCCAAGCAAGAAAAAAATAAACATTTTTTTTCGCTTTTCAAATATATTGCTTAAAACATTTAAGAATAACTCGTTACTGTAACTGTAATGTTCTTGATTTGCAGAACACAAGCTTTGTGCGATGTATAAAGCCAAATTCGAAAATGGAACCGGGTAAATTCGAAGGTGCAATGATATTAAGCCAATTGAAATGTGCTGGCATGACAAGTGTGTTAAAACTTATGCAAGAAGGATATCCTTCTAGGTAACTAATGCATTAATGCAGTTGTTTGTTATAAACATATGATGAATTGACATAAATAAATAGAGTGACATTGAGCGAAAAATTGGAATATGATGAATTGACATAAATAAATAGAGTGACATTGAGCGAAAAATTGGAAATAGGTGATGGTGGTAAAAATTAAAATTGGTATCTAAATTTGCACTTCCTCGTGGAAACTTAAATTTATAGAATTAAAGTTATATCAAAAATATGCAAAAATAGTCAATTATAGAATATCATTTGCGGAATTGTATAAAATATATGAAAAAATACTACCATCTAAACTTGCTCGGCTTGATCCACGTCTTTTCTGCAAGGTATAGCATTTCTCGTTTATTGTCTATCATTTAGAGATTTTCTGATTTTATATAATTTTCCTCTGATTTTATATATCGCATATTTTTGCAGTGTCTATTCCATGCACTCGGTCTTAACGAAACAGATTTCAAATTCGGTCAGACGAAAGTATTTTTTAGACCTGGAAAATTTGCTGAATTTGATCAAGTAAATTTTTTTGCGGTCTATTCAACCATTTATGTTTCATTTTGAAAGTAGTTTGAATAAAATCTTGACGAGGGCTTGAATTCTTTAGCTATTCTCTTTGGTTCTTGAAAGATAGATAAAAATGCAAAAGGTTTCTCGAAAGACTGCTCGTCGAGTAAATACCTATTGCTTTTTAGTTCAGTTTTGTAATCACTTCTGAGAAAATTCGGAGTGCAGTACAAATCATCGAAATTTTTAAAGATGCTTCGGCAAGATCCCGTTCATATGGAAAATTTAATCAAAAAAGTGCAGACCTGGCTTCTACATGTACAATGGAAGAAAGTACAATATGGTGTCCTCTCGTGTATCAAATGTATGCTTCTTTTACAATTGTCTTGTTTAAAAATTGTAAATTTGCAAATTTAGCAAATTTAAATTACTCTACCAACAAGTTGCAGTACGGAACAAAATTCTGTGGCGTGCTGCACAATTTACGCAAATTCAAAGTGCATTGCGTGGATATCTGGCACGAAAAATTCATCGTCCAAGGTTGTTTTAATTCTTTAAATAATTTTCTTAAGAAAAAGCGCATTAATGCAGAATGTTGTTTTGATTTTGGCAATTCAAGTAAGCATAAGCCCGTTAAAAAGGATATTTGAGAATCATATTTGTATGGAATTTTTTTTTTTAAGTTATCAATCTATGTAATCATTTTCTTGAAGTGTTAATTTGAAGTTACAATGTAACAATTTTAGATTACAACTATATCACAGAACAAATATGTTACGGGAGAGAATTACGGAATTGGAAAAAATGTTGAACCATTTGTCATCCATCAGCCAAAACGAATGGTCCTCAGTTATCAAAAGCATTAACATCGAAACTGAGCAATTACTCAGAGAGATTAAGGTAGTGCAGATAACTAAAATTAAAACATTTTATAGAATGAGGATTTTTCACAAATTTGGTTACGCTTGCTTTTTTTGAATAAAACGAAATAAGCATATCGTTTTCTGTGATAAGATTTACCAGGATAAATAGTGAAAGCAACCTGCAGCTGTTTTATTAGAATAATTTTTTAAAAAACATTTCCAGATATCTAATGGAAAGCTCCTAGATGGTTTGAAAAACCATTACGAACGAATATTACAAAAAATTGATTCCACACTTTCTTCGCTCAGGTTATTTGATGTTATTTGTGTCAAATCAACTTAGATTATGTATAGTAACGTTTTTGTCACTCTACTTTGAGAAAAAATTAACTTTGATAGGGGGTGAATCTCTTTACTTTTAATCCTTTTTATTGATATGAAAAAAGTATTTTACCATGCCCTAATATTTCAATAAAACATGTAGAGAGCAGTTCGCAAAGGATGAGCAGAAAAAGATCAAAGAAATGGAGGAGAAGCAACGTTTGGAAATAGTCAAAGAAAAGGAAAGAAAATTGGAAATGCAAAAATTAGAACAACAACGCATCGAGTAATAATAACATTTTGTATAATACAAAATATGTTTTTAGAAATGGTTTTCATGAAAGAAAGGAATGTTTTATATGC
Source organism: Onchocerca flexuosa (assembly GCA_002249935.1). Taxonomy (NCBI): domain Eukaryota; kingdom Metazoa; phylum Nematoda; class Chromadorea; order Rhabditida; family Onchocercidae; genus Onchocerca; species Onchocerca flexuosa. Next base: position 3,048,132 of record KZ269977.1, on the reverse strand, counting down.
ATTTAAAATTCGAAATTTTTGAAGGCGAATAAAATTTGAAGAAAGAAGGAAACAAGAAGAGATGGAATACCGTCGACAACAAGAAATTTTAAGAGCGCAAAATGAATGCGAGAAAGATATTGAACGCCAGCGGTCAATATTCTAATTAAAAAATTGCGAAGTTATTAAATCTCATCGAGTGATAGTTTTCGTGTTCAAAATTAAAAAAAAAAAAAAAAAATAATTGTAAGACTTCACTTGTTTCTTTACAAATTTGCAGTTTTAATTTAGAAATAAAGAATTGAAACAAGAGGAATTGGATGCTGAAATTGCAAGAAGATTAGCGAGGGAAGATTCTACTGTACAAATGGTCGAGAATAATGCCTCGTAAGATTATGTATTTTTGGAATTTATTTTTGATAAGAAAAAAAAATTGTCAACTAGACAGTTAATTATTGATTATTCGTGTGCGGTGTGCTAATCAAAGAGACTACTAATTGTTTGCGGAATGCGTCAGTCTTCTTAATATTGTAAAGTATATTTCGTTGTATAAAAGAGTTCAAGATTAATGATACTAATAGTATAATGAATGATGTTGATTATAAGGCCAAGAGATTTATTAAAATCGAAACAAATGGTTAAAATAAGTTCCTGATTTGAAAAATTTGTGTGAAGTCTAGTTATATGGAAGCTAAAATTCAGTACGAAAAATTTGGTTTCGTTTGAGCACCTAATAACAAATAGAGGATTATTACTGAAGCAGAAATAAAATAAGAGGAGCAGTTGACCCTGAAATAGAGTCTATTTTTTGGTAACAAATGGCTTCCCAATAAAATTTGCAAACGTTTTAGCAGGAAAGAGAAAAGCATCGATACATCTAAATATGATCTGACGAAATATAAATACGTCGAGCTTCGTGATATCATCAATACATCAACTGGTATCAGTTTATTCATATCTTAAATTTTATAGCATTTGATACTAAGGAGAAAATAGCTTTATGATGGTAGTTTCGGAAAGGCCGAACAACAGAATATTCAGAAAGGGAGTTCGTAGTGTCAGGCATTCAATTATTCGCTTTCGTCCAGCATTGGTTAGATAGTGCACCATTTCAATACATGAAATATATATGATTGATCATCTGAAATAATATCATTTATAGCTGACATTATGATCTAAATCACATCATCTTAAATATTCATCTGCCAGCTTATCCATGTAACTAGAAGAAAGATCATATTTTTGTAGTTTTCTTCTTCCGTTATTTTATGAAGAATTTCAACACATTCACAACATATAAAAAAATTAATTTCAACTGATATCACAGAAGTGATAATTTTTCAGATACGCATTTGTTGCTTGCCTGCAAAGAAGAATTCCATAGACGTCTACAGATTTATCAACAGTGGAAAGAGTTAAATGAGAGCAGTATTGTTGAACGACAGAAAAATCGTTTACCGATGGCAATACTTGCTTCCAGTAAATTAGACAAAATGATCATAATAATATTTACTGTCTTTTCTTTGCACTGCCAGACCGTCATCTTTTTCTCTTCAAATTTCATTTTTCTTTTTTATGAAAAAATTGAGATGGTGTAAGAATAAAGCTGGAACAAAAGTATAATATCCGCTTTACTATCTTAAAAATTACTTTAGCTGTATTAGCACTTATTCTTTTGAAAAAATTACTTCAGCTGTATTAGCACTTATTCTTTGGAACAGAAGCTGACTAGTTAGTAAGACCAAATAATTCTAAGTTAAATTCTGTTGCTTGTCGGATAGTTTTGAAAACTCTTATATTTAAAATAAATTATTTCCTGTTTTAGGCAATAAAGATTTCTCTTCTCATTTCTCGCTGAATAATACCAATATCCAACGATATTTCAAGGTACCCTTTGCAAAACCTGCTCGTGGACAGATGAATATGCACGGTATATTCAGAGCTATACATACCTTGCCTCGAAATCTTTTTTTTTCAAATTTAAATTAAGATGTCGTAGTTTCATGAGATTAGGTGTTTGTTCAATAGTCGTGCTTTGTTCAAGATTTTGCACAACAACATTTCAATTAGTAATGAATAGTTGTAATATCAGTTCGCTAAATTGTATCAACAATATAATTTCAAGAATGTGTTATTTTTGTAGATATATTGGAAGTAGCCGTTTCACATGGTATGTGGTATGCACATTTTGATGGACAGTGGATTGCCCGTCAAATGGAATTACATCCCAATAAGAAACCTATATTGCTTATCGCTGGTAAATATGATTACTAGCTTCCCGTTCAATGATGAATGTAGAAATTAAGTATCTAATAAGTGATATGGCTCAAGGAAAAAACGAAATTTATTTGGATATGGACACATCCATATAAATTTACCACTCTCCAATTACTAATATAATATTCTATCCAAACTTTCAGAATCCTAATTATCGGGTACTTTATTCAGTACTGTTGACGGTTATTAAATAAATTCGTTCTGTTTAGGACAAGATGATATGGAAATGTGTGAGCTGTCTCTTGATGCAACGCAGTTGACGAGAAAAAAAGGTGCCGAAATAACGGCTGCTGAATTTGAAACATTGTGGTATCAGTGCGGTGGACCAAAGTATCACATCCGCTCCAAACATGAAAGAAATTGATATATGATATCGCATATCTAATTGCTACATACACCTACAAATGATGAGTTCGAGAATTTGTCCAGATTATAAGCTGAACTTTTCAAGCTGCGCTGGAAACCAAGTATAAACAAAAATGAAGATAGGTATGATAATGATGCCATAGTTTGATACAGCGAATAAATATTAGGGGGAAATAAACGATGTCGATCTATAAGTCAGCTTAAGACACATCGCCAAAACAATACAACTGCCTATCGTTGTTTTTTATTAGCCCTTGCTAATTAACACAAAGCCTCATTAGCGAAGCAAAGCTGATTCATCGAGGATCAGAAAAAGCCAAGGTAAACTACTTATTCTTAATTATAGAAGTTAAATTTCAAATCGCAGGAATGCGACACGCACCCCCTATTTCTACACATCTTTCCCATTTGCACTTTTTATCTTATTTTTTTTCTACCATGTCATTCCAATTCTTTTGATTTTTATGTTTATTTTCGGCCTTATTGCATATTTATCCTCTCCCGCCATAGCCACTAATTCTAATGACCCCCCAATTCAGATATCAATTAAGATTCTAAGTTAACCTATTTATCAATAAATTTTATTATTTCAAAAATTTTCAATCCTATCAGACGGAGAAAATTTAAGATTATGGTGGTTCATATCAATTAAGATGTAAAATCTCATTCATGAACAAAAAATATAGTAAATATAAAATCGCAAAAGGCATCAATCACGACCAATAGCACAGAAGAAAATGAATCATTTGTACAATGAACATAAATAAAAGCTAAAAGATCTAATTCTTATCAATATTATTTAGTCGTGCAATAAGTTGACGTATGCGTCTTCTTTCTTCATCTGCCTCTGCGCCTAAATTAATTTCGTATTCCTCAAGAATCTGAAAAAGATGAAAGCTTAAAATACTTCAACATAATCTTTTAAAACAAGTGAAGAAAGCAATCTATCTATGAAATATAAGATGTATCTTAGCTAACTAAAAAAACATTGCGTGAGTAATAAATGGTATTTTCGTACAATCATCATTTCGGGAATTTATAATCTAATGCAAAAAACCAGATCAGTAATTTTAAAAACATGAGATTAATTAATTATTCAGAACAAAACAAAATTTTAAGCCGAAAATCAACGAAAAAAAAAAATGAAAAAATAATTAAAACAGCTTCTGAAGAAAAATGAACATGAAAGTGATGCGACTGAAATAAAAATGCAGTGAAACGGCAGTGAACAAACCGGCACAAGATGTTTGCAAAGCTTCCCATTTCCAGTGCGCATTTGAAACAATTTTACCGCTCTATTACGACAACCAGGTCCTGCATTTGAACATACATCCGCAAGAATTAAAATGGTTCGTTGTAGCGTGTACAAACCAGCATCCAACTTATCTAAGTACAACTGTTCAATTTCATCATCAGATAATTTGTTGTTTTGCGCCAGATTAGCTTGGCGAGCATCAAATCGGTCAACACGATCCCTGAATGTTTTAATAATTCAAGATAAATATTCATAGATTATTTCCTTAAAATGCGTTCAGTTGGATAGCACACATTTTATTTCAAAAAAATATTTCTATTTTTTTTTTTTAATATATAGGGAGCTATAAAAATTTTAAATATAACAGAAACAGAGTTAAAAAAAAAATATTTTCAACTAAGTTAACAGAACTATTGGTATTACTGTATAACAAAACTTTCCTTTTTCTTCAGTCTTGCAATTCAACTGCTCTAATTTAACAAGCATAATAAATTGTAATAAAAGCGAATCGCTTATTCCTGCGCAATAAAAATGATAAAAATGTTAAATGATTTTAGAAGCAAAACCTACTGATATTTCAACACGAGTTCAACTGCACGGTCGACTTTTTCATATTCATGTTCGTTAAATTTCGAAAAAATCCGATTACGTCCTTCCTCACCACAAGACCTCAACAAAGATGCCAAAACCTGCAAAATTCTGCACATATCTATCGTTTATTACGATTTGGATCATTAAAAAATAGAATAAATTTACCGAACAAACATGCTCCTCATGTTCATCCGGTGTCGAATCTTTTCTTCTTTGCTTTGATGGAGTTCTCATAAACAACGGGAAAATTGTTCGTAAACCTAAAAAATACATTTATAAAAGCTTTGGAAGAAGAACATATAAACCTGGTAGGAATAAATGTCATATGACTGGGTAGAAAAAAAAATACTAAATGAAGTCATTTAATTTATGCCATAAAAAATTTTCGGTTGAAATAATCATTTCTCCACAACCAGTGATCCAATGTTTACCATATTAACAAATCTCAAAGACTCACCGAGAATATCGATGAACTTGACACAATTGGATTTCCCTTCTGCACCATTTGTAGCATAATCTAAAACCTTTAATGCACTTTCACGTGACTGCTTACGTTCCCTGAAAAAAAAAATGGAGATTTTTGAAGACTAAGTAAAAAATAAATATGTGAATGTAAAATAGTTTTTGCAAAGATGAAGATTCATCACAAATCAATCACCTCAGCATAAGATTCATCAATTGAAGGCCTTCACCGTCCAGAAATTTTTGCCTGTTTGGTGCATACATAAGTGCAGCGCATACAGCATTAAACAAGTTCTCCATATGTTCTCGTTCATCTGCACTCCCAGGATCATGACGCTTGTAAGTGGCCAGAGCCTGAACTGAATTAAACTGCATTAAAAATTCAAATTAATTATAAGCCAAAAATCTTAGTGATATCCTATCGATAAAATACATTTTATGGTAAATTTCTTTGAATTCACAATACTTTTGCAATCATAATTTAATAAACCTACACGAAGCAGTAAATCGAAGCCATCAACTTTTTCTGTCAATCGTTTTCTAGCTAACTCAGTTGATTGCAGAAGCAAAGAAAGTAATTCACTGGCGAACATCTTATTTGCATCCAAAGATCCTCGTTGAGTTCCACGACGAAGAAGCCAAGCAAACAAACCCTGTTCGACACAAATATCAGCAAAAGATGGACGAAAATCGAGTACCTACAAAAGAGGAAAAAATAAAGGTAAATAAAATCAACTGTCACATTTAACTTCCCAAGACTATATCTACTGCGTTCAAAACATTTCCAAATACACAAACATAGAAGGGATATTAAATTTCATAACACTAAAAAATCATATTAAATTCCACTTCTGTTGAAACTGCTAATTGAACTTCTTCAAGTTCAATCATTGTAATCATTATTTTACAACAAATCAGCGTTTTGAATTAATCTCTCTCTCTATCATCGCCTGGAAACTAAGTCAGACATTAGTCTGAAAATGCACTATTCACAAATTGAAAGTAAACAAGTATCTAAAAATCCACATTTTCTACGACCGACAACGCATTATGGATCGCATCGGCCTCGTCTTTTACAGTTTCATCCAAACGTTCAATGCTTTGCTGCACTAATGTTTCAATTAGCTGATCGGCAACCAGCACATCTATTAGTTTCGCTGCACCATCTTCACCTTCATTTAATGTATCAACATCTGTCAGTTCCTTGAAACAACAACTGATAAAATTTTGAATGTATTTAAACATTTATTTTACTATTTAAAATCTTGCAAATACTTCATAATATCTAGCAGTAAACAAAGAAAACAATAAATACAGGATTTCTCAATGATAAAAGTGCTTAAATTTCGGAAACATAATAAACTCAATTTCGATTAATCTGATATCGTATTGCATTGCAACTTATTGATATCAATTAAAAATCCCTATATTTTGTCTAGTTTAGAAGAACCTGCAAAAGATTGATGACAGCGGCAACAATGTCAGAGTTTTCATGAGCTAATAACTGCAAAAGAATAGCTGTTGCGCCATGATCAACAAGCAGTTGATATAAATCGGGTTGTGTCGCTAAGGCGTGCATCTCCTTAAACAGCAACATATAATCCATACAGACAAAGTACAAAAAAATATGTTTTCAAAATGAATATGAACCTGTATTGCTTCATTTAATTCAACTTCGCTTTCCATGAATTTTGCTGGCTCGTCTCCGTATTTGATGCGCATCTCGCGATTTTTCAGACATCGTTTCTCCAGCTAAAAAGCTGAAAATTTCAGAACAGACCAAAACTAATGAAAAGAAAATAACTAAAATCAAAAAAATAATGAAGAGCTTAAGTGTAATCGAAATATGACCTGCATAACAATTCGTTTAACAGTTGCTTCATCAACAATTACTGCTTGTGATTCATCCCGCTCCAATGCCGCCAGGATATCTTCTGGTGTAGTGACTGCCGTAGACATATTTGCAATGTCAATACGAGGTCGCTTCGGTTGAACCTTCAAAGAAACAGCATTGTGACTAGTCAAAACATCATTCAGCATCCAGATACCATAAATTGCACAAACATTTCAATTTCAAAAATTGGAGATGGAAAGACAAAAATTCTAAAAATGTAGAAAAGAATTGAAATCTTTATTACCTCGGTTGTTGATCGCAGAATTTCTGTTACATCGATCGAAGACATTATGCTTTGAAAAAAATTATTTAAATCACAATCCTTAAAGTTTGCACAATTCCCTCTTAATTTAAGTAACTAACAGCTACAAAGAAAAGCATCACTGCCAAAAAACAAATTTCAAGTACTAGTTCCATGTTTTATACAGAAGATTATCCCCTAAAGTCAACCGCCCAAGCTGCTTTTTTTTTTCTTTTTGATGCCGATAGTCCCTTGTAGATAATCCTTAGAAACATTTGAAGTCATAATAATTGAAGTAACTGATTCGCAATAAAACACTGTAAAGTTTTGAGAAAGAAAAAACATTTCCTATATTTAATATCACATTTATTAATAATTTCAGGATATCAGCATATGCATCACATATGAAGAGATTGAAAATAATGCATGAACCTTTAGATACAGTAAATTAATGAAGATCTGACACCCAGTACTATGCTAGTACTCCCTGATCAAAAATGAGAGTCACAATTATTCATAACAGAAAGAAAGAACTGCGTTGAAATCTACAATTAAAAGTATATCTTCTTTTTTTTTTTTTTTTTTTTTCATTGATTTAATCTATTTTCATCTCTAAGCATTTTCCGAGAGCATCGAAAACATTAAATTTAAGTGAACAATTACTTAAAAAAAAGTTCAGATACAAATGATTATAATCAATAAATAATATTCAAATTTCAAGAAATTACATTTAACTTTTCAGCGACTAAATGGCTAACTTTTACGAAGTACTGCTCATTACCAGTAATATTCCATTTTGTTTTTGAAAGTAAATTTAATAATTCCAAACGCTTATTTCTTTCCGCTTCATTACTGCTATCACATTCGGAAGCCAAACATTCATAAAGCTGTTCTGCTGCATTACGACGCATTACAGGATAACGTGATCGCAAGGTCCGGATAACCTGCAGCATAACAGGTACATTAATTCTCGAACATTAGATTATGTTTGTAAAGCAGCAAACTCGAAAATTATCAAAATCAAATAGAATCTGACTAAAAATCATGAAAAAAAGTCGATCATTTAAAGCTAAATTCTATAGGAAAAAATATTTAAATTTAACAATAATTAATGAAGAAAGAACTTGCCAACGACGCAGATTTTTGCCAAACTAGACTAGATGAGTTGAAATGCAAGAAATGGCACAATACTGAAATACATATTCGGATTTTCTGTGCGCTTCCTTTAACTGTAGCTTCCTGCAAAATTAACATTTCATAAACAAACTGATATTACAACAAAGCACCGAAAGGCAATAAATTTCATGTGATCCATTTTTAAAACCGAGATCTAGAACATCAGCTTTCAATCTACTAAGCCAGTCAATTTCAAAAAGCTGAGCAAAATATAAAGTAATTGTTAATAAATATATTTCATATTTTAATTTGTGATGTAATCATCTAGCAAGCTAACGTTTGATTTCCGATAAAGGCAATCATCAACAATTATAAAAATAAAAGCATACAATCGCGACACGATCTACAATTTTTCGTAGAGAAGGAGAAGAATCCGGATCTGCTTCAAAACATTCCAGAAGCTGTGCTGACAAAATCTGTTCCAGTGTACAAAGCAGAGGTTGAGTTACACGCAATATGCCAGCATTATTGATTAAAATGGATGCAAGACATTGAAGAAAAATTTCCAGTTCCTACAAATTTGAAAGACTGTTTCCTTCTTAATATAAACGTTTGGTTAATATATTCAGGTTTTATTTAAAAACTGCACCATAGCACAGTTGTTAATAATGTTAGATTTATTCATATTCCATTACTAACTAACTTGTCGTGAACCGCGGACATCAGAAATTACTGAAAGCAAAGCATCAGAAGCGCCTCGCATTGTAGACTCCGTGACACCGCCTAAATATGAAAAAAAAAAAAAAAAAGTGGAGTGAATAATTTTACAAAAATTTCAGAGCGAAAGGAAAAAGATTTGGCGAAAATAGCATCCATGCTCTGGCTTTAATATTTACCAGCAGATATAATAAATCCACTCAAGCCACAATATCTGTAATAAGAACTCTTCAACAATAAAGCTAGTCGTTTGAAACAGGACGGCGATCTCCAGGCGATATTCGAACCATTATCCAAATAAATTTTTCTTAGAATTTCTTCTTCCTGAATACCTTTCAGCCCTGATTGCAATATTCTCTTCATTACCAAAGCAGCACACTGGAAATACGATTAGATTGAGGCAAGCATGAACCCAAAATTATTTTATAAATTCTTGCATTAACAATGATGATATTTTGTGACATATCACTACACAGAATTGCAAAACTTTTTATATTTTAAGAAAACAACCTCACGAGTTGCATCAATTTTCTCGACAGACTGTTGAATTATTTTACAAATTGCTTCGGAAATATGACTCGAGCAATTTTGTGCCAAAGGCAAAATAATTGCAAATGCCCTCATTGTTTCCTCGCGCAGAACTCTTCCAACATCACCTCTTTTGTCCATTGTATAGTCATCCAAAGAATTAATCAGGCTAAAATATCTCATTTAGGATACAATAAAACATGGAAAAAAATGAAAGTTATATATATATTATATATATATAAATATACTACAATATAATTTTTAAAAACGTGTAATATATTAGTCTAATAAAAAAAAAAAAAAAAAAAACGGCATAATAAAATATACATCCGAAAATTTATAAAATCGAAATTCGATACAAACCAATCAAGGAGTTCAGCAAAGTTGTCTAACGATTCAATTCCGACTGATTCAACAATACGCGTAATGGCTTCCACACAGGAACGGCGCCCGTAAGCCCAGGTGGCATCTGATATATTGGACCTATAAAGCATACATAACATACCCATCTTATTTATAACCTTGTTCTAAAAATCATTAAGCATAATAGCAATTCATATTGATCAATTCAAAAAAAAAGCAAAATGAATGAATGAAAAACTGCAATAATCAAGACAAAAATGCTTACCCATTGATTGTAAATGTAAGTGTACGAATAATTTCAGCAGCAAAAGAACCGAATGACGTTGGAAACAGCAATACTTCATTAGGAATCACACTAAGAAGAGCTGCTATCCCTTCTCTTTCTGATTCCATTTTGGCACCGGTTATCTGCAAATCTAACATAGCAAGTCAAATTATTATTATATTTACATGAATGATGTGTTTAAAGTTAAAAGATAGAAGTATTATTTCACTCAAATCTTCGGCATCTACATTCAAAGCTGAATATAATTTTTCACAGTCCTGATTAGCATATTTCAATAACAAAGAAAGCAAACAACACTGTTCCCTTAGCCCTTTGTTAAATCAATGTCAAATACAAGTAGAATAATATTTCTAAACTTGGTCTAAAAAAACCAATTAAATCTTGGAACTAACCTGAACATTGAAACTATTTTATCAATTTCAAAAAGCAAAATTTTTAAGAAATTACAAACCTGTGGCAAATAGATTTGACGAATTCGAAGCATTAAAAATTCGACACTTGAGTTATCAACATAAAGTTTGAAGAATGCGGCTCCTGCCTGACATGCTCCTTTCCTAATATCTCCATTATCGTCGGAAAAATTCAATTCCAAACAATAAAGCCAATCTTCAATCTATAATAAATAAAAAGCTTAAAAATACTTTTTCTCGTGAGAACCATTGTTACTGGTTTTTCAGGTAGCTTTTTCTTATTACGTGATAGCTAGCAGATTTATATTTAAATTAACAGGACATCTATTCTGTGTCATCAAACAGATGTTCTGTTAAGTTTCTTTCTTTTTCTGAAATTTGTTAAAAAAAAGAAAAAAATCTGCAATTATCAAGTATTTCAATACAGTAGCTATTAAAATCGCAAATATGACAAAAAACATACTGTACAAGCTATCTGATTAGTGCTAACTTGAAAATGTATACTTTTATGATCTCTTTGGATACCACAGATGACAGTGATTTGATAAAAATGTTCATAGCTCGTCGCATTAATGTAGAACCTAGTGAGCGGGTTCTCTTTTTGCATATAGGATAGACCATACTGGGTATTTGCGCAATATTTTCATACATTTCCTTATCTAGTTGCACACCACATCTTTTCAAACTTGATAAAGTGGATGCCAATGCAACAATGCCTCCTTGTCGCATAATCAACGATTCACTGCTGACCAATGGCACCAACTTTTCAAGGACCTATAAATGATTCTTTTTCGTACTTTTTGAAAAACAATTCCTTGTCTTGTAAGACACAAAATTTAAAATTAAAATTTTTTCTATAAAGAAAAAAAGAGACCAACATATGAAAAGTAGTTGTGATACCTGAGCGGAAACAAAATATGGGTCTAAAGCACAAAGACGACCGAGTGCTTCCGCAGATAACAAGCGAATTTCTTCATCCCAATGAATTATCTATAAAAAAAAGAAAAAAAGACTAAAAAAACAAAATAAATATTTCAGTAAAAGAGAAAGGTTACAAAGAATATGCACACAGACTCTCCTATATAACTTTCATTCCTATGTTGCATAACTTAAAGTTATAAAGAAACTCTTTTTAAGAAATTATTTATACATAAACTCTTTTTCTAATCCCTTGCAATTATATTCTCCTTACAATTATTTATAAATGAAACCTTGAAAGATATGAGGTGCTCGATAATCGCTCGAGTATACATTGAATATTTTGCTATTTTACATGAGATCTCTAAATAAGATTTAAAACGTTGTCCAACAGCAAAATAATCGATTTCGGTCAGCACCTCAATGCCATTCGGAAATGTACCTTGCCGACCAACATTTTCTTGAAATGCTGCACTAGCAGCCCTGAAAACCAACTTTATATTGCTTATTGTGCATATTAAAAAATCAAAACATCCTTATTATCCCAACATTTTCTTCTTATCCTACTTTTTCTGAATAGATCTTACTTTTTTCATTTCTTTCAAAATGCAACATATTACACAAGCCTCAGATGTTTTCAAACCTTCACGTAAATACAACTTCAAGTTTGACTAAGCACATGACTAAGTCAAAGTATTTTACAAAATGCTCATTGAAATATCAAAATCAGCAAATCTGGATTACGAACAAACGAATAAATGTAAAGAAATTACCGTCTTACGTTAATTTCTCTGTCAAATAAAGCTACACAAACAAGGCATGCTGCAATCTTTTCAATATATTTTTTTAAATCCACTGGACGAAAAGCTCGAGCTAATGACCAACATATATAACAAGCTGCGTCTCGAACACTCGCTCCTAAGGCATGATGTCCTTGCGGTTCTTCAAATACCAAGGCCTAGAAATGCAGGAATTAAAAAGAGATAATCAAAAAAAAAAAAAAAAAAAAAAAACATAAACACAATTCTTCAAGCCATCCAAACTTAAACATACAATTAAATTTCAATCAAAGCGATAATCACAGTAGGGAAAAAATTAAATATTAATCAAAAAATATGTGATAGAGAATTTCTTTGTAACTAACATTTAAAAGAATTTTCACAACATCCGGAAGCCTTTCGAGGGGTAAAAAACCGCGTTTTGAAAGTTCAGCAACTGCCAAACAACCACCATGCCAGGCAGCATTACCAGAGTGCGAATTAAAATTAAATTTAATGATACTGTCGAGTACATCGTTTGCAAGATGTTTCGGCAAACGAGATACAATCCGTCCAATACCTTTTGCACCGGTCCAACGTATATCAGTATCGCGATCACGCAATGCTTCTAGAATTGTATTTAGGACCACTTCCAACTGTAAAGAAAAATATTAATTTATAATTGATCAAACTCTTGATTACAATAACCAAATCGCTTTCCACTGCAGATTCCTTTCCTTCCATCTCTGTGGATGATTTGTGGGAAAAAAAGCAAATCTACTTAAATTCCTGAACTGCCTTATATTTTTGCATAAAAATATAAGTCTCAATATTTTCCACAAAAAATATACTTTCATACCAACCTTACATCATTCTATCTCATCGTATAACAGTTTCCTGGAAATAAATGCAAAACAATATTACAAGTAATATTAACTTCGTCATATGGGACTTCATAAACTTCATCTGCAAAACTCTCTAATTCCAAAGCATCGAATCCTTGACATTTTGCAAAATCACTATTTTCTAAATCCAGGTAACGGTTTCCAATGTCGTAGCGCCACTTTGCAATCTAAATCCCAAGAATTAACAACAATCTATCATTAATATAAAGAAATTTTTTTTTTACTGAAGATTTATAGGTATCAATACTTACCTTCGGTTTTAAAAATACCATTCCCAATCTCTGAACAACTTTGACCGTTAACTTTTTCACAATGAAATCTGAATCTTCAAGGTTACCTAAGTGACGCAAAGCTTTAAATACTTGATCTGCGATAGTCAATAAATCTTCGCGTTCTCCCTAGAAAAATGAAACCAAACTGCAAAAGATACTCGAAAAATTTCTAATATTTTAGCAGGCATTTCACTATATAAATATAAACAGTTCACATTTTTTGTAGTAATACTCAAAGTTCCCTTATTAGTTCATCTGCCTTTATCTAATCAATTCATGAAAAACAAAGAGCAGTTATGCACTAAATTCACCTTTTTAAGAATTGCTGCAAGTAGTTGGAGACTTCCAACGAGTTCATTGTTAGTAGACCATTTACCTTCACAGTTTTCAATCGTCGAAATACATGGATCTATCAATTTCTTCAAATATTTTTTGCGCGCATCTTCACGGGATACTATCAATGAAAGCAGCAAAGCAGAGGAATGCTGAAAGGTTTTCATTGCTTCAAAATTTCATCACCAAAATTTTTAAAAAACCAAAAAGAAGAGGAGATGATAAATTCCTTTTTCTCAATATATTAAAAATAACTTAATCTTCCATTGATTTTTTCAAAGAAATCTCACTTTTCAAAAAATTCTGTTTGCATCATACCTGGCATCTATCAGTATTTAGATAAAGATATGGTACTGCAGCAGTAATTATTCTCTCCAACATATTACGACCACTTTTAGTTTCAAATTTATTCAAATCAAATGGATTCTTGCATAAGATCACCATCCAAAGAAGAAGTATATATTGAGAATCCATATCTATCGTAGAATCAGAATACCGTTCCAGTGACGAAATTACTTTCTCCATATATTTCATCTTGAAACATTTTAAAAAGATATTTTTTTTAAATTATCGAATTTTACACATTTTTGTTACTCTTACATGATTCGATAATTATATCAGTAAAAAAACATGCCGATAGGAAAATAAGAAATAACTAAATAAACTGAGAAAAATCATAATTAAAAAAAATTTTTCAACAGTTTCAAATAATGGAAAATTTTTTTTTGTTTACGGTTTCAGAAAAATAAGGATTCTTTAAAAATTAATCGTTATGAACGCTTACTTCGTGAGGTAGCAATGAAAGAAACACTTTGTACCCTCTAACTTTCGATATATGTGCAAGCAATGTAAATGCCACGTTTGATACATCATCGAACCTTAAAGAGATGTAATTTGAAATATAAGTACTTTTAACACATAAAATTAAAATAAACAAAAAAAAAAGAAAAAAAAAAAGAGAAAAAATACTTGATGTCTTTATGTTTCCTATAGCACAATATGAACCGGTAGAAAACTGAAAGGAATATTTAGAATTTCAAATAATGATTAGAAGAATCATACTTTGTCTGCTCGCTTTCAAGCAATTTTACATGTATTAACAGTTTATTTATCATGATTTCCATAAAAGGATCAAGCAAGCTAGGTTGTTCTTGATACAGATCAAGCAGATATCGAAATCTGAAAAGTTAGAATTTTAAAAACAAACATATTACGCAGCATTATATAAGATAAAAAAATTCTCTTTATTCGTATCCTATACATGAAGATCAATTCTTAAGCCCTCAAGCTCTTGAAAATAGTTTTCTTGTGTTAATGTGCTTCACTGCAATCCAAGCTATATAATTATCATTATCACAAAACAATATCTTTCAGAGCCACTAAAAAAAAAAATTGTACCTAGCTTGATATCGATAACTATAAGGGTTCTAGAAGTAGGAGACCATATAATTTCTAGTAAATTATTTACAATTGAATGTAAAACAACTAAGATGAAACAAATATTTATTACGGTTTAAGCAACATATGATGAACTGTTGAATAAAGATAACCTTTCAAAACGGTTTTCTGTATCATGCTGACTACTTGCAAACGAGGGTATACCATCGATAATGGTAAATATCTCTTGCCGATGGGTTTCAGCAAATGTTTTCTGTGATTCTAAAACACCATCTTGTATCAACGAATCAACAAGGGATAAACCAGGCACCACATTCAGTAGCACTTTTTCTTGCATTCTGAAATTATTGTACTGAAAGAGAAGCGATATTTTGTCATTATATGACTTCTCTCAATCATTCAGCTTCTTAGCCTTTTATTATTCAAATTTTCACTTCTTATTTACTCTTTACTAACTCGAAAATGAAGAATTGACGCAACGGAAGATGAATGATTGATTTAATGACTAATGAATGATCAACCCACAAGTTAAAGAAATAAATACTCATTAAATATGAAATTAATGACCCAACGCCAAAAAAAACCTCAACTATATTGAAAAAAGTCAGAGACTATTCGGAATAGAATAGTCTCCCAACTCCCGAACGAGACACTTGTTTCACTTTCTGATCATTTTGACGGGGACTCAATGATCGAATGTACATCCCACAGTTATCACTGGTATTAGTATGCCATGGAAGGAAAACAGGCGAAAAAGTTTTAGGAAGAAGCCGTTTTGGTCAAGTTGGGAGGACAACGAAGAATGATCATTACGTGAGATGAGGTTACTTCAATTCCAAAAATATCTTTTCGAATGCATTTGTTTAGCATATGAAATATTTTTAAATTTGAAATTATAATTAACAATGCATAACGCCTTGCGAAATTGCTGTCATTGTGGTTGTTTGTATTTATCTTCCTTATAATGGTGAAAATGTCGAGATTTGATTAAGAGAGGAATTAATTCTCTGATACAATTCGTTTAGGCAAAAAAGGTAAGGGAAATTTTGAGACAGATGCTTTTATTTCCACTCTTATTTCGAATATGCAAATTGGTTTCTCTTTCCCTTCTCATATTTCTTTCAATCAGTCTTCATTATATGGCTCCTGAAATTCTGGAAACTTTCAACCTATATGCTAGCTTTGTTGGAATGTTAAATTAAATAAATTACATATTTATTTGTGTTACTTATCGATGTATGCTAAAGTGTAGAGCAACCAAGCATTTTTTATTCGCTCTTTCTCACCTTCCTCCTTCTACAGTTTCGTCAAGTATTATTCAGGATGGCTTGCTGACCATCTGTATAATATTTCATATCTTTCAGCGGAGAAAAACTGGCCAACATTTAATTCTACAATTCGTCTTAATAAATATTATCAATTTATTCAATTAAGATCTTTCGAATGGTGCCTTGCCGTTTCTATAAACATCTGAAAGGTTCAGCAAGTAGATATGACTTCCAACCAGAATGAGAGATACCTCAACAGTTCATATAACTTCCGTATACCAAGAGAACATGGTAAATTTGTGAACTCTTTCTGAATTACATATTATATGTCGCCATAAAAATTATTGGAGATTACTTATAAAAACAGTATTCGGAGAATGCGTAAAAATTAACAAGTACATCAAGTTATGTGAATAATTTATAAAATGGATTGCAATTCTGTGCAGAGTCATAAAACAGATAAAACCTGAAAAATATAAAAATGAATTTGATATCGTTATATAACGTGAAGAAACTCCAAAGGCATAACATTTCGTCATTATTCATTATATCCATCTTATCTAGCTTACTTGTTTTGTTCACCCGGTATCTCAAATTTTATTTCATGTTTACAAGATTTCAAAGTGCTGATTGAAAAAAAAATAAAAAATAAAAAAAAAAAACTGATATGACTAGTCTTATCACTATTTTAACAAATTCCACTAATTTCGTAATTCAGCGAATTTGATTTTGTCGTGCCAATGCTGGATTGAACTGTGAATTATATTTTGCTATATTTCGCTCTTTTTTTTCTTTACTGTTTTCCGAAGGTGTTAACAAACTGATTACACGCTGCTGTTCTTTTGCCTCTCGATCCAGGCGTTCCTGCCGTAGTTTTTCTAATTTCTGTTTTTTTAAAATTTCTTCCAAATCCAATATTTCCAAAGAACTATAATCATGATGTCTTCTTTTCTTTTTGCACTTTTTGTGACGAGATTTCCTGTCTTTCTTTCCATGTTCTTTTTTCATTATTGGGATGCTCTCAGCGCGTTTCATGTTAATAGCAGATGGTCGATTTTCCAGTTTTTTGAACTCACTTTCTCTTTTTGTTGGAATTTTTTCATACCAAGGTTTTTCCTGAAAATCCTAAATATACTACAAAGGAAATTCAAAACATACAATGACAGCGAAAAAAAAAGATTGGGAGACAGACATTAAAAGTTCTCTAAGGAACACTCTGTCGATTTGAAATTTAAAAAACCAACTTTTGTCAACTCACTAGAGCCTTGTCCAAGATATTGCAAGATGCCAACTTTCTTTTCATATTCTTCTTGTTCTTTTTTCTTTTCTAATTCATATTCTTGATTTCTTCCGCCAAGATTCTTTCGATACTCTGTTTCTAAGTCAGCGAAAAGATTGACATGTTCGGAAGAGGTAAACCGCTCGTTATTATCATCAGCTCCACTTTTTCCAGCCGCATGTATCATCTCTACTCGTTCCGCATTCTGACGGAGAAGATTTACCTACAATGTTCAATTTCAATTGTTTATTGATGAAACTGAGAGATTACAAAATAAAATGTGAAATGAAAGCTTGGTTTAACACCACTGTTCATTAATTCTGTATATCTTAAAATTTACAACTTTTATCCGATGAATCCATCATTCAGAAATGCCATCAAACATCCACGACACTATCGTTTATATAACATTTCCCCAAAAAAATAATATTTCTTAATAGGAATAGCTTTGCATATCATTTTATCTGCTAGTAAAATACGCTTCTTGAATCCGAAATTTTCATTCGAAAAATCCGTTTTTTTTCTAAAGGAAACCAACCTTATATTCTTGCTCTGCAAGTTGAGCTCTTGCTATCATTGCTTCTTCTTGTTCTTTAGCTTTCTTCTGATCACGACGTACTCGTGCAACATTCTCTTTTGTCCGCACATGCCATTTTTTTTTAGGCAATATATTCATATTCTGGAAGAAATTGCCATAATTTGAAAGCAAATAAATGGATCAAGAGTTAACCCCTAATGCAGTTTATATATTTCCCTCAAAAAGACGTCTTCCTCTCGACGAATTTTAAAACTGTACATTGATATTTTGAAACTGTACATTGATTATGTAATCCTTTATTTAAAGAAATTTGTGTATCAAATAAGACAAAATGTTACGGATATCCTTCCCTAACATGCAATGATATATCCTTTCCAACTGCATGAAAAATCAAAAGCAATATATTTCCAATCTTTTTTATTATGTGACAGTGATGAAATAAAATCGACGTGCAAAAACAATAGGAATCGAATTATCAAAATAAACAAAATAAGGTTTTTTCTGTATTCTATCAGCATAAGACATAAGTAAACATCAGTTCATAACTGATCAGTAATCTCTTGTAAGGCATGATATGAAATATTTTATTCAAATTTTGAAAAGTGTATTTGAATTGATATTGCAAACTATAAATATATTAATTTACAATCATAAGAGAGGTGTATCAAAGAGCACCGATATGTTTATTTGCAACACAGTTTCTAGATATATCTGTAATCACTGATTCGAAATATTACAGCAGCAAATTATTATCGTCAATTTACAATCTTGGATATCAAATATATTACCTCAACAAATAAATTACTATTTTCTAGTAAACAAAATATTAATGTGCAAGCTAAAAATTTCGTTCAATTGTCCCTAAAACAGGCTATACAACGAATAAATTTTATTCAAGTTCGCAACTTAAACGATAACAAAACCAGTCTAAAATATTATTTGCTGTATAGTCGATTTTAAATTGCAAACTTTTTTCCTTTTTCGCAGTAATCTATTAAAAGACGCTATAAAGATAACAAAGATATAGTAATTCTGCTTAAAAAAAGTAAAAGTATGCTCCTTTAGTAAATTTTCAAGCTAACTTGTCGATATTTTGAACAAAAAACTTATTACCCGAGAAGAAAATACTCAAAAACTTATTGGTATAAAGATACACTGTTAGATGAATGTTATTAAAAATAGTACAAAAATTCGACGAAAATAAGGCGATTTAAAAATTATCACAGAAATTAATAGCCATAACATGAAAATCTTTTATAAAATAAAATAAAGAATGAAACTGAAGAAAATTTTGGAATAGAAGGACTTATTATGATTTCAAATTTAATTAGAAAATGATACGGCAATAAATTTGAGAAAAAATCATAACATTTTCGCTTTAATCAATTTTGCACAAAACTCACGGAATTAAAAAAGAAAGACATGTTAATAAATAATAAATAATAACTTATCAACATAGAAGTAACAGAAAGCTTCAAAATGTTGAAGTAATTGCTTATGGATTCAGGAAACAAAATGTTGAAGTAATTGCTTATGGATCATACAGGACTTAAATAATGAATTCGACGCCCAGATATTTGGAGAATACCAGGACTTTTGTATCATAAAAAAATTTGAAAGAAAATAAATACCTTTAAAAAAGCTAACATATGGAAATCAGTAATCCGGGAATAGAATGGAAGATTTGCACAATTGAATATAATGCCACTTCAAGAATTTCATCAAATTTGTTATTTCTTATACACATTTGCTAACACTTCAGGATGAATACAAATTTAGTGACAGAGCAAATGTTTGAGAAATCGAAAGTGAAGGAGATGGAACATGCATCTGATGTTTCGTTTCTTCAAATACTTTTTCACGATGCTGTAATGGTCGTGCACAATCTTGCTGGGATAACCGATATGCTCGGGATGCATTTACAACAGTATCACGAACTAGATGTGGTAGCATGCAAATATGAATATGAGCTCCATCGAAAAGCGGTCCAAACTCAAGCGGTCGCTGCGTTTCAATTCGGATCCGGAATAGATAAGGTGACATTCGATACAGCACGATAAGTACATCACAAAATCGTGTCGCAATGATGTCACGACGATACGGACGATCGTTTTCACTCCATACTACATGAACTTCATCGTTACCCAAATGCTTCAATTTCTGGGTAGTATCACCTAAAATTATCTTATTCAAGATATGAAGTGATAAACAAAATTGATATATACGAACAATAAACCATCCACTTATTTTTCTACCTCATATTTCCTCAATACTTGTTCGCTTTTATTCGGAGGAACATTATATTCGATAAACAGCGGTCTCTCAAAAAATGGATCAGAGGTTTAATCAAACCACTATTTAGATTTTCGATCGTCTGAGCCATCTTGACTTTCTTAAAGCTTTTTGCAAATATAATGAACAATATTTCGACTTTTTACAATTGCTTTTTGTATTATGCATTATGATGTATTCTGCTGCAATGAGAGCTTACGATAGAATTTATATGAAAAAACATATAAATGCTTCATGAGTAAGAAACGAACCATCGAGCATAGTGCTGACATGGAAAATAATTTCCGTATCAGCAGATGCATAATACGGAGCAGTTACACCGTTTGGTAAGCCACCACTATATCCATAATGCTGATGACCTACTTGTACTTGCCAACCCAGACGTAAGACAAATTCATTGAATGCAGCTGAACCAAAACTATTGGAAAGTATTGACACTTTATCCTAAAAAAACAATAATCAAAATTGCTTCCAATTTCATAACTAATCAAAAATCATTTTGATAAGTTTCTTGAAATTATTTTCTATTTCAAAAGTAGCCATAAATTGTGGGAAAAACCGAAATTTTTTGGAATATAGATTTGACGAAATAACCAAAAATCTTTGTATTATAGAAATATTTTGATATAAGCAAACCTATGCCTTTACGCTACAATTAACATACTGTAACTTGTGTTGTGCTATGGTGAAATGGAGTAAACAACTCCTTTTGTGATTTGCTAACATGCTGTAATTATGTTACGATTGAGAAATAGAAAACAAGATCCCTTTCACTAAAGTTAGCACACTGTGAATTAACTCTCATTATGCTAAAAGTTAACATATTATAACCGGTTACATGAGTGGACAAACTCCCTTTGCGCCCTTTGTCTAAAATTAATATGTTGCAAATTGTTCTAAAATTCACATGTAGTAAGCAACTTTACTATAAAAAGGATTCTTATCTGAAGGAATTCATTCACTCATTCATTCATTCCTTTGCTCTGATCGCTATTAGGTGAGCAAATCTCATCAAACTCTATCAGTTCCTAATATCCATACCGCAAATAACTTCCCTATTATCAAAAAAATGTATTGTCGACATTCATCCATTCATTGTATATCGTAATTGTGGTAAATAAAATTTGTTATATCAAGGACTTCATTATACAGCAAAATCATCTAGATCAAGTTCTAATCCCCAACAAAAAAACCTTTTATAAACTATTTTCACGACACAAATAGATATATTGGGAATATACATTAATAAAAAAAAGAGATTAAAACATATCATACCCCGTGCATAAATTGGAACTCCCATATTTAGAGAAACAAAATGAATTTAGGTTCAAATATTTTTATCAAATTTTGGATATACATTCAAATACAAAATAAAATTAGAATCAAGATGATTCGTTGGTAAAATATACTTCGAATTCAAAAAATTTAACTTACTAACAATGTGATTAATATGAAAATTTGGGTCTTATCAAACTTACCTCCTGTCCCTTAGCAACATAGATAACAGCCACTTTATGCACTTCTCGTGAACAAGTATGGTCGAGATGTCGGATATCGCGATTGAAACTGGGTGGAATTTGTCGCATTCCCGAAAATAATCGTAAATCAGCAGCAAAAGTGCGCCACAATACATATTTTTCTTCAGTTAATGATCGTGATGAGCATTCCATCGGTTCTGGACGACAAAAAGTAGGTGCACTCGTTATTAGACGTCTATTTTGTTGAATTAAAAAATACATTTCGTTACATTCAATTGGATCCGCTTGCAATGTACGTGGTAACTGTGGCAACTTCTGGAACAATTTGAATGAATCTTTTCGGAGTACTCAATAATTTTAAAATACTCAATAATTAAGTGCAAAATAAAACAAATATCACATAATGCGACTAACTAAGGAAAACGTACATCGAAAGGATCTTCAGTTGTTACTTTATTGCTGGTTATTTCTACCGTTATTTTCTTCGGTCGCAAGGCCAATTTCCATAACCAATTATTAACGCAATTCATTTGACGCCTAATCGCATGTTCTCGCGTAAAACACCAGCAGTGTTTCCCAACTGGCGTTCGACTTGTCAAACGTAGGCCACTATCCATATCAACACTGAAGCGATAACAAAATAAAACTTTTCTAATATGAATCATTCATTAAACTTGAAACCGTAGATAGAGCTGAGTCTCTGATTCATCCATTGGATGAGAACTGGATTCCAAGATGATATAGCAAATTTTCTACAAGTTATCTTAATCATTACGTATGGACTAGCAAGTTTACCTTGAATACAATCTTAATATCAGGCACTTTGCCTTTCAAAATCGACCAAATCATGACAAATTCTTATTAGAATAGACTGCTTAAGTGAATAGCGAATCCAAATTCTCGGCCTTTATACCAGTATTAATTAAATCGAAATCCCATATTTTCCCAGTATGGAACTTCTAAGAAATTGGAATAAAAAATAGTATGAGATGTATAATAATTTCACGTAAGAAGAACCTTAGAATGGCTCGCCCCTGATCAAAAAAGACACGTCCTGCTATCAACGCATCTTGTTGCGAATTTCCGGTGATGTTTTCCACTGAATCATAATGACCTAATGCAAATGACGGTAATGGAAATTGACGATAGTATGTAAGCAAGAATCCTTCCAAACAAAGCCTTTTATCATTCAGTACGCGCTCCAGCAATGATCGTCTAAGTTGGCAATCCATTAAGTTGGTTGATATGCTTTGCCATAGTATCTCACCAGCTAAGCAGTTCTCTTTTACCTAAAATAAAAGCAGAAATCAAGTTCTGATTTGAAATACATTTGGAATTTGAAATTTTCTAAGCATATTTTAAAAATAATTAAATAAAATGAACTGAAGCAATCAAAACGAAAAACTCATGCAAATAAGCCTAATTATACCTGCCAAGAATTTTGTTTCATATTGAGAGAACATACGAAAATAAACAAACAGGAAGAAATTTTTTCAAAAAAAAAAAAAAACATACGAAATCGAGTGCCTGCTCCAAAATGGTAACTAATTTGTCACGCAAATTGAACTGTTTCAATTGATTCAAATCAGCACAGAACATATGAAGCAAACTGGCAGAAGTTTTCAGAGTACAAACACGATTCATCACCTCGGTCATTAACTTCGTGTCGGCACGTTCGATGATTAGCAATGCCAAGGCATGCAACGCCAACGAGTAGGACTGCAGCGGCACCTCATCCGAATTCAGTGCTAATAAATTAAGTAACAATGTTTCACCTACAGCATGATCGGGTGAAAGAAGTGCAGCCACCTACAATATCTTTATTTCAATGTTAATGATTATGCGATTTGCACGTCTACCCAACATTGCTTCATATCAAAAAAAAGAGTGTGAGATATCTCAACAAACTTCTATGCCAACTACAGCAAATTTCGATTACAGCAAAATGAATTAAAAAACAAAAAGTCTAAACCACGTTCAACAGGGTTTAATCCTAGCCATTACGTTAATAAAAAGCAATTAATCATAATAATCTACAAAACTTGCAGCTAACCTGTACACTTCTAGGTGAAAAATTGGACTGTTTGATGAGTTGGGTTAGTGAGCTGAGAGCTGGACGTGCCAGTATGGTAAGATAATCCTTGGACATGAATGGCATATATTCCAGGACAATAGTAAAACGTTCGGAAACAATTGCTCGTGTCAGAGCAAGCAGGATATGGGCCTGGAGTCACACATTTTAAAATAGACGAAAAATCATCAAAAAATCCAGAGATATAAACTCAATAATTCAGGACTATGTAATAAGTGAAATAGAAAAGGGAAAAAATTAAGAGAAATTGAGGGAAAAGAAAAAAAAAATTAAAAGTAAAATGTCTAGGCCAAAGGAAATTGTTGTCTGAAAAATCAACTCTTTCTATTCATTAAGTCTTAGATTTCTACGCTGCTTAAATAAAATGTCGAGATTCGCACTATAACTGAATTGATTGTTAAACAGGAAAAAGTGAGTTTCAGTTCTAAATCTCTGACTTTGTTCTGTAAAATTTTAAATACTGAATTTCTGGGAATTTTTTTTTTTTTTGGACATTATAATCTATTATCTAAATTTAACAAAAACAATCAAAACTAACATTACAGTTATGAAACTGATAAATCTGACATTTTCACTTCATTAATCGGTCTCGTCAAATGGATTTATTGAAGTGTTCTTTCATAAAGCAATGGACTAATGGCTTAACTCGTGTGCCATCACTTACAACATGCAGTACTTCTCTGCTTTAAGAATAATACATATCCTAGTTTTATGTTATTGCTTCCTGATATCCGCCCATCAGTCTTATGGATCTTTTGTCTCCGGGTGGATTAAGCATGAAGTGAAATATAATAAAGCCTCAGGCCGATTTCAATTAAATCGAATAAAATATATTCTTAGCGCATTAATTACTGAGAAAAAAAAAAAAAAAAACCAGTAATGAGCTATCCATAATGCAAGCAAAAAAATGAAAACACAAAAATGCCTCAACAGTACAAAAATAGCACAATTTCTTGAAAAAAAATAATACAATATTTCACTAGGTTTTCATTGGAATTAATAAATCCAAGTTTATTTCAGGTGATACTAAAACCTGAAATGAACTTGAGTACTAATTTATTCTTTGTTCTTTGAACTTAAAAATTTAAATAAATAATAAACTAAATACCTCGATAAGGGGTGGAGGATTGATAGTTGAAAGAACAGCACAATATGCAGGCAAACAATGAGCTTGACCAGAGGGAGGAAGAAGTAAAAGTCGAGTACAAATCCAGTGTATTAACGCATCAGTACCACTTAGTCGAAGCAAGGTGTTGATGGTTTTTGAAACAGTCTGAAAATTAAATGAATTGTTATTGATGCCAAGAGCTGTATAATGCTTCATGCAAGATAAGGGAATAATGCCAGGTAAATTCAACTACATTAGATTAAGAAAAAAAAAAAAGATTATTAAATCGAATTGAATAAATTTAAATCATTAAATTTAATTCATTTATTGTAAAAAATGTGAAATTTTGCTTCATAAGATGAATTCTCTAATATAATTGAAATGATAACCGATTGCCTGGTTTCATGTAAAAATATTTATAAGGATATGCAAAAATTTGCTTCTTCTCTCTTTTTTTTTTTCTTTTTTTTTGAAGTAAAATGAGCAAATAAATACTTGTAACAGCTTGATTTCAAACTGTAAAAAAAAAAATAAAGCACTCTATAAGTGAAATGAAATAAAATGTCGCATTTCAGCTATTCAGAATTATCAAAATAGGTTAACTTCACTAGCCTTAACTAAAATTTCAGAGAAGAAAATAACCTGAATAGCAAGATATGAATGGGCAGCATGCAATGGAGAGACCAAATTAACAATTCGCATCCATACTCTCAACCACACCACCGCGTCACCAGTTGACTGAAAAATTTATACAATTAATTTTGCTTTATAGCCAGAAAATTTACATAAAATGAATAATTAAATGAACTTTTTAACAAAACTCATTGGATTTTTTTGAAACTTTTGCAAAACACCATTTAGTTGTAACTAATTATATGCATAGCTACCAATACTGGTGCAAACAGTAGTGTAAAGTCAGTATATAAAAATAGTTAATTCGTAAAAAATGAGCAAAAATATCTGCAAAATAAAGAAACACAAATTTGTTAATGATATCAAAGCTCAACCTATATTCGATCTCCTTTATATTTAAATACTCAGCTATTGTTAACTAAATTATGGTAAAAAGCAGAAAATAATAAGATTAAAGACATATAATTGCTAGAATATTGGGAAATCAATTTAATTCAAAAATAAAAACCGCAACCAATTCAAATTTAATAAGAAAAATTGCAACCGATACTGTTAAAAGATTCAATATATATAATGTAATACATATGAATAATCCAGTTCATTTGATATTATATATCTATTTTAATTTATATATATTTCAACTGCAAAAATATATAAAAATTCAAAGAAAAAATCAAAGAACTTTTAAATTCGATTACTTATCGCAGCATCATTGCAGTCTCAGATCAATTACTTTTTATGCTTCAAACTTTAAGATTTGATAACAGAGATAACATGTTTGATATGCATAGAGATAAGTAACTGATTTATAACGTCAATAACATCTTCAATCAATCTCAATTAAATAATGTATCAGAACTGTCCAAAAATATGTATTTTTCTTACCGGATTAGTAAAAATGACCATGAATGAGATGTATCATCACTTCACCGTTCTAGCTATCAAAATATTTAACTTGTCAAGTAATATTTACCTGTTATCTTCATCATGATCCTGCTTCTGGTTAATTTCAATACTTTTTTAAACCACTGCTTAAGATAAAATTAGTATTCGAAAATATTCGAAACGAAACTGAATAGTTGCCAAACTCATCATTACTTTTATAATAATTAAAAAAGTACAAGTTAACGATATGAATCGACCGGAGTTGTTTTGCTTTCGTTTTGTTTCGACTATATCAGTTCAACTTATTATTTTCCGTCGAGATCAAAAGTCATGCTTAAAAGTGTTATTCTGATTATACTGTAGATTATTATCAAAAAGAAACAAACAATATATATATATATTAAAAGAAAAAGAAAATTGTGCCTAAACAAATGATATAACATGGATCCCTGAAAAAAAAAAAAAAAAGAAACTTCAACAGACAAGAAAACAAGACCTTTCGAAGTGCATTAAGTAAAAACAGATAATTCAAGGATAAACAGCTCTTTGATATCTATTTCATGCTTAGAATATCAAATTATACAGAATCATTATTTATACTCCTATTAATTTGAAGCAATAGAATTCAAAAATCATACATTTCTTAATCTGGATCTTTGAAGATTGAAAAGAAACAAAAAACTTCCACTCTCATATTCAAGTTTAAATCGATTAAAACTAATAAATACCAATTTATTGATATACTTCTGTACTTATTCAATTCATAATTTAATCTTACGAGAAATTCCATAAGTTTTCTGCAACAACTTTGAATCCAAAGATAATAGTTTTTGAATCAATGTGCTTAGCATGAGAGAAAAATCTCGAACTCGATATAATCATTCAATATTTACTGTAATGAATAGCGAAGAAATAACATCATAAGTTTAGATAGTTTATAAGTGAAAGCTAAAATATGTTTAAAACGTGAATACAATGTCATATGAAACTTTCGGAAGATTAATTATACTGACACCAGTGTTGATAATTTGGGAAAATTGAAAGCGTGAATGAAAACAAAAAATAAGTGGCAGGTAATATAGCTTGGGCAAGAATGGGAAGGGTTGTATGAAGAGAGAGGTTAACAATAATTATGACTAAAATTTCAAATTCACTTCTCCAAAACAATAAAAATAGCCAATAGAAACAGAACTGGCAGTGGAATCACTCAACGTTTTGTAGAACTAACAAATCAAATCAGACATCATTCATAGTAATCAATGATAGTAGCCGGCACATATAATTTAAAAATTTTACTATTAACATATATCATTATTAAAACACTAACGGCCCTAAAATACAAGAAATAAGAGGATACACGCATGTATCACCTACTTATATTCAACACAATACAGCCACTTTCCTCTAGGTTTATAATTGCTTATAAAATTTTTGCTCACTGGTATGGCCATATTTGCATTTTTGTTAATCTTAATAGCATAAGTTAATCCGATCGCATTGTATACAATAATTGACTAAAAATAGATTAAAATACTAGTTCACACCATTTCACTTCAAATTTTCTGAATGTTATTAAGAATTTTTTCATGAAATTCCAGTTAAAGTAAAATATCAGGCAGGGGTTGAAGGATCCTAAATTTATGAGAATCTACCAAGAAATTTTTGGAATCACTTTTCATAACTTCAAAAAATCAGATCGATAAAAAATATAAAATTTGAAACATTCCGTCCCTAATCATACGTTAATAATCATGTGATCTAATGTTTTATTAACCAAAATTATTGAAGACAATCACCAAAACTAGAATTAATGATAATGATTCGAATCTGTGCTGACCTTCATTTGCAAATTTAAGCCACTCTACGAAAATGGAAAACAAATCTCTGACATAATTATTCTTTTGAGCAATCGTGATTCTTTACATATATATAAAACGATAAATTTGTCACCATAATGAAACGTTACAAATAATTATAATTATTACGAGTACTATTGTAGGAAGTCACTATTTACGGAAAAAGAATCATTTCTCATCATCACTAATTTTTATAAAATTAATTAAATAAAGTCTGATAAAGGTTCCAACTAATTCTTTAAATTTTAGATTCAATCAGTATAATAATTTTAACAAATAAGTTAACTATTTCGAAATGAAATTTACAAGATATAATATATAGAGAGCAACACATTCATCTCTCTCGCACATATAATAGTGGTAATAGCATGTTGTATGATAAAGATTTTTGGAGGAATTTAAAACTAATAATTTTTTCTTGAAAATCTAAAAAGATATATTGAGACATAAGAAAAAGAAAATCCTAAATAGCGAATTCGAAATAGAAATCCTTCCTAAATTTAAAAGGAAAACTAATGCTAAAAAAAATGAAAAGGGAACAATAACTCAAAGCAACAGTAGCGAAACTTCTCAATTTTATCTTTTAACTTAAAAAGAGCGAAACAAACTTCGTTTAAGAAAGAAATCAATAGAAGAAATAATTTTAAGAGATTAAAGCCATAAAAAATGAAGTAGTTTAGTTTTCAGAAAAAAATTCTATTTAAAACATCATAATTTGAGTTTCTTTACAATCCAGTTAACAGTTGATAATGTCATTACCTTTTTCAGAACAAAAAATATAAAAATATTAAAGTATTAATGATAAAAACTAGAGTTATAGTGATAACGAAGCAATCTGATTGGTCAAGATAAGTTAGAAGACAAATTGTTATTTGAAGAGTATTTGAAAAATTTATTAACGACAGATAGTAATAACGGAAATGGCAGTCAATACAGTTGATATAAGCACACACTTTTCGAAAATATAGAATTTAATTTCTAATAATTTACGGCGAGAATGATAGTGCCCAATGTGATTACAAAAGCAATTTAAAATCCAAAAAGCACTTAGTTTAAAAAAAATTACCAAAAATATGAATAAATAAGTTAAGGAAAAAAAATCGGTGAGTAACCACATAAAAGATAACTGATAAGGAATATTTCTTGAACAAAACATAAAGTATATATTTAACAAGCATTGGAATGATAATAATGACAGATTTTTACCAAAAAAAAAATTATTCTGCCCATCAGATAAATTCAAGAGAACAGCTATATGATACGAAAAAATGGATCATACAAAAAAATCAAAACATAATATTCGGTCAGGAAAGATCAAAACAGAGTAAATCAGAAAATACTGACATAAAGAAAAGAATTTGAATAGCTCTTCGATTATTTCGACAAATGACCTCTTAGAAAATCTGAGAAATTCATGATTAAGAGAAAAAACAAAATTTATCAAGGTCGTAACCAAAGTAATGGATTTCAACGAAAATGTGGAATATTTTGAGTATAAAAATAAAACAGAAGTTAATGATACTCAGAGATAACAACTAATAAAAATAAGAATAAATCAAAGAAATCATGAAGAGGAAACGGCTAAAACGGTTACATGCTATAACTGATTAGTCTGATAAAAATATGTTTCACAGATGAATTTCATAAAATTTATTAAAAACGAAAAAATTCATTATAGAATTCATCAAAAATACTTGGAACATAATAAAAATTCTTAGATGAAGCAACAATGACGAAGGATTCGAATCTTCTGAATAGCTTTACGCAAATTAGATTTAGGTATAATAGCAGTACTGGATCTCAAACATTGTGTATAATTACTCAAAATTTCTCATGTTCGTTACTTTCGATTTATTGAATATCATCCAACAGTAAAACAAAGAAATTTCGAATTTCAAAATTCAACAAATTTCTGGGTTGACCACCAATAGACATCTGCGTATGTTCATTAAGATGCATGTTTCTAGGGATTAGAATCTTATTTGATTTTTACAAACAGTGCATTTCTATGGAATCCAGTTATACAAGAAATTTAATTCTCAAGTAGTTATTGATCATTTGGTGAGAGTGAAAGCTCTCCTGTTCGCAACTTGAATTTTGGTGCAAGACTAAATCAAAAACCTTTAAAAAAAAAGAAAAAAAAACATTGTGAAGCATCCAAGAATGCGAAGAAGACATCAATATATCACTAATGACAGATTCTACATCAGATGCAACTGAAAAAAAAATTGACATCCTGCTCTTGACAATTTTTTTATAGCTTTATAAAAAAGACAAGTGTTACTAGCAAAATGTTATATCAAACTTTAATTATGCTGTTTTTCAGCAACAAATGTTAGAAAAAACAGCTATATATAAATGTTGCAAACTCTAAATGCTTTGTCGGAATATTAAGTATTTGTATCAATTATCCAACTGAATGAAAAGTTTCTGGAAAAGGTAACAATCGCAAATATAATTCTACAATCTGCAGTCTGCGATATCATTAAAGAGTCAGTTGGAGAGTTGTATATACGCTTAGCGTTTTGAAAATTAAAATAACAAAACTAATAAAAGCTTGAACAGGAAACAGCTATGAAGACAAATCAGATGTTTTCAATAGATGAGATCAGGTACAACACATGCTAAATTATTACGTATATTATATACATCTACTAGTGCATGTGACAAAGCCTTAAATGGACGGACTTACAAAAACCTCGTTTATCATTACTTTAACTATTGAGAAAAAAAAGAAGAATCCAACAAATCATCCATATGGGTTAACAAATTGTCCGAAATTAATTACTAACGGTAGCGTAACTCTTACATCTGATTTAAGTTGAAATGGATGGAATGACAAATGGCATAGAAACTTCACTGAAGAATAACAAGGTGCAACAGATTCTGACTCCAGATGAACAGATAAATAGAATTTACTAACTGCGAAGCAAATTTTTCTCCTTTCATAGTGAAAAAAAAATCCAATTTAGAATAAGCTTTCTATGACAATATTCTAAAATTTGGAACATATTTTAGATTATCCAACAAATTTTGAAAATAATTTTATAATATAAAAGTAAAAAAAATGTTATAGTTTGTCATATCTCGAGACGACAGTTAGGAATTCAGGTTGGCAAATGTTGAGAGAATAAGTATGTGTGGATCCGGAAAAAAGTACTATCTCAGTGTTCCATTTCAAATGGAATACGATGCATATCAATAGCTTTGATACATCAACATGTGAAGCAAAGAATAAGTGGATGCGATCGTATCCATCGTGTCATCCAGCTGAACAAACACAAAACAGTTTGATGTAAAGCATAAAGCTATATCATATTTTGTTTACGGACTTAGAAAAATGGAGATTTTAAAATTACCAAAAAAAAATCAGCATCAAATTACTGATAAATAATCAATCTATTGAAATGCTGTTGTATAATTATTCGTTCGAAGATGTGCCTTAGAAAAGAATATCTCTGCTCATTATGCATTGAGAAAAAGTATAGAAGCAATCCAAATACAATCGGTTAAAGAATCAGTGAATGAATAAGTACTGAATACTGCATGGAAAAACGTAGAGAGGACACCAGGACGAAAACCAATAAAGTACTATGAAAAAATGCTCATGATTAAGGTATGTTGATGAAACATTACAGGACGAGAAATCCGCACTTAAAATAAAGCAAAATATAAAAAATTTTCTGGTTTCATATAATGCCTAATTTAATTTAGATTTTGTAAGTTATTCTTCTCCAAAAGAAAATCAAGAAAGAACGAACTAGAAACTACGACAGTTAGATATGGGCCGTTTTCCGTTTTAATCTTTTTTTTTTTTTTTTTTTTTTTTCAGTTTTCTGTTATAACTCAGCGAAATTTTGTTCTTTCCGAAATGAAGTTGCAATTGTGAGGAATTTTTCACCTTCAAATCTTCAAAATTATTGGAAAATGTTGAACTTTGAAAATATAATTGAGACTAAAAAAAAAACTGAAATACTCAGCATGGTAAACAGTATGAGGAATTAATGGAATAAGTTCACTAAAAAAAAAAAAATTATAGCCAGGAGGTTGTATGGAAAAAAGATTCAAAAAAGAATCCAATCCAATAATTTCAGTAATGCAATCAATTAAAACAAATTTATAGAAAATTTCAAAGCACTATAGCAAGATTTTCTTTCGACATTTTGACTTAGTTAACAAATTTAAAATTCTGACTGTTTGCAAAAGATCATTAGAAATAAGCATCACAATGAATGTCAAGATCAATAGTGAAAAAGTGCTGTCTTCTCGATAAAAATAGTTTCTTTATTTGTTTCAAGGAGCAAGGAAACATGAAAGAAATCATCCTTAATTAATTTATTTGCATAATTTATTTTCTTTTTCATTTATTACACAGCAAAAAATTGTCAATATAAAGATGATGAAAGGACGGATATTAATAAGATGCATGTTGACTGAAAATCCAGAGCTAACAAACATAAAATTTACCTGCACCACTGAAGTAAACTGCGCATTTTCGTCCCCGACAGTACTGTCGTTTTCGGATCGAGTTTCTTCTGAAAACTCTGCATTTCCATCTTCCTGAGTACTTGTCGTTTCATTACTTTTTACTCTTTTGACTATTTGATGAGAAGTCTGAAACGGTGTCACATGATAATTACTTGCTTTTGTTATTTATAATAACAACTTGCTTCAGAATTCTCAAAAAAAAAAATAAATAAATAAATAAATAAATAAAAATAAAAAAAGCAAGCATTCAATGAAAACAACAGATACAAATTTTGAATAAATTGATGGATTAGGTTAATAAAAAAGTATACCGACTGGGCAGTTGGAGCAATGTCAACTTTAAAAAGATTTAGGATAAGCGCACGTGTAACACTATCGACCACTCGACTCCATTGTTCAATCATTTGCATCCAACAACCAGACTGGAACACAGCCAGCACATCATCCCACACTCTCTCCTCTATTTCAATACCTAAATATTAAATTCTGAAACAGCGAATTTGTGAATTCCATCTGCGCGAAATGCATCAGTCGAGTGTTAACAGCTAAATAATATTACTAAAAATCCACATAACTCAATTTCTTAAAATCTCTAATACTTCAGATAAATAACAGGCTAACCACTTATGGCTCGAACAAAAACAATAACACCAAGAAGGTTTTGTGCCAGAGCACCAGAAGTTGCACGCCCGTAAGCATCAGATCTAAAAATACAGCCATAACAAATAATCAAAAACAATTTTTTCCAAGAATAATTTAAATGTTATAATGATATACAGAAATGAAGATAAAATGGTCTACAACCTGGAAGTAACAGTGCGTACACCGTCTGCAAGACTTTTAATAAGTTCGCACCACACTCTGGTTGATAATGAATTTTGCAAATGTGTTGAAGGGTTGGAGAGATCACGAGTTGTTTGCAACAAGCTTTGTGTTAAAGAAATGGCAGACGACAAGCGTTCACCAGCTGCCAGTAAGTATGGACTGTGAAAAAATGAAGTTAGAAAATGAATGAGCAAAAGAGATAGTGACTCAACCGCAATTCCTTCTTGCTCAATAAAAGGAGGTAAATTCCGTTGCAACAACCATGTATTGATCAAAGAAAAGACCTGAAAAAGGATACCCATTGAATCTTCTGAGCACTCATTTACCAGAATTTGGCTACCAAAAGTATTTTTAACTGGGAATAACACGAAAAATTTAGATTTCTCATGGCAAAAAAGATTGGGAGAAAGAGAGAATACGATTATTATTACCATTCACGAAGTCTATCACACTATCCACTATTCAGCCCCAAATCCAAATCACTGTGAAATATATTACAAAAGATGACATATTAAGTGCCACATTAGAAATATATATGAGCTATTCAAATGATATTTACTTCTCATGGAAGATGCTTCCCCATATGCTAATTTATCGAAATTATTCGCATATTTATAACACTAACAGAATTCGCGAAGAAAAGATGCAAGATTTACTTTATGAATAACATTCGAACATGGCAATGGTAGCATTACAGCTTCTTTTAAAAGTGTTAAAAGTGTATTCGTTGCTTTACGACTGGAAAATAAAGCTTTCCGATATAATAGTTGACCTGTGGTAGCTAAATCATTATTGGTTGTAAGCGCAACCGTTGCCATCCATCTATAAATGGATAAAATGCTATTTTAACTTCAATTTTTTTCAATATGAGGATAACGTGAAAATACATTAAAATTAAATAAATTCAATCAAGTCTAGAGAGATTAATCAAAAGACTGTTCGGTAAGAGAATGGGGCGAAAAAGAAAGGAAACTCAGAAGAAATGAAGTTTATGAATAATTGAATTATTAGTAAGGTGTCTGCAACAAAACATTTCAACAAACCTGATGAGCCAGTACCGCGCAATTACTACAGGATCCGCGGTATCGCGAATATCTATCTGTCCTTCGCTACCCTCCCATCCACCATAAATATCTACACCATTAGTTTCTATATCAGGAAATATTTCATAAATATAGAGAACAATCACACGATCCAGAATAAATTTTGCACATTCTAAACGGATATTTTCGTCATTCCATTCAATTCGAATCGTTTCTCGTGTGCAGTATTCAAGAAACTTATCCAAATATATCTAAAAAGACTCAGGGATTTTCAAAAAAAAAAAATTGAATTCTATTTTTTCAAAATAACTTTTTAAATATTTTTAACAATAATAATGCATGCATTTTATTGTAGTCCTATTTTTTATCACAATTATAGAAATACCTGAAGTAATTGCGCTCTTTCCTTCGCACTAGCTGCAGTATTGTTCGGATTACTTACAAGTGGTGAATTGCAAATAGGCCCAGGTCCCACGGTACTAGCAGTCGATTGACAATAATTATGTAAAATATTTTCAGTAGGTAAATTATTCCTGAAAATGAATGAATCAGAATTACTTGACAAAGTAAATCAATTTATCTAATTTTCACCATATAAGAATACGATCATATTTATTAAAAAGTAAAAGACTTACGAAAAAAAATAAAAAAATAAATAGATTTAGGCACCTTAAAGGGAAATGCGGAAGAAGGCATTGAAAAACGATATCTAACTGCGAATTATTATTGCTGTACATAGCCAAACTCTGATACCAAATAATAAATAAACGCAGTGCAATTTTTCTTACGGCTAGCAAATTGTGTGGGAACAACGCTTTTTTCAAAACATACTCAATGGCATGCTTTTGCCAGCCTGGAAAAATAAAAATTTGGATTCCGTTCTACATAAATTTTTAAAACTAAAAAGCAAAAAATTCAAAGAAAAAAATATTTGTATATAATATTAAACAGAATTTGCAATAAGCAGATATATACCATTGCCAATCAGTTTTGGTGCAAGGCACAGCAATTGTTCGAGCGTCCACAAAGCTGATTCTGCTTCAAGAACTGACTGAGCTGTTTGCGTAAGATCAGCTTGTAGTAACAATTCGTCAACGAGATGGAACGTTTCAAAACTGTAATCTTCCATAAATTGCCTTTTGTCCTAGAAAAGAATGGAAACTGAAGCTCTCGTTGAAATCTTCAACAGTAATTAACGCCAGACTGTTCTAGTTTCTAGTATCACTCCGAAGAAAATACCGTCATAAAGATCGAAAAAAAGAATAAATTAAGTGCCGAATATAGTCGTCAACGAATCTCTTTCTCAAATTAATTAACATACACTATTTTAATTTCGAATTAATTAGTATATGTAACTTCAAACTTCAAAATTAAAAAGTGAAAAACAAACCTGGATGCAAAGGGCATCGAGAGCAAGTTTGAGATGTTTTGCTCGTGACGCACAGTCACGGTGAAGATCGACAAAACGCTGCAATGATGCTGTAAAATCTGCCGATTTCACTTTACGAGCGAACATTTCCTTCCTATAATTTCACAAATTTGTTCAATTATAGAAATGAAACGCATAAGAAAGTTAAATGTTGTAAGTAAACAATCCTATTTTACGTGACACCATAATTATTTCAAAAATGTACAAAAAGAAAACTTCTTCAAATACGCAGGTAATTAGTGCAAAAAGAAGTGCAATTAACGCAATGTAATTTCAAAAGCCTTCCGAATGAGAGGAAAAAAGAACTGAAGAAATTGAAATGGAGAAAATAGATAAGAGGATATGATTTGATATTCTAAAAAAGTTATGTGATGGCCGCTGAATGCTTATCCAATTCTTACACTACTGACTTCATGTATTACCCTCACTTCAAGGATCACAACTATCATATCAAATGTAGCACAGTACTCATTTCATCCAATTGATTCCTAGCTAAATTTTTGGTGATAACTCTCTACTATCATTTGGCAGGTACCTCGAAATTTGAAGTGTTATAAGAAAATGCAATAAGCTAGGAAGCGAGGCGAAGATTGAAGAAGACAAATCATTACTCATTTTAAGTTGTTAAAAATTCGAAAGCATCCCTCACCCATCCATCCATTCATTCCACCTCACCCCCAAACTCATTTGAACTACCTGTCCTCCTATCTGTCCATCCACTCCCACTGAACTTTTAATTTAACAAATCTTAATAAAACATGCCAAGTGCCAAAGTTCATAATAGAGATTGGAATATTTCACAGCAATCCGCCAAATCACTCTTCTCTTTCTTCTTTCCCTGCCTGTTTCGGTGGTCCATCACACTTCTCCTGTAGTCTCCCATTTTTCCTTTCATCTCTTCTGTAAATAGAGCTTGTCAACGCTGTCATCTGATATTTTGCTTTTCGAAGTGGGATCTCATTCTCCAATAAATATCTACCAGTAAGGTGCTCACTCTCGATGAATGGATCCAGTAATTTCTTGACACCCCACATCTCATTCAGATAATCGACTATCTCATACCTAGCACCTGTCCAAATCCCAGTCACTGAAGACGTGATTCAATCGTTGCCCCATCAATTTTTTTCATTCGTTTTTCGTTTATTAATAAAATTCGTTTTTTAGAGATGGGATGGCTTGTTAGCCGTTTCTGCTTCAAAATTCCTGTTATTTTAACGTAGATTTTAATCGTTTCGGACTGATCAAGGCTGTTTTCATGACATTTTATAATTAAACACAATAGAAGACTGTACATGACATATAACACTGACAACAACAGTAGAGCAGGGAACTAATTCTTCATCACTTTGGAAGTAATTATATTGGATGAAAATCTTAAATTTAACAAATTCGAACTAAAATGTCAATTCTTTAATGTTATTGTCACTGTTGAACAGTAGGCAATGTGCAGTAGAATTGTGAAATCACCACAAATATGATTGACTTTCAACTTCTTATTTTTGCAAATCGATAGCTAAAACACCAGCTATAAAAATGTGATATACATGAACTTTAATATGAACATGAGTAGTGAAATATTTGAACAGAAATAATGAACAATAGCGAAGGAGCAAACTGTGAAGCTTTGGAACTTCTACTGGGAAAACAATTATTTATCCAAACTTTTTCTCAGTGTATCGAAATCATATACAAACCACGATGCTTTTCTTTTCACTACTTCACGACATCGATTCCCACCAAAACCAATGAATAGATCAGCTTGTGCCGATGTTTCTAGATCCGTCACACCATCACCAATCATTACTAAATTCCGGTATCCTTTTTCATCCTTCAGTTTTCTACACACTGCTGCTTTGCCGAAATTCTCGGAACCTGAGTCGCTGGTTTCTCTTGCCTCATCAAAACCAATATAAAACCCATTTTCATCGAAGAACATTTCATTTGCATGAATATTTGTTTCAGGAATTTTAAGAGCTTTTGCTACCGGAAGAATCATAGGAACAAAGCCACCACTGACTAAATAAACCGGAACAAAGCGGCGGTGCAGTTCTGCAATTAAAGCTTCACTGCCGGGTGTCAGCTTTGGTTCCCTTTCTCGGATGAATTCTTCTAATTGTTTCTGCGTTGGTTTAAGAATGTTTAAACGAATTTTTAAGGATTCACGAAATGAAATTTTACCATTCATTGCTTCCTCAGTAAATTTGATGACTTCATAGCAATGAAGATATTTTGCAAATTCATCAATCATTTCATCAGTACATAAAGTGGAATCGACATCGAAACAAACAGCATCTGCATTCCGCCAGAGTTTTTTGGCTTGAACTTCATTTTCAGTAGCACTGTCGAAATCCTCAACTTTCAACATATTCACAGAATCACCTCCAATGCAAAATGTTAAAACCTTAGTAAATCTGTATCAGTACAGTAACTACAATCTTTTATGGTCAGGATCTTCGTATCCTGTAACATGAATAGTTAGCATCGTGGTTCCCTTCTCGTACTCAGTCATGTCCATTATGCGTTATTATTAGTGAATACATATTCCCTATAAATTTTCAATCCCAAATATGCATTGCTATCGCAGTGCCAAATCCTGAAAACAAAACAACAAATGATTTTGTCCCATATTTTAAACATTTTTAAAAATTAAGTATCTCATCAGTAAGTGAGCGAAACAGCAAAAAAGTAAATAGCCAAGTAATTTTGTAGCAGTTTT
Organism: Onchocerca flexuosa; assembly: GCA_002249935.1. Taxonomy (NCBI): domain Eukaryota; kingdom Metazoa; phylum Nematoda; class Chromadorea; order Rhabditida; family Onchocercidae; genus Onchocerca; species Onchocerca flexuosa. The sequence goes on along the minus strand of KZ269977.1, from coordinate 3,009,133 downwards.
TGTTCTATTCCCGGACTTCAAGCATTTGTTACTTATTATTGTCTTTTTTTTAGTTAAAATTTATAACTTTAACTGCCAGCAATTTAAAATTATAAGATGCTCATGAAAATTGAGAGTTTTCACAATGAAATAACAGAATGGATGCAATTTCATATTGATAGAGTTTAGCACTTACTATACCAGTTCTTTTAAAGATGTCAGTTCAAAATATTTAGTTATTAAAAACCGAAAAAAAAGTAGGTGTAGCAAATTACGTTATCACATTTCATGATGCATTACTAGCTAATAATGATTGACAATTGTACACTCTGGATACTATTGTCTTTTGAAAATTCCGTCAAATAAGAACAAGTTCAAAAATCCATTATAGTGACAATTAGTGAAGCTGCTTCATTATAAGAACATCATAATGTTATGAGACTTTAGTAAATATTCTAGTTCTAAAATGAAGGGAGATGCTCATTCACGAATATCGATCAGTCTTGAATATAATACTCCATCCCAAAAATATTAATTTAGAATTAGAAAATTTGGAATTGCCAAGTCCAAATCATGCATAAAAAAAAGAACTCAAACTATGGCTAATATCCATCATCAGTTTGCTATTCTATAGGATTACTTGAATTTATTGAAGCAACATAATACGAACACTAAGTAAACCAATGTTCGAAAGCACAAATTTTAGAATAGCTGGAAACATATAATTTCTACCGTAAAATATGTGAATTTCGATCAATGAAAAAACATGTGGATTTTTGAAAAACCATAAATATGTAATTTTTGATGACTAGTATAAAACTTAAAGTACAATTAGTGGATGAACAAGAACTATTTTAATACGTAAGGGAACACCTGAGAACGGCACAATATTTATTTAATTATATACAATGTAATAAATATAAAAGATCAAATATAATAAAGTAAGTTTTTCTCATCATAATGATTTTTAAAAAGATCTTCCAGATGAGTACTCGAATGAAGCTTAAAAGTGGAATTTCTTTTTTTTTTTTTAAAATTGCAAAGACTTAGTAATCATATGTAGAAAAGCAAGCCGTAGAGAACCTCAAATTCAAAATATAATGATAATTTACAGGACATATTTTAGTGCATGTGAATATGACAGCGAGCTTACAGTTTTCAAATTCATGTGTTGAAGAATATATTCAGTTCACGAAGCATAATAAAATAAGATTTCTCCAGATGTAAATTACTCAAAATTCTAGTTCCAAAACTATTATTGACAACAAACTCTAGTCTTGTAAAAATATTGAGTTTGAAATTAACAAAATATAAGTGACTAAATCCACATGTCTCCGTGGAGCACCAATTAAAATATAATTAAGCCACATTAAATTACAAATTTTTCATTTCATGTAAATTTAGATAAAAATGTTACTAAAATCATTGCTCGCCTTTTTAAAAAACATGTCGACCTTCTCGGAATGCAAAACAAGATATCATTTTGTTGTGACCTTGATACTGGCGAACTATCTAAAATATAAATGAACCTATGAACTTATTTGTAATTTTTACCCAATACTTGAAAAGCAAACAGAACAAGAGCAGAAATGGAAACTATATACCTCTTCAGTCTCAAGATTCCACAATTTCAACTGACAACCAGATATAGTGAAAAGATATTTCGAATCGGATGTAAACGCACAATCCCAAACCCATTGTGATTCCATCTAAAACAAATGAACTAATCAATCAGGGAATTATTGATCTCTTTGATAGGCATCCACTAGAATCTGAGCTCTATTTTAAGCATACTTAAAATTACATTTTGAATATGAACTACTTTTGCAACCTTATTTATAATTCATTTCCTTTCATAGAAATACCAAAATCGGACGCTTTAATTTAACTAAATGAAACATAAATAGTCTTGCACACGATAAATAATTCATATCTTCACCTAAACAATCAAACGAGATTCACTAATTGACAACTATTGAAGAAAAAAAGATGTTAAAATACTTTTTCTAGATGAACTGTTTTTGTTAAATCAGATGCAACGAAAAGAGATTTTGCGGGTTTCATAACATTTGAAACATCCCACAGATGTACATAACCATCAGCGCCCGTCGTTGCAAAATATTTATAATCAGGCGAATAGTGACATTTTAAAGCATATTTTGAATGAGCAGCAATTTTTGATTTCTGCTGCCTGAAATAAGAAATCTGAATAAGATCAAACCAAAGAAACCCCACAAAAAGAGCCTCAGGAATTTTAGTTTTAAGTAAAAATATATTTGTGCTCTTAGCTAAGTTTTAAAATACGGAATATTGTTGACTGCTTTAATATCACTCACTATAATGATAAAGCATTTGAAGAAGGAAACAGTTTTATAAGTGATCAACTTAAGCAAATTACCTCTTTAAAAATAGCTATTTGTTATTGATAATTAATTCAAATCATCTTTTCTTCTGATCAAAAATCTCGCTATATTTGACCAAAAACATACAGTGTAAGGCCAGTGGTGGATGCAGCACCGAGTTCAGGTAATGTTGATATTGACCACATTATGACTTTTCCTTTATTTGTTACTCCGATAAGTGTGTCAGCAGTTCTATTGATATCAACATAAGTAACATGTTCAAATATGTCGAGGTTCAAGTTCGGAAATATATCGCTGACCTCACGTCGTACATCCCAAAAATACAATGCTCCGGAAATGTCTGATATAATTAGAGTTACCTGATTTGGATGAATAACAATACAATTCACTGCAGAGTTTACCTGAAAATACGAAGAAAAGAGAAAATTTTTTATGTAACATTTCCTCTCAGTTTTTGTGTGTGTGTGCATAATTATATCACTTGAGTTGATTTCATAATTATTTAAACTGCCTACTTATTATGTCTTACATCGATCGATTTCATTTCAGAAATCAAAGTTGTGGGATTACATTCCCTCAGCACAGAAAATATAAACGAATCGTAATATTATCTATTTGAACAAACAGAACTTTAAAAAATTATTATGCAAGCAAAGTTTTGAAATAATCATTGTCTTCTCCTAAAGCCTATTCATCTTTAATAATCTTTTTCTCTTCTTTTTTTTTTTTTTTTTAAATTCACTCTCCAACTTCAAGACTAATGAATAATACTTATAGCGGCAATTCATCTGTTTTGAGCCATCCTTCAATTCTCGTTATAATTAGTGTTTTTTATCTTTTCTGCATTGCCATTAACTGAAGGATGGTTCAAATAGACGAACTGTGATTGAGAGCCAAATACAACCAGTTTATGCATTTAAGTTGTTTCAATATTTAATTTATAAGTATCAAAAAAAAGTTCATGAAAAGTTTATTTAGGAAAATAAATAAAACATCACTTACTTGAAAAACTCTTCGACAATGCAAAGAAGAACGGAAATCCCAGATTTTTACAGTACAGTCTTCACCAGCAGTGTAAAACCACTTGCAACGATCATCGAAGCCGATCGCTGTCACATTTTTGGTCATTGTATCACATGAAGTTGCCAGTGTTGGAGGGGATACCTAAATAGAGTTCCAAAATTTTGAGGCCTGAATAGTCTAAAATCAAAACAAACTTTTTTCATTTTACCTTCTCCCTAAATTCATTCACACTTCACTTTTTCTATGCGTTCCATTTTTTCTGATCCCATCATTTCAACCGCTCCTTATACTTCTCAACAGTTATTAGCATTAAATAATTGGTAAAACTGGCTCACTCCCAAATTATATATTCGGACATGTTGCCAGCCAGCAATCGCCAGAAACGAGCCATTCGGTGAAATACGCATCGCATTAATTTGAGAGTCTTTGTGGATGAAATTTTCTCGTGCTTCACCTCTTGCAACATCCCAAAATCTAATACATTGATCATAACCAGCCGAAATCAAGAGTGGTTGAATTGCAGTCGGTTCTTCCAAGTCTTCTGCAAAATTTCAAATTTTTAATTTCTTTAAATAATAACAAGAACACTTCCTCAGTTAATAAAAAAAAAATATTCGCATTTCTTTGAACAATAATAAGAACACTTTTACAATTATAACCATATATTTAATAGATTTAATGGACCATATATATAATCATATATTTTTAAACTGTAATTAAGATAAGACTGATTTTCATCAACAAAACCACTGTGTCTCGTGAAAAACTTGGATCGGTATTTTTGTGTCCTTTCTACCAACAGCTTTTCCAAACGAAGTTATCAATACATGCCGACGAACCACCACTCGATCAAAATGGCAGAGGTTGCTTTAGTGAAAAAAATGACTAAAAATATCACATTGTTGGCATGTTACCATGCCTCAAAATATTTCAGTGGGAATCAAGCGCTAAAATACTGAATCATTTCATTCAAATTATTACCATCCACTTCAATGAAAGAAAAAAAAGAAAACGAAAATAGAAGCCAACTCATTTGATCCAAGCATAAGACATTACCTAAATAATGTGATCCAGCAATTAGATTGTTAGCATCCATATTTAAACAAATTATAATCAAACAATTTCTCTTCGTACCCTTCGTCAAATAAACATAGTTGAAAAATAGCTGCTTAAAATAGAGCTCTGAAAGAAATCTGGATAATTGAACAAACTAGATGAGATAATAATAAATAAGTTTGCATTTCTATGAATACTTCAGATCTTCAAGAATAAAATCTAGTAAGGTTTAAAAAATACTGAATGAGGTTACGTACTGAAATGATCAAAGGAAGTGAAACAATATAAAAAATATTTATTAACTTGAGACTATGATGAGATATTGCAATGTAATACAATCAGTTACAAAATAATATTGTCTATTATTGAATATAGTAATTGCAGCTAACTTCATTAAAAACGAAAGAGCAAATGTCCTTTTGTGCTTACAGAGATTGCCTCGCATTAATGATATTTCTGATTAATGAATTATTGCAAAAAGACATTTATAGGATAATCAGGATTATAGATCTAGAAAGAAATTTACATGTCAATAACATTTATTACTTGGCAGTGAAGTTCGAATGATATAATGTGAAAATAATATAACGATTCTCGAATTCGGTTTAGTGTTACTGAATAAACAAAGGCTGATCTCTGTAGTGAATTACAATAGACGAAAAAGAAAGCTCAAAAATAAGTGGTTCAAGCACGATCATGAATGATATGAAGAAAGAAGATAGTGAAATCTGTGAAATCAAGGAAAGGATCAAATAATAGATATGATTTTTTCAATAAATGAGAGTATCGTGATGAATTTAGTGTCCTTGTAATCAAAATGTAAATTCATTTTAAATTTGAAAATGCACTTAACTGAAAAAACATACGTAGGACTTCACTGATAAAAACTTATGAAAAGTAATTTAAAAAAAAAGAAAAATTAATTAGAAATGCAAAAAAAGTTACCGACAGATTTCGGAAATAATACTACAAAATATTTCATATTTCTCGAGCTAAAATGCACTGAAAATTTCGGGGATCTTTTATTTAAACAGTAAGACAAATCATTAAAACTGGAAGAAAACAACGAACCACAACATTCATAACAATCATGAAAAACATATAAAACAAGTGAAGGCATCTAAAGGGCAGAATAAAAGGAAAAACAAACGCAAGAATGATATGAATTGTGAAGGCAACAGAAAAAAGATGACCCAGCAAAAAGATGAAATCTGAATTTCCATTGAATTCAACTTTGTGAGGCTAAAATAATGAAATAAATCAAGAATTTACATGAAGTTCTGTAAGGATGGAAATAAAAACAAGCTACAATTTATCCTGATGATATCCGAATAATCTGTACTTGAAAAAATATTAAGACTGGGTAACTTTATCATAGTGCTACCGGAGAAATAAGTGAATTGTTCGGGAGAGTAGCAGAACGAGGTACATTTGCAGATTTTGTAGACACCTTCATCGAGCTACCAGAACGCGGCAGTAGCGTCCCCTGAAAATATATTATGAATTAATTCCTCTCATTCAATTTGAAAGAATTTCTTTTCGAATTCTTCAAAACTTATCTCTGACAAGATTTGAATAATATATTCCTGAATTTCCTTGAATTAATAATTCAATGGAATTTAAATGTTATATCTTCGGAACTTACCGCAAAAAATGAAAAAGCAAAAAATGAATGTTATATACCGTTTTCTGGGCGTGTTTGTAATCAAGGAAACGTTTTAAATGCTGAACCCACGCTTCACATATCTCTGCTGATGGAGCCATTATTAGCATTTCTCGAGCATCTACTGTTTCTAAAAAAATAACTTCATATATTTTATTATGAAATATGGTGTGTTTAAGGTAAGTTATGAGTGAATTATGTTATAAAACAAAATTTACGTCTGCATTGTGGTATTGTTTCCACTCCAAGATGATCTCTATGAAAACGCATCCGACAACCTAAAAACAAGTTAATGATAGGGTAACACAAAAGAATAGTAACATTAACAATAATATCCACTTTCGAAAAAAAGTAAAATAATTTAAAAAAACATACGCCTGCATTCGAAAGCTGGTGGAGGACGGAGCAAATTTGACAATGGCTTAACGCAAAGATCACAATTCGTTGGCATGTGAAAGGTTAGTTCAACTAAATCATGGCGATTCCACAATGCTTTGTCTAATTTCTCCTGAATAAACTCTTTAAATCACTTAATTATAATTGTTGGCATAAAAAATCTTCCAACTTTATGTCAGGCAAAAATACTGTTTCCCACTTCTTCCTCCCATCATTTTTTTAGCAGTCACCATTTTTTATATCAAGTCGTTATTTATAGTTGCAAAAGAGTGATAAAACTTGACCAATCAAGAAATCTTATGACGACAATCTATTTTTGCAAAATTTGGATATTATATGCAGATTCAAATCTACTGCAAATATTGGTATTGATACTTATTTCTCATTATGCTATTTTTTTTCCCGAAAAAGTTCAAGTATTTTCTTTTCCACTAATATCATACTCAATAATATTTGTTGAAAAATATGGTATTTTCCAGAAAAATTCTATTTTCTGCTCTAATATTGACTAAAGTATTTATTCTCCGAATAAAATCTATTTTAAAGAGGGCAAAAAAACATCAGAGAAACATTTTGAGAGAAAAAAAAGAATTATAATTTGAAAGAATAATTAATATTCGGAAAAATTTTTTTTTCTTTTTAAAAAAAAAAAGAAAAAATACAAAAGTTGTGCAAAACGACAACCTCACGAGAACCTGAAAGTGAAGATAAGTCAGCCATGGAAGAACGCCGCGATGATGAATTCTCTTCAGTACCATATAAGATCTAAAAACGATTCGAACAGAAATAACGGAGATTTATCAGGATTGGCAGAATATCTGGTCAGTTAATATGATATATTTCCAATAACCATAAGTGAGACAAGTTCGCGAAAAAAAACTTTCAAAAGTAAATATCGATGCTTTGCTCAGTTTAGTTACAGGATAAATCACCATAATATGCCGCCATCAATCTTCAGTGGCTAACAGAAGACAATTTCTTTTCAATTTTTAAAACACCAGAAAATCTTTGAAATCAGGTTTCGATACAACTCACTACGAAAAGTTTATTCGATTGCAGAATTTGCAGCTGAATGTAAAAAATTTTAAGTTATATCTATTATACGATTCTAAAAAATAGTGCACAAGATTGTTTACAATTCAGATAAAATGTGCAAGCAAGTGCGAGCAATATTTTGTATACCACGCATCAAAAAAATCTATCTATATTTACAGTGTCAGAACAATCATTAATAGTAAAGAATAGATTTAGTAGGAATGATCTTTCTGAACTGTGATGATTTCATAAATTAAAAAAAAACATTTATGAATATTGCAAAAGCTCTAAACGTACCTGGAAAATACGAGGTAATTGATTCTCCCCAGCGCATCGGACATCTGCAGCACTTACATGACGAGCATGGCATAAATTACTGAATAATATGAATTTTATAGGTTGAAAAAAAACCCACAAAAAAGCACTAAAGTGTACAAATCTATGTAATAAAAGCGGAATAAATTGTTTAAATGAAGGAAATTATTTGACAGAAACAATCTTGAAAAAATGGCTTAAAATGCAATCGTACTCGGCCTGGATAGTTTGAAAAGGTTGCCGATCATTTTGCGTCAAATAAAAGAATAGACCAGCAGGACTAAAAACTGCAAAACATTCTTGCCACTGCTGTCGTCTTTTTACTGTTAAACGAATTGAGACTGCGCCATCATACCGCAACTCATTCTGAATGAATCATCAAATTTTTTTCATTTCATTTTTGATTATTAAAAAGTAGTTTCACCTTACAACAAAAAAACGAATAACCTAAAATTTTCTAAAATTTCAAGATTTTAAGATGGATATATTCGCGCTAAAAGATTCTCCAGTCCTGATAAACTAATAAACAATAAATCGATAAATGACGTAGATAAAAGCGTTCATAAATAAAGCTCACTTCGTTAATTTGCTGCATCAAATTAGTAGCAGAGGTTCGAGGTTGATCAGCATGAATTTCTTGTCTCTCTCGTTTCTTTTGCTCATTCATAGCAGTTTCCAGATGCTGGAATGTTTCAAGATCCATTCGCAACTTTTCGTTTGCTTTCTCTTCTTCAGCCAGTGCAAGCTAAAAGAGTTCAACTTCAGAGGGAATTCTTAGCAAGAATAATATAATGTTCCAGATCCAAGTTTTATCTTTTCATACAAGAATTCCCCTCTAATTGTTGGAAGATGACTCACCTTCAACTGCTCATTTTCCTTCACAATCTGCATAACACGTTCTTCGTACTTCTGCCGCTCCATTCTTAAGTCTTTCTCCAGCTCAACTATCTTCTTTTCTCTCCTTCTTCCATCACTACGGCTGACTTTACCTTTTTTGAGAGCCTCATTTGCTTGACGTTGAGCCATCACTTCTTCCAATTTGTTAATGGCCTCAAAAAAAAAAAAAAAAAAAAAAATGTACAAACGTATTCGAATTAGCAAGTTCTAGAGCAAAACATTTTCTCCTTATTCTAAGCACTGACTACTACTTTTAAATGTCTAATAAATTAATGCAGTGGATTAAGCCATTTGAACTGATCAAATTTTTGCAGCTTACGGTAGTTTTCATCACTTTTTCATGCTCTAATTGGTTTTTCAGATCTCGTATGCTCTCTTCTGGTGAGGCATGTGACGAATCTCGTTCTGAAATGGAACGTAGTTCATTTTTTGCGCCTTGCAATGACTGTTGAAGCTCCTCCTCCTAAAAAAAAAAAAAGGAAAGAACAAGAAGCTTTACAATAAGACGTTTTATTTGTGAAATTTTTAACTGAGTTATGAATATTCTATTGAAGAATTTCAATTTTTTGAGGTAGTTCGCTGCCGCTTAAATATCTCTACAATAATTTCATTAAAATTTACTTCATACTCAATTTATTATTTAAAATAGAGGAAATAAATGCTAACAAACTTTTTGTGAAATTAACTGTATGGCTGCATCTTTGGCAGCCAATTCCTTCTCATGTCGTTGTACAAGTTGACGTACTTCAACTTCAAGCATTGTTTTTTCTGGAACAAGTCAATATTTAAAAAAAGCAATATAAGTTTTGAAAATCTTATTCAATATTTAAAGGAACCTTTATCTGTGGTGGACAAATTTTCTTCAGCGATACGTCGTGCTAATCGCTCACTTTCAAGATGTGCAAGCATGTCACGAGTCCTTTCTTCTTCTCGTCTCCTATAAAACTTTTATATCAAAAAAAAAAACTTCTGCAGAAAAGAACTCCTTTATTTGCTGCATAAATTCTTTTACAATTCTGTAATGATATATCATGAATTCAATGAATGATAATTCATACTGATGTTCTTCAAGTTGTTCCAAACGTCGTGTTTTTTCCAATAATTCTTCGTTTAGAGCATTCATTTCAGTTTTATATATATTCTGAAAAATTGGGAAGAAAATAAAGCCATATTCAGCTTCAATTTTTCTTACAATTATTATCGTGATAAAAAAAAAATGTTATAAAAAATATGAATTTCATAAAACGGTCACTAACATACAATCACTTTTTTTTTTTTGACTAACGAGGATGTTTCTTAAACTTACTGAGCACAGATCCTGACATATTCCGCAACTCATCATAAATCTTAATTCAGATAAAACGCGAACTCATCCTCTCTAAGGTCTTTAAAATAAAGTAAATTTAAACAATATAAATGATACTGAAACTGAAATGAGTGCAAATACATGTATATAGATGACTTTTAAATAGACACATACTACAAATGAAGATTCAGTGTCAAACTGCTCTCGAACATCGTCCAGTTGTCTTTGTAAAAGACGGCTCAATGATGATAGACCTTGCAACTGATCCTCCATGCGTCGTTTTTCATCACGAGCCCGCTTCAACTCCTGAACTAAGGTAATATCGCAAAGTTAACTGTTAACGTGTTGAATTTCTGCAAAATATAAATTTTTTTTGAAGATCTGAGGCCATGTCGAGAAATGAGAGAATTTTATTTATTAATGGAAAGTGTATTTTAATTTTAGAATTTCATAAAATTAAAAAAATAGATTATATTTATGATCAAACATAAAATACAACTACAGAAAGTGTCTACTTACATTTTCTTGGTAATGCAGTGAAGTTTGCAAATTAGATAATTGATCATTCATGCAGCGTAGGTCATTTTGTGTTGATATTCGGCGATTAGTTTCTTGTTCCAAATCCGATGTTAATTGCTCTATCTGCGAAATGAATTTGAATTAAATACTTGGATTGAGATATATTTACTTTTGTGAATTTTATGAACTTCAAAATTATTATGGCAAATATACATAATATATATATATAGAATGATATCTGCCATATATAGTGCTTTTTGGTATAGTACTAAAACAAAAAAAAAAATACTAAAACAAACAAATGGAACAGGAGTAGTTAGAAATCGAAAACAACAGTAATAACAATTATAATACAAATGATATATATTAGAAATTAAAAGGACCTTTTTGTGAGCTGCTTGAAGATCGCCAACGAGACGCACGTTATTTTTCCTGGTTTCATCGTTTACTCTATTTTCATCAGAAAAATTTTCCTGCTGCGCCATTAATTCACTTAGTTTCCCCATTTGGCATTTCAGTGCCATTTCTCGATCACGTGCTACTGCCAATTCCGTTCGTAACTCCTCTACTTTTTCATTTTGTTCCTATAAATTTGAAATTATAACTTAGAAATTCTAAAAGTATTAAATACCTCGCCGAAAGAAATGACTGCCGAGCGAAATCAGATTTTCGAAACAAATGGACATTTACATTAGACCGCTGCTGTGCTCGCCTCAAATTTTCTCGTTCTTGCGAATTCAAAGCATGTAGCTGATCAATTTGTTGCTGCAGCATTGCCTCTTCTTCATTACTTTTCTGAAGCCGTTCATTTAACTCACGAGCAATCTCATTTTGTGAATTTAATTTAGTATGCAATTCACTTTGTTGCTTTCTGGCGCGTTCCTCTGCTTCTGCATGATGACGACACTTTTCATTTAGCTGGAATGCGTAAATTTTTCAGAAACCTATGACTGAAAATACCTTGAGGAATGTTGAAGTAATAAAACAAAATCAAACAATTAGGAAAATTTTAAAAAATACTAAGTAAGAAAACATAATCGACACGAAACAAACAAAGCCTGTCATCAATTGAGTTTTTTTTTTTTTTTTTTTTTTTTTTTTTTTTTTTTTTTTTTTTAAAAGTTGAATGGCTAGATCATCAGCAGTTTTCAAATACACAATAGCATTCATAAGAAAGTAAGTAAATGACTGAAAAACAATTACAGAAATGCTTCTAAGAGGAAAAGTGATTCTAATGAGGCAAACAAGACAAACCTCCCCTATTTGTCGTTCAAGTTCTTTCACACGCTCTTCCACCTTCGCTTTGATAATCAGCTGTTCTTCTAGAGAGATTATCATTTTGATTTTGATATTCATTTCTTCACGTTCCATATCAAGTTTCCGAGCCAAATCTTTCACCTGTATCTGATATGCTGCTAATTCCTTTTCAAGTTCTCGTTTTTCATCCTAAAATTTTGTGACGTAATATCTGTAGCAAACTGAAAAATAAAAAAGTCAAGTGCGTTATACTCAATTAAAGCAATTTATCAATATACCTCAAGTTGTGATTCCGAAATTTGATTCAGTTGATTTAAAGCAGCTCGAACCTGTACTGCGTCACCTCTTGACATGTTTTCAATTTTTTTTTGGATAACAGAAATCGGTCTAAAATAGATTTAGAGCACAAAATTATTGTAAGTTTTGCGATCCGAATTTTGAAAATAAATGCAATTAAAACCGACCCAGTTTCATTAGCATAAGTGAAACCAACAAAAGGTAGTTGATTGCCAGCGAATGATTTTGGAATTTGAAAAAACTCAGCAGGATCCGGTTCTTTTGCTTCAATATCATCGAAATGAGAAGCATCATCATCACCTTTTAGTTCCGGAATCACTGGAGGCACAGCTAAAGTGAATGTTTCATAAATGATAAAAAACAAACGACGAAAGGGAAGACTTTTTCTAAAATTAATAATGATCTGCTAACCTTTCCGTATAGTCTCAAAGTTCCACTCATCATTCTGGAAAAACGGATGCTGTTTTATACTTTCGACACCATCCTTACCAAGACGTTTCTCTGAGCTAGATAGAAAAGCGCATACTAAATTTTTGGCATTTTCGGACATTTCAACGTCTTCCGGAAAACTGAAAATTATAAATCGATGTTAGAAATATTTCGAAGCATTATTTTCTTCCTAATATTGAAGGAAAAAAAAAAACCAACTTTAATTCTGTTGCATGATTCCTGATCCTTGTATAAGTCCCCATCAAAGAATCAGCATAAAACGGCGTTTCACCCACCAGCATTTCGTATACAAATATACCTACAGCCCACCAATCAACTTCACGACCGTATACTCCTTCGGTGCCTTGAAGTTCTAATACTTCTGGACTGATATAATCAGGAGTACCAACTGCAGTCGTACACTTTACTAGTCCATTCTATAAGTAATTTGACAATAGATATAACTTTAGAATCAACTCATGTACATAATCATGATAAATCTATTACAAATCCATTTCTTAAGTCATGTTCGATAAGGCAAAAATGAAACAGTTTTGAATAATTACAAACATTTAAAGCCTTAAATCCTACTTTACATCTCTAACATAAAACTTACTGGACCCATCCGCAAACATGTACCGAAATCAGCTAATTTAATATGGCCTGATTTACTTATAAGCATATTGTCTGGTTTGACATCACGATGAATATAGCCCATTCCATGCAAGGTATCCAAGGCCATTACAAGCTCAGCTGCATAAAATCGAGCCCATTTCTCAGATACGTCATATGATGTCATTAAGTTGACTAAATCGCCTAAAAAATTTAGCATTCACTTAAGCAATTTTTCAAAGAGAATATTTTTTGCAATATTTTTTTCTTTGATTCTAAAGCAACTTTACAATCAGAAATTTTTTTTAAAGAAATTAGATGTCTTTAATAATTTCAAAATCAAACCGACCGCCTGGCATATATTCCATCACCATATACAAAAATTGAGTATCTTGGAAAGCGTAATGCAAGCGGACAATCCATTCAGAATGGGCATGCGCCATAATATCTCGTTCTTCCCAAAAGAATGCAGAATCAGCTCGTCGCACCTCAAAAAATAAAGGGAGGTATATCATGACTATCAATAATTAGTTTCTCTATTTCCCGATAAAAATTTATCACAACTAAAAATGAGACCTATATTCTCTTGATTACTTACCATTTCATTTTTGTTGAGCAATTTCATGGCATAAACATTTTGTGATGTATTATGCCGCACCAACTGAACTTCACCGTAAGCTCCACGTCCTATAACTTTGATAAGCTGGAAATCAGAGCCTTTTAGGCGAAGCGCTGTAAGTTGCTGTACTGCTTCATTATCTAAAATAAAAATTCAGAATAACCAAGAAACACATAAAAAGTAATCAATATTGCCATATTTTGCAATGGTGACGTAAAAGAGCGCTAGTTCTGTCACAAGGAGCTTCATTGGACAGTATTCTTAAAATTATAAAGTAGCTGGAAAATGATTTCAGGATGAAGAGAATTTCTAATCGCGATGATCCATAAACTTTCTTTCATTGAGAACGAATCTACCACTCTCAACAATATTTCCATTTAGAAAAATAGAAGTTACTCACAACGAGTAACAAAATTGTCGATATTTTTTGTCCGTCTTAACAAAGGATAATTGCAATCTTCCACCAAAGCCGCTAACGCATCCTGTAATTGAAGTTTTGACAAAATAATCTGCTTAACAATTAAATTTCCTACATGGTTTGTTTCTTAATGTTGCATATCTATATCTATATCTATCTACCTATCTATCTATCTATCTATCTATATATATATATATATATAAAGGGAAAAAGCTATATCATATATAAAACAATCTAAAACAAGGAATATCCGAAGTATCAAGACTTTATGAGCAATCTCTGCGCACTGTGTAATATTCCAAAGAACAGAAAAACGACTTACCAGTAAGCCGTCAATATTGAGCATGGAACGGGGATTGAGAAGCTGTTCGGCCAATTCAGCTGCTTCCCCCATTTCGTCTGCAAATCATTTTTATTCTATTTTCGAATGCATTCCCAACAAAATAACGTCTAATTATCATTTCTGAATGATTATACAGTCAAAGCTAATCGAACATGCGTAGTTAGACTTGCTAACACGATGACTATACATGAACCTTAGCTTGAGCTCCACGACATTGATTGATCATATGAAATTTAAAAAACACCGACACAACGAAAAACGTTCCCATGTCCTTTTAGTATATCATGAAAATTTCGGAAATGTAATTTTGCTTAAAAGCATTAAAAAAAAACATAAATACAGCTTTCACCAAACCCAGTGCAAGAAGCACAGTAAGCGCGCCAACAAATCATTCGAACATAATCACGAAATATTCCTTTCCTTGTGAATGAAATAATATTCAGATTCAAATACTTAGAAGACTTCCACCTTCTTTAAGCACTTTGATATAAGTAAAAGTATATCTAAGGCAGGACCGAGCGATTTATACCGTATCAATTGCTTCATGTCTACGTTCTCCAACCGAAATTCGAGATTTAAAACTTAAACAAAACGCAGATAACGTACGAGAGCTTAGGAAGGATTAACAACTAGCAGGGAATAATATTTCGCCTCATGTTACACTTTACCGTTTCCTCTGGTATGTGTAGGTGAATTATAAATACCCAAACACTTTTAAAGAAAATATACTCACGTTTGAATTAGAATCTTTTCCGGCACGAGAGAATATGAATAACATATTTATTCTACAGTTAGAGATAAAAAAGGGAATTCAGAATATACAACATGAAATCAAAAATTGACATATCAAAATACATATAAAAACAATGTAAGAAACGATTAAAAAATTTAATAATACTGTCGATGTAAATAAATCTAGGAAAGCAATTCACAGATTGTGAGAGCACGTAAGGTGGACTTTTTTTTTGTTCGATTCAATTTTATCAGAAGTAAATGTTTATTTTCAGATTCCATTGAATATCGATTCAGTTAATAAATTTGTGGGAATTTAAACTATGAAAGACAAAAAGTTAAGAGAACACATAAAACGGAGAAACAAAGAATGACATTTTCCAAAAGCACTTTTCAAAATCCTTAATCCACAATATTCCCGCTTCTTGACTAAAAATTTTCATGTTTCTAAATAACGAATTTTAAGGACAATAATCGAAAGCATTATATAATAATAACGAGAGAATTAAAAATGATGTTCTTATAAGAATAAATCAGCTCTGTTTAGGCTTAAGACCATACTTTTCTTTTATCCTATCTTGATGTTCTGGAAATGAATCATAATTGCTCAGTAAGCCAGCACCATAATACGTATACTGCGAATTGAGAACATTGATGTGATAAGTTTTCTGCAGTTTTCGCCGTCGACGATGCAACTGAAAAAGCTCTGAAGACTTTTATATTGAAATAATGAACGATCAATGAAGTTTATTTTTCTCAACAGTCTTAGGATCCAGATGTTCAACTATAATCAATTAAATAATATAAAGTAACAAATGAAAAGAAAACTTCAAAAAAAAAAGAAAAAACAAATTAAGAATCACTCAAAAAAATTAATTATTCGAAGGAAGCAAATGCATAAATGAAGCTTCCACCCCAAAATGAAATCAATGCAAGTTTTGCTTCCACCTTAATTTTTTAATTTAAATCTGTAGATTTACAGGCTTTTTTGCACGAGGGTGATGAATCCCTCAAAAAAGTCTTCAAATGAGTAAGTGGATGAATTAATAAACTTTTGGCTTATAAAAAAACTATGTAAAATTTTATTTCCATACATTCTTATGATTCGATAATAATTATTTTGTATGATTACTACGCATTCAATTTATTTCCTTGTTTGCTTGTTATAGAATCAAAAAAATTGTGGAATCGTATGTATTAATTATTCTTAGACAACTTCGGCAAATGCAAACATTCCAATTGTTTACGTAGAAAAATTCCAGAAAAAATTATAGGAAATAAAAAAATATATAGAAATGTTGAGAGAAATTAGACGAATATCAACAAAGTTCTAAACAAATGTTTATAAAAATTTTGATGATTGATAGAAATGGCTTTTACTGAAATATTATATTATAACAAATTTCGAAACTTTGCAAAGAATAAAATTTTGAGGAAAAATAATAGTCATTTTGGCTATAATTTTATAAATTCATTCGGAATCCATTGATTACCACATACGAACAATGCCTCATGAATAACATATGGAAACTCTGATTCAAAACAAAAGTATGTTTGAATAGTAGCATTTAGACTTTTCTACTTTTCTATGATGCAAAAACTTTTCGAATTGAGATTCGAATAACTTTAAGTTTTCGAAGAGTTCACAGATAAGAATAGATAGCCGTTATGTTCCTCAAAGATATACAAACAGTATACTATCTGCAATGCTGAATGCGTTTATCAACCTTTTTTAACTACTCAAGATTTGATAGAAGCATGCTTGCGTTTGAGGCCAAATAGGATAATAATTGGTGAGCTACGTGAAGCAGAAGCTTTTAGTTTCCTTAGACAATAAATAATGGTCACTCAGAGTCAATGTCAACCTTTCATGCAGCTCAAAAAAAACCTTTTTTTCTTTAAATGAAAAAACTTAAGTTACCAAAATTAATGAAGTGAAACACTTTTGAGACAAGACATTTAAATGTGACTAAATACAACAGAACTTAACAAATGATCAACTTTATAAATTTTTCATATGAAAATAAGATGAACCTTTAAAATAGTATGCAAATCGTTGAGAGTGAATGGAAATTCGCCATCGGAATCTGAGTCAGATTCCTCGAGCAAAATTTTCTGAATCCATTTTCGTTTCCTCAAAGTTTTAAAATTATACAGCTGACTAACAGCAACTTTTCGTTCTTCATCTGTTGCCCATAGAGAACGTACTGAGAACATACTGGCAACATTGTGGCGAACTTTGATTGGCGAACCGGGGTATGGCAAAATCGACGTACCTGGAACTCTAGAAACAGGAGAGATTTGGAATATTTGTCATTCTGCAAACAGCAGAACAATGACTGCAAGAGAGTTTGAAATCAAACCGCTACTTTAATTCCAAACAGATACTTTATTGGCTGAGTTAATAATTCCTCCAGTTGATGCACAAATCGCGTCAGATCTAACATTTTGTGTAATCTTTGCATTCGCAGTGACTCGGCTGCAGTATTTCTTGATCCATTGTCTGCCACAGCTTCACCAACCTCCAATTGCTCGACACTCGATGTATCTGGATCAAACCAATAAAACAGACCAGTTTTCAAAATCTTAGAATATCTGCATAATGATACTTAAAGAATTTAACCATGTACTGAATTAACAGTCGGGAATGAAAGACTTCCCGAAGTGGGAATGCATCAACGGCATAAACTAAGCCGAGAAGTATTCTTTTAATAAATTCTTCATCAAAAAAAGTATAACTGGACTGTTATCAAAGCAATGTAACCATAACGGCAAAGAACGAATGACTACATTGAAGCGACAAATAAATATTAAAGCTTAACCTTGCTGTCCGCTCGAATCCATCACGCATCCAACGACTTCTTCATGTATTATTTCCCAGCCGCTGTGCTAATGTAACATTCCCACGAAATCTTCCTCAACGCTATTGTGCTGCAGACAGAATTACATGGCACCTTCAAAGCGGGATTTTAAAAACGACAGTGGGAAGTGCATGGACTCACAATATTGGTCAGTCGCGATAGACATCGGAATGAGAGATTTTAGAAGTTGATTAAATGTGAACTGATTCAAATCTGAATCGATCCATCTCATTGCAGTTTATTTATGGGTCAAGAACTGTATCTGAGTATGTCATATCAGCAAAGATGATATTATTTTACTATGCAAAATAAAGAATTGCAAGTTGTATTCCGTTTTTAGAAATAGTAAGACATTTTTTATTTTAGTAAGAAGTTTTGACAATACAACTTCTCCAGTACAAACAATGGATGAAAAAAAGAAAAAAGAGGAAGAATTCTTCTCACCAAAAGAAAGGGGTAAAACAAATGTAAAAACATGACATAAAGAGGTAAAGATGGTGGAAGCATAACAATCTCTATGGACAACAAATACATTAAATTTAATAAATGGAAAATCACAAAATCTGAGCAAGTGATAAGTTGAAATAAAGATGATTTCACAGATTTGGAAAAAGTGATGGATTTGTAGATGCTTTGGCTGTACGAGATGTAGAAATTCTTCTCCATCCATGTCTAGAACGCGTTGAACTTCTTGACGAACTGGACCTTTAAATAAATAAGTTTCGGCGGAATGTGATCAAATTAAAATACAATTCAATGAACTACAAACAAAAGGATAAATCTACAAATGTTGTTAGCAACGTTTCGTAGGTAAAGAAATGTCTTGAGATGACATGACATATTTCAGTGTCACATTACGGTAATGATTCTATCAATGATTAAAGTGTGATAGATCTTTTGGCTTCAGTGGGATCTAGTGTTAATGGCTGCTTTGGCAATTCCTTCATATGCGATAAATCAACAATATAGTATGAGTACGACGCAATAATGTTTAAATTATATCATATACCATCATATTTTAAATTAATGATCATGGCTACAATTTATTTCAACTTACGTTTGCGATTCGTTGAATCCCCTCTTACGATCCTTGCCTCTTCTAGTTCTATTTCGATAGGAAAACGATGGCGTCCCGAAATAAGGCGTGTACTTTCCACGACCAGAAATTATATATGAATCGGATTTTAAATGAATTCCAATGATTAACTTGAATATCCTATATGTAATAATCTTCTGGAAAAAATTCTAACCTGAAGTGGTGGCAACTGTGCCATCGATCTCTATATCTCTGAAACCACCAACGACATCTTTATTTGTATTCATATGATTCAGCTGTTGCTTGATTTCATTCTCCTCACGTGCTGTAGATTAAATGAACTATTCATTTGAACGTAATCAGTGGAAATAACAAACAACAATATTTTGCTAAGTTGTTATTCATTTTCTCCCTTATTATTCACATTTTATCACAAATTCAATATTACAAATTACCGTCGAGTTCATTCCAGTATTCTTTTAGCATGCACATGATTTGAGCTCCATATCGTTCAGCTTTTCGTGCGGTCATGCCATCAATTTGTAAGAGATCGGAATATGTACGCGGCATTAGTGCTGCTATTTGTTCAATACCTTCAGTATTAATAATTGGCTGAAATAAAATTTCCAACTTTCAGAAAAGTGCCGTGATTTTTTTTTTTTATTTGAAATTTCAATAATTTAAAAAATTTATAATCTGGAAAATGAGACAAACCAGGTGACTGCTTAGACCTTCTGCAGATGCAATATCGAAAAATAATCGCAAGAGATCTCCCTTACATTTATTAAATAAATCTGCATGCTTCACTTTATATCTAAAATTCAAAATTCTCGAGAAAAAAAAAAAACGCACAGATAGAAAGATTTAAATAAGCAAATGCAAATCATCACCAACTTTTCTTTCAGAGCTTCTACTTCACTGACACTATTTATCGACATGAGTGCTGACAATTCATGAGAACGTTGACTATCGTTTGTCTGGTCTGATATATGAAGATAGACCTGAAAAGTTCAAAAAATGCTTCTATTTAGTTTCATGTTTCTAATTGAATTTTAAAGAAATCACAATTTTCTATTTTCTTCTAATTGGCTTTTTTTAAACTATCTTTTTGAACTTTTCGATAAAAGAATCGAATTCAAATTAAGATTACTACATATTCTGTCAATATAATTTGCCATTCACAAAGTTCGCTTTGGCGGTTCAACCAATAATTTAGTACCTTTATTCTGCTGCGTCCATTCGCTAATTCTCGACCAAGCTCTGTTAGTTCAGCATAAGCCACTGTTGTATCAAATTTTGTATTATAAAGCTGTTCCATAATAATGCCATCAATTACCAATTTCCTGACAAATCTTAGTGCATCCGTTTCTTGCATTTTAATACCACGTCCAAACATTGCAAATTTTGTATGACCCGACCGCATCGCCTATAAACTAGAAACCTAAAGCAAAAATAAAGAAGTATATTCAAAAAATTGAGAAATTAAATAAAAAGAGTTATGAATTTTGTATATCTATACCAACCATATCCGCGAATTTTTTTTGTCCCATATGACCACGATATAAATCGGCGAGATATTTCAAAGTAACATTATGCATATGCAGCATGCTCTGGGCTACAAGTTTCGCTTCTTCAGTCATATCGTAAACTTTGTATGCTTTCTGAATGTGAAGGATTATTAAGAAAACACCACATTTTCAAATATGCATATCGAAAGTTACAAAAAGATACCGTGTTCTTCATTTGTTGGACGCAAATATCACACGGAGAGTTACTCGCACGACAGGCTTCAGCATCATAAACCTTAAAAATTTTGGTGCTTGCTGATAACATTTTAGTACTTAGTAACAAAGGTTAAGCGTTTTAATTTAAAAAAAAAAACCTCGCCAAAATGTTCAACTAGCAATTTCCGTCGGCAAATTGAAACATTTTCACAATATGCTACAATCTGAAGCACATTGCTCAGATGCATCGTTCGTACACCTTGTGTGTTATTTTCCCCTAAATTTGTGGATTCACTGTTATGAAAAGATAAGAACAAAACATATTTAAAAAAAAGAAAATACTCAAGACTAAACATACTTAAGATTAAAACTATAGCAAGTCACAAATTTCTGCAACAAAATTAAAAGTCGATAAACCTTCGATCATTTTTCGGATTCGTACTGAATCATTATAATTGTAAAGAATTGCACAATATGAATTTAAGCCATCACGTCCTGCTCGACCTGTTTCCTGATAGTATCCTTCGATTGATTTCGGCATGCTGTCAAGCAAATGCTAATTTAATTTATTTAAAAATATTTGGAAAAAAAATTCATTTCATTTGAAAACTAAATTAATCGAGTTACTGGAAATATAATCCTAACCTAAAATGGATTACAAATCGCACATCCGGCTTGTCGATCCCCATGCCAAATGCTGAAATGATTAAGATAAATTAATATAAATGAAAAAATAGCTTTTTGCAAACAAAGCAGAAATAACCTTCCAGCGTTTAGGTTTACTTTACAAACAAAATGGGAGTGTAAATGACTGTACCAATAGTAGCACAAATGACATTCACTTGATTGTTAATCCATTTCGTCTGCACTTCAAATCGCTTCTTATCACTTAATCCTGCATGATATATCTCTGAAGATATAGCCTGTTTTTCCAACACTTTTGAGACTGATTCACAATCTTTTCTAAAAATAAGATGCAGAGACACATAAATTAATGGAACACCTATCTGGAAACATTGTATTTTGAAGTTTTTTTTTTTTTTTTTTTTTTTTAAATAGAAATACAAAAATGACTATATCAGTACAATATACATAAAAAAAAATACATGAATAGAGATACCTTGACAAGCAATAAACAATTCCTGATTTGTTTGGATATAAAATTTTCATGCGATCTATTAACTTCACTAATGAACGCGGTCCTTTAGCAATAACATCATATTTCAAATTGGTCCTCACGAAACTGCTTATGAATCTAAAATATTGAAATATCTTCTAATCCAGATGAAGTCCCAAGGATTTATAAAATTATGAAACAATGTTAGTTTCATTGATATAACAAGGATGTAATAAAAAGATTTTTTTTTTTAAATAATTGATTAAATTTAACTAATCCATGTACAATTTGCTCTGCTGAATCGCCAAATGAGTCCGAGTATCGGTAACAATTTTTGGTGTCGCTGTAGCAGTGAGAGCCATGATTGGCACCACAGGATTCGTGAACATTCTTCTGAAAGAAAAACAGTTCAACATTGCTTAAACTAAATGGAATGCTAAAATCATTAAATCGAAGACATAAAATTGAAACTTCAAATTACGGACCTCAGAAATTGCAGTTTTGTATAATCAGGCCGAAAATCATGACCCCACTGAGAAACACAATGTGCTTCATCGACAACAAATCGAGTGAGCAAACCTTTTCGATATAAAGAAAGAAATGTATTATTCAGTTTCTCGGAAGCAGCTATCTAAAATGAATAAAATTTGTTTTTCTCTGTAAACTTCATTGAATCACATGTCTTCACAGAAATTATTCGAAAAATACTACAAAATGACTTCCACACCTTCTCGGGCGTCACGTAAAGTAATTTTATTTTTGGAGAGCTTTCGTTCAACATGCTATAAATTCGATCGGATTCAACTTGACTGAGTTCAGATGTCAACGCACAACAGCAGATCTGCAAAATTTTTTCATTTGTCACAATTTGAACCAAAATTTGGTTAAATTCTCAATCTTAATATAACTGTCTTTATTTATAAAGTGATTTAATGGTTTCTGAAGATACAATTCATCCATTTTGAAAATTCTACGACCAACCTCAAGCTCTTTCATTTTCATTTTTTGATCTTCGATTAATGACTTAAGAGGGGAGATAACAACCGTAACACCTTTTGATAAAACAGCTGGAAGCTGATAACACAGACTTTTCCCAGCTCCTAAAATGAAGCTTTTATTTGAAAAACATAAAGATTTCGCAGAAAATGTAAATGGGAGCAGCAAATATAACAGACCTGTTGGCATTAGAATAAAGCAATCATAGCCAAGCAAAGATGCAACAATAGCATGCTTTTGGCGGTGACGGAACTGGTTGAAACCAAATTTACTTTTTAAGATATGATACATTTCACTGCACAATTCCTGTCCCAAATGTTCAACTAAAAATTTGATTTGAAATTCATAATACAATATATGATAAATATATGACAAACTGACACAGTTGAATAAAAAATCATTTTTTGAAAAACTTTATTAAAGTTTAATTTTTACTAAAAAATTATTCATATACTATTTCCATTAAAACCTTTACTTTCATCTTCGAACTGATCGCCATCATCTTGCAAGAAAGCTCGGAACTGACCATGCATATCTGCAAAATATAAAGACAGTTTTAGATATAAAAGTACATAAGTAATACTCACCGTGTCTGCGTTTTTCCGAATTGCAAGATAAAAGATGTGTATCGTCCAGTTCAACAACTCTGTGAGAAGCGGAATGAGTACTTTCATGTGCCTCTATCTAAAATTTTTTCCAGCTATAGTAATTCAGAAACTTTTGAACTACTTTTGAAACTTTTGCTTTTTGCTGCTGAATGATATTTTCGAGATTTACAAACCTCCATATCATCGTCGAATACGTCATTATTGTGAAGTGTCGTGTTTAATGTAATTTTAGGCTTCAGAGGGATAAAATCAGGTGAGAGTCTAAAAATACCTCCAATGAAGAAAACGAATCTTCAACAATTTTTTGAATTTCTAAATGTAAATCATTAGCTTTTCTAAATATAAATCATTAAAAATGATGCATATGCGCTATTGATTATTCGAAGATGTTTGACGTGAAACATACGTTACCACTTCAGCTGAGTCTTGTTGTCCAGTCTCAATATTCCTGTCACTAGCTACAAGCTTTTCATTACTTGTTACCTTCAAAAAATTAAACTTGCAGTTTAAACTAACAAAAAATTTGAATAAAAAGTTACAACTAAAAAAAAACGTGTGGCGTTAACTCGAATTTGTTGACTTTTAAGAATTGATTCATAAAAGGCAATAAAGTAATGGATTTAAATACAAATGCTAAGAATGAACATATAGGAGAGAAGGAGTTCCAAGACAGAATTTTAGAAATTAAGTTCTGAACTTGAATTAAAGTGAAAATAATAGATGATACTTCATCCGGTTCCATATCTGTATCAAAAAAATCGTTGGGAGAATCATGGAATACAATTTCTTCATCATCAACTGAATCATTGAGACAAATCCCATCATGTTGCAAGGAATCCGGAATGATTGATAAAACATTTTCATGGCCGGAATGTTCTTTGATCTACATGAAATGTATGCGTAGAATGTTAACCATAAGAGTAATAATTTACATAAATTATCAGAAGGCTACAATTCTCGTAAAAGAATAGCGTGAATTGAAATTGAGAAGTGATTCAGAAAAACTAACTTTAGCAGTGAAAGTATTGGATGATGTAAGTGTAGAGATGTGTTCGAATTCAGTTGCATCCGCAAGTCGTAATAATTCATCATCATCAAATTCATCAGAAACATTCGAAATAATCTTTTTGTCTTGAGGCACGGAAGATACTAAGTGAGATTTGTATGTTGGTACCACTAGTTGTGATTCGTGCACGTTTTTGTAATGCTGAAATCATGAGATGTTCGGAAAACATCTAATCGATCAAGAATGGTAATATACGATCAGCTAGAAGAGAATAAAAATGAAAGAAGAAAAGAGAAGAAAAAATACCGTAAAATTGGGGATTACAAAGTTTTCAGAAGGCTTGACGAAGCGATACTTGGCGAACTGCACACGCTCGCGGCATTTTATCGCGTCATATCTTAATTTCAGATCTGATCCATCCAACATTGACCTGAAATCAGCGCAACCTATTCCAGACAACAAATCAATTGCATACCCGGAAAAATCTTCCCGAATTTTCCCGCCTCAAATCATTTTTGAATGGCCACCGGAGCATTCTGAAAATTGTTAAATCTCACATTGGCAGAAATCTAATGTAGACATGAAGGTTGTTTTGATGTCCAGGATCTTTCGTTAGAGTTGATTGGGCTGTTTACAAGATGTAATTTGAAGAAATCCGCCATCTGTTGGGAGCACATCGCTTTCTTAGCCTTCATAAATTCAGATGTCGTCGAAGTAATCAATAGATGGTAGAAACAGATTGATTTCAGCAAGCGGAGACTATAATATAAGAATAGTTGAGTGATTGTACCAAAGCTTCAATCACTTCAGTCTCATGACAATTCTATCAAATTGAAATTTCGATGGTAACAAAAAATATGAAGCAACTAATTAACTAAATTCGATGGCACTCGCCATCACTATGACACTCGCTTTATTGGAAACGATAAAAAAAAATTAATAAGATGTAATGTGTTATTTGTCTAAGCTGTTGATCTGTATTTATCAGATCTGAGATCTAATGTATCACTTCTCCTCGAATCTGAGTATATCCATCTTTACTGTCAACATTAGGAAAGGTTAAAGGGGAAAACGAAGATCGAATACTGATTTAATTGAAAATCACTTTAAATTCCAGAAACATGAAATTGTGAAAATCTCAAAGTGAATGGATGAATTGATGACTGTGTGATAGATTGCAAGAAATGATAAGCCGGTCCGTAACATTTCTCACTGATTTATTCTGTTGTGGCCCTTTTTTTGATCGAAGAGTATCACAAAAAAATTGATGGCAAATAAATAATTAGGACAGACCTCGCGTACTGTTCTCATCTGTTTTTTTTTCTCTTCGCCTGAGTTCAAAGACTAACAACAATAGTAGGTCGTTTCTATCATAAAATACTAATGAATACTCCTCGATACTTTTAAATAAACGTTAAATTTTGAATAACTACAATCGATTAGAAACTATCATTTCCATCGTCATAGCGATATGATATATCGGTCAACAAGATAACAAATACTAATCATTTATAACAAATTTTTCCATTTCTCTCCACTGACCAATTTTTAATCTGTGCAATATCAGTGTAATTGGATAACAAGCTAACAAGGACAATTCAGCTAAGTGATAAGGGCTATCATTCGATTACTAGTTCTGAAGAAGTTTATTAGCTTGGCTTTTCAGTAAGGCAGTGATTTGAGAAAGTTTGTTATTACATATATTTTTTTCTGAAAAATATTCAAGACAAACGTGACATTAAAAGAAAGAGCAGAAAAAAAAAGTTTTCTTGCTCACAATAGAATGACTTGAATCACATCAATTAAACAGGCGAAAGTTCAAATTAGATAACATCGGTCTTCTGTTGAACATATTCATTCCGTCACTTTTTCAAAGGTTTAATTTCAATTGCGAAAGTGAATGTTTTAAAATAATAAAATATATTAATCAATTTGTCAATAAAATATCTTAATCAATTTGCCAGCCTATCCCAACTGTGATTTTTTTTACGCCTCAAAACAGATCAAATCCAAAAACAATTCTCGATCAAAGTTTATAACATATATTTCAAAATTAATGTGTAAATTGGGTCGGAAAAAAACTTTTTTGATTGGAATTATGGAAAACAAATGCCAAACAAAAAAATTCAAGTAGAAGCAAAAATAAACGGATTAATTATTGTTCTTTTGAAACTATGAATTCTTAGATCGTAATAAATAACACTTGGTAATGTTCCCGGAAATTTCAAAATACCTCCCACTTATGATTAAATCATAAGATCACAAAAGTTACACTTCACAATACTCTAAGTACTTCTTAAATTTATTGCTATTGTTTTAAAAATCCGTTTTTCCTTTTTGTTTTCCAAGAGAAAAATATTTATTTGTGAAAAGTTCCAGAGTTTATAATTTTCTGGTTTTTAAAAGAGAAGATAGAATTTCGATATTTCCCAATACTTCTATAATGACGGTTTTTAGAAGTCTGGATAATCAGATCTAATTTCCTGTCCCTATTTTACCCTTAAACAGTCTGTATTTCATTTATCACAGCTGATTTCCTTTAGCAAAAAAATTCCCTTAACAGAATTCCGTTTAGGCGCAAATAGTCAAAACATGTGTGAAGTTTTTGCAGAGCGGTTTCTTCTTTCAGATTATCTAGCAAGCCATCCCGAATCTACACATTTTCCCCTGTTTTATTATGTTGTTCATTAATGCTTAAATAGTTATGCACAATTTTTTTTCCATTGCTCTCCCGTGCTTCTTCGACTGTAAATCTTTTATCTTTCCGTTTTCAAGAAGTATCAACGGCAACAATCTTGCAGCTTTAAGAACAATTTTTTAACTTTTGTTTCTACAAGTATCTCAATATAAGGCAAGGGTGAATGAAGAGGGAGAGAGATGGCTGGCTATGGGTGATAGGTGACAGGTGACGGAGACAATATCGAGAACGATGGACATCGGGCGTCGATGGGCGATGTCGCACGATGTCGCACTGATTGGAAAGCACTTTTTATGGAACGCCCCTCCAGCGATCCCGCCCTCTAGCGACTACTCAGCGAGGTGTCACTGATGGCTACACTATCGGTCGCCGCTTCTCATTTGGCTATTCTCTTTCCCCATTTATCATCTGAACATTGGTCAGATCATCATTCTTTTTCTTGGCTAATTTTCTGGCAGACTTCTAAGTAATTTTCGAACTTAAATTTGAAAATTTCATAAAATTTGTTTGAAATCGGCAGGTGACAATGATTGCGCAGAAGTTGGCACAACTTAACGAAAGCACCAATCGTTGGCGTTATCAACGATCGCACGAAGTATCGGTACCAGAAACCCGTGGAATACTGAGTGAGCGAAAAAGTGCGCTATTAGAAAAGCAAGATGTTAGTTATCATTTCTGTCCATTTATTGTAATGACTCATTTTGAAATTAACTTAAATTGATCAATTGAAAAATATTATTGCTATCGGTTTTTCTCTTTTTCTGATTTTCCGTTCTCTAAACTGTTGTATGATGTAACTCGTTTATGGTTGAAAAATTTTTTCAAAAAAAAAAAGCGTTTGATTGATAAAATTTGAAAATTTTTGGCGATAAAACTTTTTATTTTTGTTATTGCAGAAATAAAAATACCGATTTATAATCACTTTTTCTCGTCTATTGAAGAGAATTTACTCTTTCAAATATCTATATTATTGAATTGCTTAAACTAACTTACCAATAATTATTTGTGATGAAATGAATACTAATTTGCTAAATAATTTTTTAAAATAACTTTTACATGACAACGCATATATGTGCATTTCTTCCAATTCTTTTGATACAGAATATCTGATAAGAACCAAAATTGGTACAGGCGTTAGTTCATTTTATCCTTGGTTTATATGGGACAAGAAAAAAAATCCATGAATATTAATCATATATGTTATAATCAATGAATATTAATCATTTTAGAAGGAGAAAAGCGAAAATATTTTCTTAAATTTAATGTTTGAATTACATGCAAGGTTTTTTTTAAATTTATACTAACTTTTCAAGTACTCCCAATGATAATAATAATGACATTTTTCGATTAATCAAAAATGAGGTTTCATTTTTGCTTTACTTTCGAGTTTGCAAAAGCTGAATGATCATTCGTTTTCTGAATTTTGTTTTTTTATTTTTTTCAAAGATTGTCATCGTTTTCATTAATTATTCTACTTGAATTAATCATTCCATTTACATTTCTTTTTCCCACTGATTATAGATGAAACAAGTTGAACTTATGAAGTTTTGAAAAGACCATTTTTTTCTTTCGTTTTCTCTGCAAAGGAAAAAGCGTCTCGAATTCTGTGTGTTCAATTTTTCTTCTGAAAAAACTCCAAGAAATGCCTATTTTATCATCTCTCTGCTGCTATGCTGTCTCTGTCGGTGGGGATTTTTTTAATCTGGCCATCTTTTGTCATTTATTTTTTTTTTTTCAATTTTCAATAAGAACATTTATTCAGGGATTGTTTCTTCAAAGACAACTCCTTTTCCATTATTATATGTTATTGTTTTTTGCCAAATCGGTAATTAGTTGTGATGAAGTATGATTACAGAGTAATGCCTAAATTAGTTCCCGCAAGTCAACAACAACAGTTTCTCATTAGCACCAGCTTTTCCTTACAATTACTCGCTTTTCTGATCGAACTATGGAAATATATGTGCACTTAACATTCTAGTAATGCATTTGTTGCTAAAATAAAATAAGAGAGAAAAGTAGAGGTAAATGAATAGAGAAAAAAAATTTCCTTATAGCATTAATTGGTGAAACTTTGGATATTGGGTCAAGTATTCATTTGACGATTTCCAGAAACTTTGGGTACTTATTGAAAAGAGAAGTCATAATGTACAGTTACATAAAAGTTTCAATTGATCATCCGATCGTAAGTCTAGTTGCTGCTATGCTCCGTTTACTTTAAAATTCTTGGAAGAAATTTTATGAATGATTTTACAAATTGTTTTTTTTTTCCACGAAATGAGCAAATAATGCGAAAATCTTCAAATATTCTTTAGTTAAGAAATAGATATCGATGAATTCTGGTATCATCTAAATCTTAGATTTTGATTGATAATCTCGTTGGAGAGAGTATTCAAAATTACTTTTAAATGAGACATAATCTCTTGAATTTCTCGAAAGTGACACCACAATTAGGCTTGAGAATAAAGGCAATTGAAATTGAGAATAAGAGAAATTGATCAATAATTTTCAGTTTGTTAGGATAAAAAAGAAATTTATAACTTGAATTTTGATAAAATGCTATTTTCAGCTGTAAAAAAGGCTTCAGAAAATGATTACAAAAAACATCAGATTGATCAGATTTTATCAGATTGATTTGGTGATAATTTGGGGACAACATTGTTATCCCAACGCTTAGTATGGGATGATGCATCGACCATCAATAGCGATCAATAAGCAGTTAATCTATTCGTTGTCAACTATTATTCGACAACTTTTCCTCTTCTTCCCTTTCTAATAAATTTTAGATTAAATGGACTAAGTCGGAAATTTGAAACATTTGGTAGTTGAAAAGCACTTCAGGTGGCCATCCGCCAGACTTTAGGACGTTCCTAACTGTTAATCAAACATCAACGCAGAAGTAATGATTACTTTCAATTAATAAGTAGTCAAAATGGTTGAAGTAGTTTTAAATGTGTAAATAAAAATTTTAAATGATGTAAAAAACTCAAATATTTCATTTTATTTTTGCTAATAACTCCTGGAACTAATCAAAATTTATAATAAGTGGACTTTTAGTTTGTTTAATTAATAAAACATTTTTGTTCTCGAAAGATGACATCAAAGCTGCCGTTTGATTGAATTAAATTAATTTATTGGAGTTCGATAATATCGAATAATCGTCTTTCTCATAAAGTTTAGTCCAAAAATTGAAAATGAAAAGTAAGAAAAAATTAGACATTAACCCAAATTAATTGGAAACACGTTCCTTCTTCTCTCATTGAATTAGTTTTAGTTAAAAAGTTAGATGAATGTAGAGAAACAGGATCTGCTATCAATTTTCACATCAAATAAATCTTTGATTGTTATGGAGATTTTCACTTAAAGAAATTAAATTATAAAATGTATTAAAATTACTGAACTATGTTTTCCTTTTTTTACTGTCGTTTCATATAGAGTAGTAGCAAGCAAATGAATAAATATTGTGGGATATGGGATTACTGAAGAAATGAAAAATTAATTTTCATAATAGTTGGCGTTTTTTTGAAATTTGAAGCAAACAATTTTTCTAAACATTATGCATAATATGTCGAAAGTATGCATCAATTATGCAGATTTATCTGGTGCTAATGACTTCAAATATATTTTTATCTTATTTGTTATGTAAAAATTTATTGGCTTCCGGAAAAGTTAAAATATCCCCCGTGTTCATTTCATTAAATTTTGAAACAGTGGTTGATTAAGTAAGCATCCTTCTAGCTTAATCACGAAGGTGATTAAATCCTGATCTTTTATCCTTCAATCGGCAGCAAATTTGAATCGCACGCATGTTGCTATATTTTGAAATATTGCATCAGTAACCTTGCTCATAAGTCGTTAGCATAAGATATTTTTCTTTGGGATGCATAATATGGCGAAGTTTATAATGTCATTTTTTCTACTCTTAATTGGAATTTGCCTATTTGTTGAGGATAGTGTGGTAGTTGTTCATTTATTTATTACGATCGCAATGAATATTGATCTTGAGATTACTCTTAACAGTTACCGCGGTATCAGCTTGAACCGATTTACTTTTGGTCAAATCCGAGAAAAGTGAAATATTAGCCAAATTTTTACTCCTCGTTCAACTCCAGAATGTCTCGTTTGATCATGTAATATGATAGGTATATTCTCAATTCTCAAGGAGATAAGTGACTAAAGAATAATTTGTTGTCATTCTTTCGTCAACAGTCTTGCAATTGCTCATATCCTCTTGTACATCTTGATAAGTTGTCATGAATCATGGCCTGAATTCTTAACAAACTTTTCGGTAAATACATTGAATCAAAACCATGGTTAATGAGAATTTCTGGTATGAGCACTCTACATTATGACATGTTAGGATTCATGTTCTCACTTCAATATAAATTTTTTTTTCGGGATTTTAAAATCAAAAAAAAAAAAAATTAAATCATATCATAAAGCTCCATTAGTAATTTTTTCTTGGGAAACTTTTTAAATTAAAAAATGGGATTAAATTTTTCAGTTTGTGGATGACAATGTTATGCTGACTGATAGTGCTGAATTGCCGGAAAAACAGGAGAAAACAGTACTTGAGTTACAAAAGGATGCATTGAAAGAAGTAAGTTTTCATCGCAAAAAAATAACTCCTTCTTTCTACTTTTTTCAAATCAGAAAATATCCTAGTACAATACGTCTAAAAATTCGGAATTTAAATCTCTTATATTCTTAGGAATTTTTTTAATATTCGTCAAAATTGAAAGAGAATAAATTTTCAGTCAACTGAACGATGGCGTGATCGAATTAAAAAAGATCCAGATTTGCAATGTCTCAGTGGGATCAGACGTTTGCAGAAAGATTTTCCAGCAAAACAAATACTTCCAAAAACTAGAACAGTAGATATTAGCAAAGGCCTGGATCGTTTTTACTCCTTCACCCCGATTATTTCACCGCCATCCAAAGTGTTGCAGATTGATTTGAATGATTTTGAGGATATCATCGCTACCACTCCAAGGTATTGCTTTGAATATAACCTCAGTTATTTCAGCCAATTACGGTCTGTTGTAAATGAAATCTGATTGTTGTAAATAAATTACTAAAGGGATTGGAATAGTGAAATGTTGAATTAACAGCCAGAACCTTTTTCCTAATTACTCATGATGATGAGATTGTCCCTCATTCAGCGAATTCTTTCAGCCTGTGCAACTTTGTCTTTGATTTGGCAATGGTATACTAACTTTCTAATTTAAGCAGAAAATATTTCTCCTTTTTTTTCATTTTCATTCTTTCAACTTAAAGTGTCTTGTAAAATGGATCTCCTCATCTTTTCACTGCCATCGCATCAAGCGAGCCATTCGAGCAATATTTCGATAAAATGGAATAAGATCTAATTAGGATGTATGTCATCTTCCATATGTAGTACACAAATCTATTACAGTAGATATCAGTGGTTTAAATCTACCGTTGACTTTACTATATGACACATTGCATTTGGCGATATCAACGTTAAAACTTTAATTAAAATTGTGAAATGTTGCAGTTATGGGTCACTTACATATACATAAACATATCACGAGGCATCGACACAGATTTCACAATTCTGAACTGTTTGTTAATTTTCTATCTGATATCTCAAGGGATCATATAATTGAGCAGAGCTGTTCCGTTATTGGTGCATTCTATTCACTTAAACTTAAATCTTTAAATTTTACTTTCGATTTCATTTTCTTTCTGATCTACAGTCGCCAGTAAAACTACCTGTGATGCAGGTCTTCTGGTCTTAGCTAGTCTTTTTTACTTATTCATGGCCTTTGATCATCATTTCGATTTGCGATGTCATATAGAATTTGAAAAATAAAAGTCTCGAACTGAGATTAAAAATTAAAGTTGAACAAAAAACACTCACATCATATAGAAGGCGATGATTCGGAATAGTGATATGGTATATCTGATGCAAAATATTTCTAAAATTAGAGAAGAAATGGAAAAGGAATATGAAAATTTGTCCGTTTTGCAGATTGGTTGTACCGATTCGAGCCGCAGCACGTGGTCGTGGTCATACCCGACATAATGCTTCACGTCGATCGGTGGGACCTTTGATTTGTCAATCAGTTGATGACACGTTATCGCATTCTATTAATTATCGGAGGAAAATTGATCAAGAAGAAGATGATGGAATAGGAATCTCCAGTAGCGCCAAAAAGGTTTTCTAAACATTTACTTAGTTGATGCTACTAATCATTCTTGAAAAGTTGAAAACTTCTGACAAGTTTTGTTTTTTATTTTAGGGTCTGCAGAGTAAAATAGATTATTCGGCTGTAAAGCTAAAAAAAAGAGAGCTGAAGTCACTATATCCAGAACTAATGCTTATACGACTGAAAGGTTATTTGCTCCTTTACTGTCTCATGTTGACAACTAGTATTTTAACTCCGGAAACAGAAATTTTCTTTTCGATAATTATGAAAGTGGTTGCTAACTTCTGATAATAGATTCAAATCGGACTTTAGAATGTAAAGGTCAAAGCTGATATCAAATTTGATTTATAATGATTGGCTCGCTTAGGATGACATAGAATTCGAAATATTCTATGCTACATAGAAATGAGTGAAGTTAGATTGATCAAACAGATTACGGTTTTCTGGATTTACTTCAAATAAAACTATTTTTAAAAAATGAAATTCATTTAGTAAATAATTGTCATCATGTTTTTTATTTGTTAAAATTAGCTTTTTTTTATTTATAAACGCATGATTCAGGTGATAAAAACATCGACGTCCGACTGGTAGCACCTAAATACACCTCGGTTCATGCATATGCTGTATTCATTCTAGTTACACCAAAGCAATTATTCTTGTATCAAGGGAAATATGCGAATTTACTGGAGAAAAGTAAAGTAATCCTTTGTTTGACATTTATTTACCAAACAATATTACGAACTATTTTGAAATAATTTATTAGTAAATTGCTCATCAATACTTCAATTTTTCTTTTCAACGTCTATCATTATCCTTGAAAATTTGCAGCTTTCTAACGTTTGTCTGTCCACTTTATCCAATTTAAAATTACATTTTCTTATTTTCAAATGCTCTGCGGAATAGTGATAAATATTATATAAATAAAACGATGAATGCAGATAAATAAATAAGTTTGAACTGTTTTTCTAACATTATCATTGACTTCTTTTTTTTTACAATTGAAAATCTATCATGCACTTTTTAATTCTTCAGAGTAATTAGCACTTTTCGTATTTGCCTAACAAAGAAATCCTCTTTCTAGAATGCAACCTAATTAACTCTTTTTTGTTCAATGTGCCCTTGCATCCAGTTCCCCGCTGTGTTGCCTGGTTATTTATTTCTTGTTACTTACAGTTTGAGAAATGCAAAATTTGAAAATCTAGGATCAAAATTTTGATATTGTATAAGTTGTGAAATAACAAAGATTTATAAACAAGGATTAAGAATCAGGCTGTCTCGGTTCCTAAAATGATTTTAAAATTGATTGATCTTCTCAAGATGTACAACCATATAATTTCAGGCAGCTGTAATAATTACAAATATTTGTGAAAAAAACGGCGAATTGGGATGTTATGCGAAGCAGTATGAAAATGTTCATGAAGAAAGCACCAGTGAATTCTGGCGTTTGCTCGGGATGAATGAGGAAGAATGTGAAGCTGTGGTACTTGAAGAATACGTTCCAGATGACCTTTTAGCCCTCAATGAACCATTTGAGAATATTGCTGCTGAAATGAATACAATTTATGAAATTGATGAGCATTATGACATACAACGAATTTCAACAAGCCAAATCCCAAAGTTTTCTATGTTGCATCCGGAAAAGGTTGGTTCTTTTTTCAAAGTTTTCACCGTTGTGCTTATTTACCATAAGGCAATATGAATCAGTAATATGCGTTTTGGTGCAAAAAGCTGCAATTTGTATTATTTAAGAACCTTAACTAAATCCAATACATTAAGCTCATATATCTTTCTTTCCGCCGCAATGACAACTAATTAATAATAATTCTACATTTATTAACTTAAACTATACTGAGAATCACTCAATAAATTCAGTAAATCTGTTTAAAAGGATCATTTTTCAAGCACAGCAAACTTTTAGATTCTCCAAACTCTTAGATTCTCTTTTTGATTGTATGATGTTTAAGATCTTGTATCCGTTCTTGTAAATTGAGAATTTTTCATTTTAGATTTTGATTTTTGATTTTGGTTCTGAAATTTATGTTTGGGTTGGTCGAAACGCTAATCGTGTCAGAATACAGCAGGCAGTAGCGTGCGGTGAAGCATTGGTAGGTGTACAAAATCGTTACCCCATATTTTATGATGATTATCATTGAAACTTTTATTTACTCAAATAAAAAAGCTTTTTTGGCCAAAAAACCAGGCAAATCTCTAAAAAGTATTCAATAATATTTACTAAGTGATAATTACTGATTTACTGAATCTGATTCGCCTGAGATCATTCAGCTATTAATACCAATGAATAAAAGAACTGTTAAAGAACAACATTTAGCGCAACAAGCCTCTAAATGTGGCTTTTGGACTGGATCGAATGATACTAGGCGACAGTTTCGACATGACTCGACCAACTTGGTGTCTTCTTATTAAACTAACTCAGGGACTGAATGATTCGCTCTTTCAACACAAATTTCATGACTGGGAAGTAATTACTCTTCATGTGTACAGAACACCTGCACATCCAGAAGCCTCTTCGTCTCCAGCTTCAGTACTATGTGAAGAAGAGAATGCATGGAATTTAGGAAGGTCCCGCAAATTTCTTTTTTTGATTAATTTAACTTTTACCAATTATTAGTAATGAAAAAATCGAGAAATTAAAAATCAAAAATTGAAAATAAAAATTCAAAAATTGAACCATAGCATTTAGAATTGAAAAATGTGTTTTTAAAATAATAAAATTGTTTTATCATTTCGCTAGCACTAACTTGAGAGAATTAAAATTTAACTTATTGTAGAAATCTTGCATCTCGACCAATGAAAGAGCCTGTTTTAATCCTGGAAGAAAAAGAATTGTACAGAAATTCCAAAAATGTTTTTACTGAGAACGTACGGTATTTTGTTTTGGAAGATGAAAAGACACTGCATGAAATGAAAGAATTGTGGATTTTTAGAGATAATCGCTGCTATATTGTTAAATGGGAATATCGGATAGAACGGACTGGTAAATTTTGCATTGTCTTTATTAACCTTTTCTGTACAAGCCTAGCTGATCTCACAGACATACTTTTTCTAATTTGAAAAATTTATCATAATCTGTTGGCAATTTCAGGAGTACGAAAACTGGATGGTACTGAACGTGAGAAAGAAACTGGTCGTCAACGTGTTGCATATTTCTATTGGTTGGGTAAGAAAACCACTAAAAAAGAGCAAGGACTTTGTGCTTTGGCACTTAGAGATTATGACAAGGCACATTTTCCTCACGAAAGGATTGCACAGGTCATTTTTAGCTCTTTGATTTTGCCGTATAGACAGACAAGCAATGTTTTTCGTCATTGCAACTTATGAAATATTTGAATTCTATCGATGTCATCACATTCTGAAAGAAATAGAGCATTTCTTGTCAGATATTAGCAATTTAAGATTAGAGAATGGATCAAAAGAACAAGATGTTTTCAGGGACAAGAACCACCGTTGTTCTTGCGATTATTTGAAGGGTCACTGGTCATTTCTGGCTGTGGATCGGGTATATTCCTTGTTTACGGATCATCAATTCCCAGTGAAGCTCGCATGGAAGAGCAAACTTCTCCCATCATTTATCGTGCTCATGCTGTATATATCGCACTGAATGATAGGAAAATAACAATACTGGAGGGAGTTGAGAGTAACGAGAATTCAAAGATGGCAGCTAAAAATTTCGCACAGAGAATCAAAACGCACTATACTGCCTTTGAACAGTTTATCTCAGAACCAGTCATTGATCACTGTTACTTGAACGGAACGAACGACTATCCTGTGATCGAAGCAGATCATTGGACAGAGGTCTGTCACACTTCTCTGCTTTCACAGAAACATATGGATTAATATAGCATCATTGATTGTCTCAATTTTGTTATATTTATGTTCACATGTATATACATAAATTATCTTCATTTTATCTTCTCACACTTTCATGTAGCCGCCACGATTATTTCGATTATTTGAAAGAGATGGTGAAGAACTATTGTCTGCAGATTGCGATCTTTCTCTTCCGTTCTCACTTCGACAGGACGTCTTCAGGTTTGCTTTTGATTACGTTCAATTGTGCAAGCTGAGTACAATGAACACACTACCTAGTACTGTGTAAGAATTCATGGCTCAAATTCTAGCTGAATCACAAGAGTTTTTTAACACGAAAAATACAAACCTGCTGCGTTAGACAGAAATCGTCAAACTTTTTTGCTCTAAAGAGTGCAGATGAAAATGTTCGATATTTGAGTTAAAGGAGATCCATTTCAGTGGTACTATCATGGTGGATCAGGGTAACAGACTGTGGCTCTGGAGTGATAAGACAGTCAGTACGTTTGCACTGCGTGTAGCCAATGCTTACTGGTCTGATCGAAGCGGTCCAAAAACAGTCATTTGCAAAACGCAAGAACCGGATTCATTCAAAGCACTCTTCGCCAAATGGGATGATTTTGCCGATGAAATTGATGAAAATGAGCTTATCGCGGTAGCACTTGCGTTTAATCCTACTTTAGAATCTTTAAAGCAAGGAAAAGGGAACGAAAAATCTAATGCTTCGTTTTTGCACTGTGGCCCATTTACTTCTGAAGCAAAGCTGCACTCTGTAACTAGTGCGTTTTAGATTGCTTGCAGTCTTCCTTCGTTTACCTCAACATCTTCCGTAAGTCGAGTCCAGTATTAATTTGCAAAAACTAACTTTTTATCGTTTTTAGCAAAATCCATTACGGTGCCAACCAATTGACTTGGACGAATTGTTGCGATTACGAACGAAAACTTGGCCTCTCGAAAAAGTGACAGCTCGAGATTTGCCACCTGGTGTTGATCTGAATCGATTAGAACAGTATCTAAATGATGACGACTTTCAGTCAGTGTTTCGGATGGAACGAATAGCTTTTTATGCACTTCCACATTGGAAACAAATTGTGCTTCGCAAAAAGCATAAGTTATTTTAATATATTGCAGATTTATCTAGAAATATTAAGCAATGAAAACATCTCCATCTAAGAAATTGACAAAAAATTCGGAATATTTAACCAATAGCAGAGTCGAAAAATTTTGATGTGTGGTCTCTTTTTTAAATTAATTTTATTTAAATACTTTGAAAGAGTAATTCCGTCGAAATTATAAAAACATGATGTTGACGCACCAACTTTATCACTTTATGCGATATCTCTTGCAGATGATTTCAGTGAAGATTTTTCCGTGATCTGACAGTTTGATCTCTTTTGTCTAATGCCATCAATGCCCTCATCAATTATATCGCATAGCAACAATTACTTTATATATTTTTCTTGTGCCGTATCTTTATAATTCTCCAAGCTTTTAGTGATGTTTTCTAAATCTTTCAAATCTAATCACAGATGTAGTATATAGTAAATATTAAAGGTGTTGCTATAGGGAAATCAAGAATAACTCAGCTAAAATTTTACACCACCTTTCCTAATTTTTGTATTACCACTTTAATGTTTGATAAACAGTAAGTTGCCATCCTCTTCTGTTTAAATTTCTTTTCAAAGCGCATTTTTTCTTGGTATTATACCATCCCCTACTCTTCATATTGAACAGAAATAGGTTAATTCGCAAAGTTATTGAAATCCAATCCTTCACTGGATTCACTCAATTTCAAAGAAAAATAAGATTTTTTTTTTTTTTGAAAAGAAATAAAAGCGAAAATGATTGTAATATAAACGGCTTGTAAAATATTTTCCATTAATTAGAAAACAAATAGATATTCAGATGAATAATTCAGATTTTGGAATATCATATACAACAAATCCGTATAGAAATAATTCCCTGGAATTGAAAAATAAACATGTTTCGCATATACACGCTTTTTTTTACAAATACTGCTACTGTTAATTACTACTGTATATGGATGTATATTACAATAATCTGAGCAAAATCTTACTATTAAGTATAAAATTTACAT
This sequence comes from Onchocerca flexuosa, assembly GCA_002249935.1. NCBI lineage: Eukaryota > Metazoa > Nematoda > Chromadorea > Rhabditida > Onchocercidae > Onchocerca > Onchocerca flexuosa. Next base: position 2,969,732 of record KZ269977.1, on the reverse strand, counting down.
AAATTTAAAATTCTCATTCCGTTCCATTTTTCCCAACACAGCTTTATTATTCTGCATTGGAAATTATTTTTTTGAAAGATTGCTTTCCTGAACATACACAATAAACATAATGATTATAGAATTTTTATAAAATAATATTTATAGAAGTTCAAGTGATTTTCAGATGAAAATTCAGACAAAAATATCAATAAAAACATGGACAAAATAAACATGTTATTTCACAACAAAACAAATAAACTATTTTCCTCAAATTCTTGATTTTTTTCTTAAATCGAAGAATTTTATATGTTGAGTTTTTCTTTACCAAATGTGATAAAGAATAAATACAAACATAACAAAAATGATTATTAAATTACCAGTCAGTAACATCTAATTCATCAACACTCCAATCTTCAAAAGAACCATCGGGAAGATATCTGCAACAAGAAGTTTTCACAATGCGGGTAAATATGTTTTTTATTTAAATTCTTACATCCTACAACCCAAATATAAAAATTTAAAACCATTTTTCTATTTTAAGAGACTCTGAATTCTCTTACGTCACTTTTTCTCGAGATTTCTTAACAATTAAAAGAAATGATAAAGAAAGCGAAATAAATTTCTCTTGATTCAAAACTAATCATATGAAGATGTAGAGATGATTTACATCTTCCGCCAATGATATGCTAAATCAAGAAAAATTATACCAATTTTTTCTTAATTAGAAATGACAAAGAATGAAAGAGACAAAACAGCAGCAAAATAAACGTCCTTCACTTTACTTTCCGAGTGTTTCAACAAAAAATTGAACTTTACCTTCTTACGATAAGAGGTATCTTCTGATGTTTGAGCTCTTTGCGAGCAATCTCCAATGGATCAGTTTCTCCTTCCAATTCTACCATAACTGGTGCACCCATTGCGATTTGTAGCGCTCGCGTGCCAAGGATCCGTGCTCGTTCATACTTTGTCATAAATGGAGTAGTGACACGCTCCGTGGATGCTGTTTTCTCCGAACCCTAAGACAAATATGAGAAATAATAAATGAGGATTGATTAAGGAAGAAATGCCAAAAATTAAGTCGAATTTGCAATGTTTACTGGATTACTAATGTCCATATGAAGATAATGAATTTATGAACTTAATGAAGATGTCATGGAATATAAATATAATGATATATATATATAATCCCTATAAACTACTTATATGTGTTTTGGAATTTCTACATCTTGAAAATCAGCTTCCCGAAGAATTTACCATCTCGACTACTGTCTTATTTTCATGTGATAAGGTATTTGAATTATACTCCATAAACTATACTTCATTATCTTCATATTGACAATAACAATGGAAAGAAATGAAACACCTCAACAACTTGGATCCTTTCAGCATCATCTTCAGCGGGTTCCAAATCTAAATCATCCATCTGCTCCTCATCACCGTACTCATCGCCATCCATTTCTCCTTCATAGTCCTCGTCTTCTGCCATCTTTTGATTCCACTTAAAAAGCATCAAAAAAGTTCAATAGTTTCAATGCATTTATTACAAATGTTTCATATTCTCTTACTCCTAAGTTTTTTTTACAGCTATAAAAAATAAATGCGATAAATTCTATGGCCATAATGGAGTCATCCTTACAGATTCGTGTGGACCTCCAGAATATTCATAAGAATTGAATGAGGAATGAAGACATGGGACCGAGAGATCGTGGGGAATGAGCAACTGGAGATAAAAGCTCCCACCAAAAAAACTCTAAAGAACGACGAGAAATCCCAAACATCGTACCGAACCATTTATACAACCGACCATAGCGCTACAAATCGTCGTCTGATTCTCTTATTTCATGAAATATTTTAGCTTATCTCAATAATTTATGTCTCTGTCATGCTTCTATCTTGCTATCATTTTTGCTTCTATTTTTTTTTCCGATTGTTCTACTTCTATCTTTACGGGGGGGAACTCTGGAGTGATTTTATCTTTTCGATTACTATGCGATTCGATGTGCTCGTTAAGAAGAAACACTGTCCATCTTTTTATCGATATTTGCAGAAAGACGATATTTGCACAGAATGGCTCGCACAAAGCAAACCGCGAAAAAATCACTGCCAACTCGCGGGAAGTTAATGAAACTTCGCGCAAAACGAGAACGAATTAGCGGAGCTAAACATAAAAGTCGCAGCAGTGGAACTGTAGGCGAAAGCAGTTCAATGATCAAGAAGCGACGCTATAAACCAGGTTGAGCATGAACTGCATGATATACATTAAACTTTTAATCTCTGTATAGTACATGTGATGAGCTCATTTTGGAATTTTATTTTTGAACTTGACTTTACTTTTTATCATAACTTTCAATAAAGAAAATTATCCATTGTTTGTAATTTTCAGAATAATCATGCAATTCTGAAGATTTTATTGTAATCAACGACTGTAATACTGTTTCTAGGTTGAGTTTTTCTAAACATTTTATCTTGGAGATATTTGAAAAGTTTCAGGTAGCTAAATTATGTGATGTTTAAGGTACGCGCGCTTTGCAAGAGATACGGCGATTGCAAAAAACGGTTAATTTACTCATGCCGCGCGCACCATTTCAACGTTTGGTACGAGAAATTGCAATGAATGTAACAGAAAAAAACGTTGATTTGCGTTTTCAATCTCTTGCAATATCGGCTTTGCAGGTTATTTTATTATTACTACGGGAATTCATACACCACTTGTCTTTTATTGTATCTTTCATAAATCTATTGTGATTTGATGCGATTTACACCGAATACGTGTGTAAGAACCTCTTCTGAATCAACTGGAATACATTCGTACAAATGTATTCGGATAAAATGTGTTAGAATGCAAAATGTCTTAGATGAATGCAGTAATTTTAAAGAAAAGACTTGTTCATAAGCCGTTTCATTAGGTTAATGTAAAACATTAAGGATAATCCAAATCGATTTCATTTCATGTTTCACTTTGCAAATACACAACATAGCATAGGATGTTCAACATAGGATGTTCAGCAAATGGCTATCAGTGAAAATAGTAGAATCCGTAAAGTCAGCATACATTTATTAGTATAGTAATTGCAGCTATTAAAAATTATCTGTCGCTTTTTAACGTTTGTATTCATTCAGTACTGCATCTCACTACATTCATATGTTTATTTTACTTAGATTTTGATAGAGATTCCAGTAACTTCAATTTTTTGGAACTACTGTATTTTAGGAGGCTGCGGAGGTGTATCTGACTTGTTTGTTTGGAGATACTAATTTAGCTGCGATTCATGCGAAACGTGTCACTATCTTTCCCAAAGATGTTCAGTTTGTACGCCGTCTTCGTGGTGAAATTGTTCGATTTGGGCGCTGATCTTGATTTAATTTCCTTTATTACATTTGTGTGAATTAGAAACGATTTCTTTGAGTGACTTTTTTTCAAAAAGTAATTACCACTAATACTTTCTTGTCATGTAAATTAGCTGCATATTTATTTCAATATTTAAAAATTTCGAATTCTTATAATTTGCCAAAATAGGTATCCTTATTGTTTAGTATCTTCTACGAGAAGCAAGTAAGCATTGTAGCGTTGTTTTGAAATTTGTGATTTAAATTAAGAAGTAGAAATTAGAACCCTCCTTGTTTTAACATTACGGAATGAATTTTTTATTACAGTATATGAGGCCTAATGAATTTGCAGTGGAAGCGAACATTTATTTCCGAATAAAAAAGATTTTATCTGTTAGCAGAACTAGCATTAATCATGTAAAAAAGTGTGCTGTCTAAGGATGGAGGATGTAACGAAAAAAGGATAGAGATTGTATAAAATTAGTGATGATTAAAAGGGTACGAAAAATAATTTTTATTTTATGAAATATTGTGCTTTGGTAGAGCGTCATACTGTCGTTACTAATTTTCTGGAAAAATCATGTACTGGAATTTTTGGTTCTATGAAAATGAAATAAAGTTTGAACAATAAGGGAGCTACAGTTAATTTGCTGGCAAAAAATATATTATCAAAATATCGAAGAAAGATATTACAAAAGCTTTGAAAACAGAATGCATGATTTGCATGTGAAGGTAGTACAATGCCACCAAAATCAATGCCATATTTAATGATAGGATTGTTGACTTCATAAATTTATTCCTCAACTTGTCTATGTGGAAGTATAATCAGAATTGGCTGATGCTGATTTGTGCAAACAAATGACTGAACCGACTTGCATAACCTTTGCATGATTGTTAAGTTATCGTGTAGTGGACGATTGTCGGGAAAACCGAAAAATCCATACATTATAAACATGATGAAATGTTCAATTTTGCATAACAGAAATTTGAAATATTTCTCAGTCAAATGAATCATTTATCCATACTCCATCTTTTGGTCGAAATACAAAAGCCTTTATTCCTCATCTTCCGATCTGCCAAAGCTCGTTTGCATTGTTTAAAACTGTAAGCATTATCTATCTCTATCCTTTGTTTTACTGGCCAAACCCTTCGTTTAGGTGACATATTGCAAGTCATCGCTTGCTACAAGACCAAGAGTTATCGAATAAAAAAGAACTTCTAGCGATCACCCGATTATTAGTTATTCAGTGATTACTCACTTAATGAATCCAGCAGTGCTCAACTCATTCGACAATCGATACCCTTAAATTTAATCCAATCACATATACGCAGCTCATCCTTACTACAATCAAGCGATCAACTGCAATCGTGATATCATCTAATTTATTCTATGTTAAGCATAAAGAAGAATCAATTCTTCGCAAATCAATAAAACTTTCCTCACCAAAATTTCTCCTTGTCACAACATAAAAAATTTTTCCGACAGCAACAGCTAATTGTCCTATTAAATTCTTCATCCAATTAGAGCTGCGTATAATGCTTTCAAATCCCGCCTAAACTTATTAAGAATTATTTTTAATAGCTTTAGATCAGATTCTTTCGCTATATTTACAACAAGTATACTTTATTTCGTTCTGTTATATATTTTGTTGAATTTTTGGAAGTTGTTAATCAATATTTTCGCTTTATGCACAGTTTTTTGTTGAGGAATCAGAAACGTACACAAATAAACAGCTGCTGGTTAAGGTAACTTTTTACCTAAGACACACAACACAAACTTATTCTGTTGTTTATAAATAAAAAATAAAAATAAATAAAATTGTTGATCGTTTATAGATCACAATCCTTATAATTTTATTTTATTTTATTTTATTTTATTTCATTTATTTTATTTTATTAGTTCTGTTTTTTTTCCTATTTGGATTGCTGTTTTTTTTGTTCCTTATTTTGATTGATCGATCGTTTTAAAGATTTAGTATATGTTTTATAATAGAGTACAGTTATTACTCTGTGATGGTTGGGGCTGGTATTTTAGATATATATGATTACATAAGCTTCTCATCTGATGAGAAAGAAATTTCCACTTCTAATTTCTCTGTGCACCTTTTATGAATCTGGAAATTCGTATCTTTTGGTCTAAATTTTTCGGATTGTTTTAATTATCACTATGTTAACTTCAACAATTTAATAGTAATCTTATGATGAATTTAACGTATTATTTCATATATGCTATAATGTTGTCCAACAGTTAATGCCAAGAAGAGTTGGTTTGTAAGCCCACGTATTTGGAAATTGTATGTAACTGTTAACTGATAAAGATATGCAAAAGATAATCATAATTTTTTCTTTGAGAAGATCCCTCAGACGTTAGCTATCTCGGTGAATCCCGACGATCCGATCCGTTGAATGGTACAACGTATCTACTGGGTAATTATGAATTCATTAATTTGGTGAATAGTTTCCCTTTACTACCACCTCCTTCTAAAATACTTTACCAAAAGTGTTGAGAGAATCTAATGACTCAGAGCCCGGGATATACCGGGAAATGCCGACCCATCCGAACCGTAATGCGATCGATCTGTTCAGGAAAATTAACATACGTCAGTTCACATTTCACTTCTCCTTTCTTCACTTTTAGCTCACCGTTGAAATAGTTACGAAAGGAAAACGTCTTTCCGTCTTATCGCTGAAAAAAGTATGCGGATGTGAAGCGATGGGTATGTTTCTCTAAGATTCAACATTTCGTTCGTTGGTCTGCCACATTTGCCCAAAGACTTTGCAAAACTAGGCCATAGGCTCCAAACAGCCTAGAGCCTAGTGGTCTCACAAATCCAGGCCTCCTCAATATCGACAATCGATATGTCCTACCAACCTTTACAATTTACTACTCTCTCCTCTAGATGCGATAAAACATAAGGACAGAGAAGAGAGAGGGAGAGAAATATGAAATACATCGAACATCACAAAGAAAGGAAGAAGAGACGAGGAGGAATGCTGTTGTGAAACGCTGTGGAGGGGCATATATTCGCTGTTTGGTGCGGAGTGTTGTTGGTGTAGTTGAGAGTACGAACGCATCAATAGCTATTCACACGACTTGATCGACTTGATCCGACCTGATTCGACTCGACTGGATTCGACCTGATCCGATCCGATCTAATCTGATTCTATTCGACTTATCCCAAACTATTATGCTATGGGTTGTTTTTAGAAGTCTACGGACAACGAGTGATTTGAGGAAATTGTGCGATTAATTATTGAAATTTAAAAAACCCGGGCTGTCTGTTTATTGCTAGAATAAGAAATCACGGGGCATCACTATTCTGACTCTAATTAGTCAGAAAGCAAACATGGTGGAGCTGTGTGAATTGAAATTAGTGGATCAAAATTTGGAGTCGCAGTGGCCAGCTGACATCGATCAACACATCGCACAGCTCGATTTCCAACGGTCAACCGATGAAGAGGACACAAGCCTATTCTCAAGCATGGCATTGGATCCTTCCATCATCTCCACCGATAGCCTTGATATCGAGAAGCTTCACGCCCGATGCGAAGTTTGATATTCTTAAATTTTGCCATTTTTTAAATTATTTCTTTAACAGTGGCTACGTTTAAAGTATCGCTTAGTTCCATTCTATTTATATTATACTGTTTTTCTTTTGTCATAGTTTGTTAGGGAGGTGAGAACAAGGAGGTCATATTTTCCCTTCTATATCTTTTCAGTAAAAAAGAGAAATAGTTTAAATTCATATCTGTCTCCTGCATCTTTATTACTGCTTTCCATAGTTTTGCTGGAGTTTGTGCTACTTCAGGAAATTTCTTTTTTATATTTCAATTTTGTGAGTATTTCAGTAGTCCATATATAGGCAGCATTAGAATTCTTGAATTTCATTTTATTTCGATTTTTGATAGATCTCTTGTATTGTTAAGTCAACAATGCTGGTGCCGTCAGGATAAAAATCACGGCTTTTTAAGACTTTGATGTACGAATCAGCTAGTACCAGGAATAATTCTACGTTCGAATATATTCTAAACGAAAGAGGCTTGTATTAGCAATCTTGATCTTACGAACTAGGGAAAAGATATATATTTGTCATACATTTATTTTAAATGTGGTATCATCGAAGTTCAAGTTCCATAAAAGTTTATTTGATATCCAAACTTTGGAGTATGTTTTTAAGAAGTATAATTTAAATGTTTTCATCTCAAACTCTTTCATTTAGTATTGTCATATTTTAATATTTTAACTGGATCTTTCCTTTATTGTTTGGTTAGTTTCGAATAGTGGGAATTATTAAGATAGAAAGGGAACATCCGACTAAATTTTTAAAAATAATTAAGTCTTTCGAATTTTTAGTTTGAAAAAGTAATCCATTAAAAAAGAGAAGGGAAAAGTTCTGATTTTATTTCTTGCTAATATCGAAAATCTTTTTTAAGACATTCTGATAAAATGGTATTGTGAATGCTTTCCACAAGAGATTCATATAATTGTAAATGAATATTTTCAAGTAACTGCTTTAATTGCTTAACTCTGATAAGAAGCATTAGTCCACATTTCGTACGAGGTTCGTTTTCTCTGTTCATAAGGCTGTTATGTTGATAAGTATAATCATTTTCCCAGAAATTTCGATCATTCACAGAAGCACACCTTTTTGCTTCTAAAGAGAGATTTTAATAAAATTTCGAGAAAATTACATGCATGAAATGCATTCACGGTTGAGTCGAAGCAGAAGATTAATTAAGTTTTACTGAGATTAGTTGGTCTTAGTAATAAAGGGTCGTCTTATTCTTTCGAAATAAATAATTACTTGAAAAATGAAGTATTTTGTTGCTATATGGATAATATTTTTTGGCGACGTGGTGATAGAGTTTAATGCATTACAGTATAAAAAATGACATCGTAACGGACCATAAGTTCACTTAGGCAATTAATATAGATGATGTATCCTACTCTGATTTCATTAAATAAGTATTTTAATCTTGAAATATCAGAAAAGTGAAGTAATGGCAATATTTATAAGTGATCGAAGAGAGTGGGAAAGATAATGAGATGCAGGAGAAAGGAAGTTTCATGGGAATATAAAGAGATGAATTATTGGAACTTGTTTACAGACTTAGCAGTTGCATATATTCTTATTTAGTAAAGCATCTTCAGTGCTGCTTAGTGAAGAAGGAAAATAGCGTTTTATTTAACAAAGAAATGAATTGTATAAAATTCAAACAAGGGATCGATAAATTGAAATATGAGTGTGTGGAAAAAGAAATGAAGAGACTCAGAAAGAGAATAAACTGTTGAATATCAATCTTCATTTTTGTATCATCAAGTCTTCTGCTCATTAATGATATCTCTTTTAGGTAAAAAAGAATGATTACAAATTAACGTTCGAGGACAGCGGTCAATGGACAAGTGGCAATTTTACTACATGGGGGCGCATTAGAAGTACGGAACCATTAGACGAGAAAACGAATAGTTTGCCTGAATTGAGCAATAATCTGAAAACAACAACAAACGAACAGCAACGACCTTCGAGTCTGGTTGCGACTTTTGTTGAACGACAACCCGATTATGATTATTCAGATCTTTATGTGGGTAAGCTACATTTGTGTTTCATATTTCACTTATTACTTTATATATATATATATATATATATATATATATATATATAAATTAGAAAAAATATACTAATAATAAGTAAACTAACAAATTCATAAGGTTTCTCCAAGATAAGTGCAATGTTCCTTTTACTTCTCTGACATAAGAGAAGTAAAGGGGACATTGCATTAAGATTTAAAAATTTTGTAGTAACGATACTCATGAATGCAATATCGTTACTACAAAATTTTTAAATGACGATATTTCTGATGTGAGCGGAATGTTACAGCAAGAAACGGAAAATGTAGTTGTTATCATTTCCTCATCCGACATAAAATTTCATCATTTCAAACATGACACTCATTTTACCGTACGAGAAGCCATTTAGTTTAGACATTTAAGGCGAAAAATTTCCAGGCAATGGGCGTTATGTAGATGTCAATGATAACGAAATCGGTTTTATATCACAAAGTACGGCAGCTGTGCAACGGGCGGACCGTTGGCGTGCCGCAAATCGTTTACCACTAAATCCTCCGATGAAGCCGCGACGAACATTTGCAGACTTTCAAGCAACTCGAGCTCCACATCTCGACTTTATGATCTTAAACCACAGTGTTAGTTCATTTTCAGATTAAGGATTCCACATCAGACTATTAAAATTCGTGACTCCATTACTTTCAATGATTTAAATTTTTCTATTCTGACTCTTTTTGCTTCCTCACATTTGCATTGTCAGTTTTGAAAATGGGAAGATAATAAGTAATAAATTTGGATAATGTAAGAAATGACCCAGTTGGCTTTTCTGTGTTTATCAGTTGGCTTTTTTGATTCTTGTATATTAAGTATCATATTTTTATCTTTTTCTCAGCGATTAATCTGTATTATTTTTTTATCAAGCGGCAATCATCAGTATTTTATGCAATTGGAAGTTCTTTGTAGAACAGTTTTGTTTCTCCATTTTCTTTTCACACAAGATTACTCAAAACAGTAATGATAGCTTTATTTTTGTAGATGACCGCGATATTTCAGAAATTCAAAGCGTTCTTGGGATTAGGATATCAATTGGTTAATATGATTATCAGTGCTTACAAAGCATTTTAATTATCTTCTATGCAAATTTTTTTAAAAAAATCTTATTTCAAAAAAGATTGTAGAAGAAAAAAACACACTTTTTTACTCCATTTTCTGATAAAGAGTATCCTCTATCTCAAATCTTTTCTAGTAGGATTATAGGAAAATTGATAATACTTGTGACTGAATTCATTGAATTTATTTGGATAATTCTGGAAGTTGTTAGAGACTTGATACGCGCTAAAGGAAGGTTATTATTATGATTTCTTCCTTCCATTTCTTGTCCAATATCAACGTAAACCAATATTTTATTTAAAATTTTTGTTGCTGCAGCAAATTTTGATTTAACTTTAAAAGTTAATTCATATAGGCTTTGAAAAATAATAGGCCAATCAACTGCACTGCTTCTCTCACGTGTAGGCGTTTTGTTGAAGTTTCGTTCAGTTAAGAATCAATATATTACACCGATATTTTAATTTAAAATGGAATTATACAGAGAACTAAAGTGTATGAATTTTATTAGTATTTGACATTCATAGAATATTCCTTATCAGATAATTTATTGTTTTAAGAAGAGTGTTATAATTTTACATACTTCATTATATTTCTTATATGCACTATAGCGCTGGAAAATCTTTTTCGTATTCAAAGTTACATGATACTTAGAAAAAATCGTGCAAAGAGCGGAAATTAATAGTTCTCCATATTTACTTTTACCGATCATATCTGTAGAGGAATATGAAAATACTTCTTGAAAATTTTCTGCATAATCCATATTTTTGTTGGTTAGTTTGATTTTTCTTTTCATTCGATAAAAACACTAAAAGTCGCATAGTAATATACTGTGCATCCCACTTTATAATGATCAGTCTTTGCTCTTTTCATTTTTTCTTTTATCTTGAATACTTTATTTTTCCGATTTTTGTCATTATTTTTTAATATGTATGAAGTGTTGATTTTAGATTTGCTGAATTTTTTGAGATATCATTGACACCGTTATTTTGACCCGATTACATATTCAGAGTTTCATTTATAGAATACAATATATTAAAATTATGTTGTTGATTCTTTCATTAAAGCTGGACTTAATCGCTCTTACTTAGTTTAAGTTATCAGTAAACAAATCTTATAATTTTGAGATTTTGCTTATGGATTTAAATTTTAAGAAGATTTTTGCAGATGCCAAGTTTGTGCCATTCTTCCATGTCAGTAAGTGAAGTCATGGACAAATTAAAAGAAGGAATATTAGAAGATGAAAAATTTGATTTCTCATTGCTTAATGTTTTGGAGAAACGAGGCCCTGATTCTGGACTGGGTAGCAGTGCTACAGCGAGTAGTGGCCCATCACATATTGAGGATTGGCCATCGTTAGCTCTTCTTTTGCCTAAGTAAGTCTTTTTCCACAAACTTCCATAATGAAAAGGAATAAAGTAGAAGCGATCATTTTTTCTTTAGCATATTGTTGTTGCAGTTTGTTTATGATAGGGACTTACTAATTCGAATCTCCATAATTATTTGTTCTGCAGTCGCTGATGGAATTGCAACTTGTAAGATAATTATAAATTTTCTCATCTATTCAGAAAACTTAAAAACATGAGTTTCAAGATTATTTTCTTCAGATATGTTGCCGAGGCGTGTTCATTTTTCAAAGCAAATAGTCAGTTATTAACAGGATCAAATAATATTGAACGGATAATACCACGTAGGAATGAAACATGTCGAACATGTTTCAATATTAGAAAAAGGCTCCATCCTCCTGTTTGGGCTCAGCCTGCTAGACCGCGATACGTTCTATGTGATTGTATAACGAGTGAGGTTAATTTTTTTCTGTTTTCATATTTGGATTTCATGTTACGCGACTTTCTTGTTTTTTTTAGTGCGTCATACAAAAAACTCATTGGGATTTTTGTTTTATATTTTTAACTGTTAAATTATATTTTATAAATCTCGTGATTGTCACTGACTGTCACTAAAGAATCGAATGTGACTGCGAATGTGTGTTATCTGATGTACCAAGTTCTTATCAAAAAGGACCATCTTGATTGGAATGCAATGAAAGCCTCGTTTTGAGATCTTAGCTCAATTTTATTTGCACATTTCTTCGGGAACGATTGGTTATTTCTGAGTAACTATGCAAAGATCGGCATCAATCAGCAACCCCGACTTACAGATTGTTGATCGAAACGCCTCGGCTCAAGATCAGTTTACATCGTTTGGTCAACTGAGATTGCGAGCACAAGAGTTGAGCATTGTTGGTCTACCTATTTATAATGCCAAGAGGAAGCTCGTCGAAAAGGTTAAATGATCGAAAATTCGATTTTTAATTTTGTTCTTTCTATTTGAGACAACAAGCGAAAAATTCCTAAGAATTAAAATATTGTTTCATATAATTTAAAGTAAGTCATATTATTTTCTATTTCTCCTTTTTTTTCAATAAAATTTTATGTGTAGGTCATAGAAGGAGTAGCAGAAGTGGCACGAGGAGGTTCATCAACAAATCTCTATTCTACACTCGAGACACTGCTTGCTGATGGCTTAAAAATTAAACATGCTTGGGATATGATTGTTACTGTCACATCGCCTGGTATTCATTTAGTTTAATTTACAAAAATTTCTAGTGTGTAGTTCAAGAAAATGTTGAATTTGAAAAAAATGTTCGCAGTATTATTATTCAAGACACATTTCAGGACCAGCAACAAACAAGGTGTATTCATTAGTGAACGAGTTGAATAAAAGCAAGAAGTCTTTAAATTCTCGTGTTGAAGCTTTCTTCACTGAATTAATAAAGTAAACCTTTCAAGTCTACTTTTCGTAATGATTAAATCTTTCCAGAAAGTTTACTGAAATGATATTGGATAGTAATGTCATTCAGTTCCTTTTCCGGTTTTTTTTTTTTTTGACAGAATCGTATAGTATTACCAGGTGATCACATTGAAAAATTTTTCAACAAACGAAGTATTTCTGATTCCAGTTTCGATGAGAGAGTTTGAACATCTGGAAATAACTTTTTTCTAAAAAGTTTTATAAATTCTCCTTCACTTCAAGCCAATATTTTTTAGATTAGGATCTATTGATTGCTGGATGTGTTATGTGGTGCTAAAAGAAAATGTGTTGGCAAAAATTTACTATGATGGTGCTTTCATGTTACGGGCAAGTACTGCATATCGAAGTCTGTTATGGCGACTGTTGGAGAATTTGGAGCTGATCACATTACTTGAGCATCGATCCTCGAGCAATCTTTCATCTGAGAAATGGCCTAACACGATTCTGTTGGAAGCTTCACGTCTTGCCAGTGATTCACGAGTGCCGAAAAGCTCCTCAATGCCTGCTCGTTTGTCAGTTCAAAAACCAAATAATAAATTCAATGACAGCAATCATACTAATTCAGTTCATTTCGTCCGTTCGAACGACACACAATTACTGCGGCGAAGTCGGATCCCACTGCTTAGTCAGCGTCCAGTGCGAACAAAATCAGGCATCGAAGCTTATTCTAATCGTTCATCGAGATCATCATCATGCGAAGGTGGAGAGACTTCAGCTGGCGCAACATCTCCATCGCAGCAGTTACATTCGCGTGGTTTTACTGATGCTGATTATTTAGTGTCAGCTATTGACGATTTCAGTGAACCTGGTATGCTCGAAGTATCACGAGGCGAACGGTTACGCATTTTAACAACGAGAGGTCAGTTGGCGCGATGCTGTCGCTTGCAACCACGGCATGATCGCGTTTTGCAAGGTCTGGTACCAACTTCGAATCTCACTGTTAATGGTTTCTAGTTTCTAGTCCTGTTCACTCCCTCCATTCTTTCCATTATTTCATTCATTACTGATAAAAATCCCCGTCTGAATTGCTTTACGTGTGTGTGTATATATATATATATATATATATATATATATATATATATATATATACCATTCCGTGTATTTCATATTCTTGAGATAGCAAGCTCATTTTTTGAAAATACATTTCCTGTCAAAAATTTGCATATCCAAACTGCGCAATGTCATATCTATTTTAAACAAAAATGCACATTAAAGTAATTTGAATATTCCGAATCACAAAAGCATGTGGTGCCACTATAAAGTAGAGTGATGCAGTGACGGATGATTATTATTTTGCTGAATAGAAATGTCATTATTCTTTATGCAGCTAACAATTTTCGTAATAACACCATTTGTACATTCATATATTTATTGCAATACATCCCGTTCTGTTATATATTTTATCCAGTAAATGATGCTGAAATGAATCATGTTCATCCATTTACTTCAAAGTGAATTACTAAAGACAATTGCACATCACAAACCAACGTTTATCGTGAATACTACACCTTTCAAAATCCATCCTCTTTATATTCATATCGGCACTATCTGCTCTGTTAGTTTTTGCTGCCAGAGTGCAGAACCACCAACAATTTCCAAGAAATATAATTGCATAAAATTATCAGAACAAATTCTTTGGTGCATATTACTACCTTCTGCGACAAAAAAAAATAGAATATCGAGCTAATTTGCGCAACTTTTTGCTCAATAAAATATATGGATTCACATGAAGATTTTGCATCAGTAAAGAAACACGATCACGAGAATTAGGTATCATAAACATAGAACCGTTTCATAAATAAAAGATACTGATTTATTCCATGGTACAAATCAGGTATGAAGGATTTGCAATAGACCACTATATAAAAAACCGAATGGTGGAAGTTTGCCAAACAATTCGCAAATTTCCCACAATTTTTTTTGTTTGACAGAAATTATTACATTAGAAGATAGTAAAAGATCATTATGATTAAATCCTAATTGATGACCAGTGAATCGCGCGAAACTTACTTTAATACCCATCTCTGAAATGTAACTTCTTACTTATCCCTTTTTGTTCCCAGCTATCAAATGTAACATTGGTAAAGGCAATCATCCAAAAAATGTAGCAGGCATTACAAAGATGGTAGCATTGATATCACTTTTTCTAGCCTAGATGCAAAAAAGCTGAGGAACAATTAACTTCCAAGATCAGGATTACCACATATTAACCAACTAGGAAATATTAGTTTAGTAACTTTTCTTAAAAAATTACAGTCGGAACCACATGGAAATTTTTTCTATTATTTTAATGTCATCGAGGATTAGTAATACGAATATTGAAGATAATCTATGCTCTTTTCATTCAGATTCGTTTTAAATTTGTTTGGCCACTTTAACATGTTATTCATACTAGCATTGAAACTGAATTTAGATCAACAAAGGAGAACCATTATGGCATTTATATTCGAAGTATAAAAAAGCGAAAACCATTATACTTTTAAATGGTTGATATTATAGCTTTCACAAAACAATTTGTTTTCCATCTAGTTCAAAAAAATATCTAGTACGCGATTATTATGTCGATAAATACACAACGCGCACATTCCGAGAAACACATCTTTTCGGTCTTGATAATGTAATATAAGAGTGGAAGATCAAATAAAATAAATTTATAAGTCAGTAACGGCGGTTGTATTTATCATAAGAATCGTACTTGTCATATTTGTCATAAGTTGATACATGACTGTGTGCGTCAGCCATGCCACCACCACCTGACCAGTGATCATCTGCAATAACAGGAATAATAAAATACATTATTAAATTAATAGTGAAATCGAAAAACAAGATATCATGTAGACAGAATCGAAACCATTGAAAATGGTTGTGAAAATAAGACAAATTTTCAGAACAAAAACAATTCAACAACCTCTTGATGATGACCAATTATTATTTCCCAAACCGTGACTCCCATGGCCTTGGGACGCAGATATGCCCGAAATCCACGCATCACCATCGTAATCGCGTGACGATCCTACATACGTTGAAGATGAACCTCCAACTGACCAAGATGCACCACCTCCCAAAGAACGAGAACTAGCACCATAACCTACAAAAAATGCAAATGAAGAGCTAAGGAAGCATTCTTCCATATTTTATTTTAAATTATCTCCAAACCTACTGTCTATTTTAAGTACATCTAAAATTTTTGATCTACGAAATCCACGAAACATATATCTATTGTTAAAAATATTCTGATCTAGCATCGACGGATGGCCCTCATGATTTTCTATTGCTATAGTAAAGATTAGTTTAAAAAATGGTGAAACAAAACCAAACTTCTTATATCTACTTGAACTCATTTATTATGACAAAAATTATAAAAAAATATTTTTTTTCTGATATTTTTCCCATTAAATCGATATAGTATCAATTCAGAAGATTACTGAAAAATTACGAATTATAAAAAATTATGCAATGTAGTCAGAAGCTGTGAGTAGAGTTAATTTTCATTTATGCAATTCATAAAGATTAAATTTTCAAACCACACTTTAAAAAATCTTTTCTGAATTTTTTTTCTTTTTTTTAGCACGCATTTATTCCTGATTTAGATATCGAAAAATAATATATCAAACTGCAGAGTTAAGTTTAATATATCAAATAACTGAGATACAGCTGACTTGTTCCCGACTGCATAATTCAACATGCGCTTGAAGGTAAAAACAAACCCGAATCTTTGCTGTAAGAAGATGGTGCTACATCACGGGAATAGGTACTGGATGAGCTATATGTTCCCAGATCTCGGCTTCCGTATCCAGTGTCACTGGAACGATGGCTACTATAAGTCGTCGAATCGGGTCGGTATGGATCACGTCCTGAAATATTTCTACTTTTTATCATATTACATCAAAATAAAATTGACATAAATGTTTATATCATCAGACTATCAATATGAAAATTTGTCTAGTTGAAATTACTTTTCAAAGGAACTTAAATTAAGTGAAGCATATAAAAAAATACCACAACTGTTGGAAACTGTGGGATCACCACTACGTGAATATGAATGATTTTCACGACCATAATTGGGAACACTTTCACGAATGACATTCGACGAAACGTAATCACGAGTACCTAAGGTTTGTTAAATAAACTCATAAAATTCATACACAAAACAAACCACAAAAGTGAAGCTGGAATGGCTCTAAACGGTCAATTAAAATAAAAAAAATTTTGAAAATTGAACAGAAACAATGACTAAATAGAAAGAAATCCACCGATATAAATTATTTTCAAAAATAAGCTGAATAATTAGAGCAAAACGCGAAATAAAGAAGCAATAAAAAACATACTGTGCCGACTACGATCACGGCTGCGCTCACGACTTCGTTCGGCAGCACTACGAGATGAAGAGTGCGTGCTGCTTACATGTCGTGATGAACTGTGTGCTTCTCTTCGATCCGGTAAAGAGTTACGCGTAGAGGTAACGGCACGATGCGATGACGATCGTTCTCCCGATCGCCTTGAATATTCACTTCGCCTTTAAATAACATAGACTATTTCAGCAGTTCTCTATAAGTCTTCCGGAAGTATTCGCTCTGGTTTTTGTATTAATAATATTAGCATTGTCTTCAAAGAAGGAATGGCAATTCCTTTAAAATTATTTGTTCTCAAGCGCTTCATTCAAAATTGCAATGTTTCCAACTGCATTTGAAGTCTATCATCTTTCCATTTGGACCCCCGAAACCTCGAAATTTATTAAAGTAACTGAATGGGCAATTAGAAAAAAAAAAAAAAAATCGGATCGAATCAAAACATACTTCAATTCCTTTTCTGACTTGTACCTGGATGAATCCATATCACCATATTCATGCGACCGACGTAATGGCGGTGCGCCTGGAGCTGACATCATTTGCACTGGTGTTGTAAGAGCAGCGATTTGGCGTAACTGTTGCAATTCGAGACGTTCCCGTTCAAACCGCTCACGTTCGAATTTCAGACGCTCACGTTCACGTTGCAATCTCAGTTCTTGTTCTTTAAGTCGATGCTCTTCCTCTTTCTTGCGCAACATTTCCATCATTTCACGTTTTTCCCAGGAAGTAGGGGGCTCAACACGACGCGAGGAAACCTCGCGTCGGGCCATTCCTCGTAATATGCTGCCACGACCAAGACGAGTCGAAAATGGTCGACTTCCCAAAGTCCTTCTTGAAGCAGCTGAAGAATAACTAGGTTTATGAATTACATATGAGCGCCGTAACGTGGAAGAAACGCGATCTGCTCGATCAATTCTTCTACTGGTTCGGAACCGTGATGGAACACGTGTGATTGTTGAACGTTTACTGGTGCTGAGAGTTGAGAACCTTGAGTCTGAAATAATATAAGCAAATGCCTACTTCTCATTTCGGCTTTTAAATTGAATATTATAGCAGCGCACAGAAACTCCCTCGGCACGTATTCGCAGCACATAATCGTAATTTTTTGAGGCCCTCTTATCCCGGAAATACAACTCTCATGAATGTTTTCCAAGGAAACATTTTGGTCAGAAAAAATTTCATAAATGTTTCACTTGCACCTTTTCGGTAACGATTTTTCTTCAATCTAAAAACCAGAGTCATAACCTCCATCTGTTGCAAAGGACGAGTCCATTGTTTGGAAGGCATGATGATATCAAAAAGGAAGATTAACATTCAAGCAATCATATTAAGCAACCCCTCTTAGTTATGATAGCATGAAAACTTCAGAATCCTCTTACACTCCAGAATTAACAAAGTTTGACTGCCAATTTCAGGAACCTCAACCGAATTTGGTTTCAAAATGGCCATAGCATAAGAATCTCATCTTTCCAATTGTTCAGCTTTCATACATACAAAATTCTGTAAATATTACGTGTTGTACTCGCAGACGGCGCTTTAACGGGTGATTTTTTCGTTTCCGACATTGCTTTCACTGTTTTCTGCTTCTCATTTCTCGTGGTACTGACTGATTTACTGCCACTCGATGTGCTACTTTTCGGCTTGTCAATGCTAGGTGTGTCTTTCTTCGATTTTTCGGTCGTCCTAGTGACTGATGATTTCTCTTCTCCACTTTGCGAACAAGTATCGAAAGTAGTAGTGGACTTTCCACCTTTCACGTCACTTGCGGCGTTACTTATCGGTTTCTTGGGTATCGATTTAATAATGGGCATATTGCAACGATCCGCCTAAATTTTTAAAATATTTTTGTACCATATAGGCTTTGATGATGCATTCTGCCCTTGTGAATTACCAGTATTCTGGTGTTCCAATGGATACACTGATGATTGAAGTTATATGAAGACAATGCTACTGTAATATTTCTGATTACGCATATTCATTTTTTACTAAAAATCAGGATGGAGAGCAAAATAGTGATTTCTGGAGACTGTTCGCCTATATAATCATGCACTGATCCAAATGTAACAGTTAGTTTTGTCCTCGAATCAAAGACATCTGTGATGAATTATTTTCGTGCGGCAAGGTGAAATTCGATAATGAAAATGGCTTCAACTCTGGATTTTGTGATAAATCACAGCACTTGAATATGAATTTGAAACCGTTATTTATCCACTTACGTATGACAGTAAAATTTGAACAAAACATACTCGTTCCACCGTAATTGGGCGTCCTTTGATATTTGTTTTATGAAGTTTTTGAATACAAAGGTCAGCTGCAGCAGAATCAACCATAGTGACAAATCCAAAACATGCATTTGATGGCTGCTGTCGTCTCGTAAAAATTTTAGCAGTTAGCACTCGGCCATATTTAGCAAACAGTGCCTACAAACATTTAAAGCATTTTCGATATTTTATAGATCTACTTCCAAGAATAATGCAAAAAAAAAAGAAGCTTACATAGAATTAACAAATGATAAATATCGGATGAAAAAGTTCCTATTCAATACAATCCGAAAAGAGTTGACAGAGAAAAACGAGAGATAAGTGTAAATCAGTTCCTATCTTGTGCAATAAATCAACCCTTATTCTGCACTGTTAAAAAAGAAATGAAATTTGGAATATCTTAAAATAACCTTCAGATCTGCAGCTTTTGTATTAGGACTAATGCCTTTGATCCACAAAGAATTATCGGATTTTTTAAGCATGGATGTCGCTGTATGTGGAGCATCATCGATACGTTCCACTGGTGTCGATGCTACAGTTTCGACAGTCGAAGTAAACAAATTATCACCCTCTTTAGAAATTTTCACTTCTACTTTCCCAGCTGTCTCACTCTCATTCTCTTTTTCTGTCATTTTACTTCCAGTTTTCTTGTACTCCTCTGCCTCGCCCTCCTCCTCAATAATCTGCAATATTTTCTTGATCTTTTCTTAATAAAAATGAAGCAACTTTTCCCTTACTTGAATTTACAACCATAAAATAATTCTTTGGAAATATATTTTAAAACTGAAGTTCTGAAAAATCATTGGACAGAAAAACAAAACCTTAAAGATAGAAGCTAAAAATAACGAAATAAAACAAAGAAATACTCTAGCTGTATCTGGCATTTCCTCATCTTCATAGTTGACTTCATCTGCCATTTCTTTAATTGTTTCCTCTTCTTCCTGTTCCTTAGATTCTGTTACTCCTTTGATAATAGAGGCATTCCCAACAACTTCATTTATTTCCATTTGTTCCTCGATAAATTCATTTTCATTGCGATCTTCTGAAATTTTTTTGCTGAAAATTTTCTATCACAATAAAACACAGTCTAACCAGATAATGGATTTAAACAAAAATTAAACCTTGCTTCACAATTGAGATTCCTTCTATTTTATTGTGTTTCACTTTTTTCTCCCCCATCATTTCTTCGGATGATTCTTTAGTTGTTGTCAACTGATCAGTTTTTTCAACCATTCCATCATTATCTTCAGACTCAACAATTACGCCGATATCTTGTTCACTTAGATCTTCCTTTTTCACATCCTGCTGCTCATTTTCATGATGACCGTTGGAGACTTCAATCCCATGTTCAGACAAAACTAAAGTACAATGCGAATAGAAGAACAACAATTAATTAAAACAGAAAATTCATTACTGATTTAAAAAGAAAATAATTACTAAAGCAAATAATGATAACTAAGTTCTAATTTCCGTGACTATTAAACTAAACTGACTTTCTCTCACTGTCTCGTTAGCAGAACTTTTCGAGGGAGTAATAGAAGATTTGCCATAATCATTAACCATGAATTTGTAAATCTTCGGATCGTGTCCTTCTTCACGAAGAGCCTTGAAATAAAACAACTTGAGATATTATACGCTCATACAAGGTAGTTATTGAAAAGTGAAATTTATGTCGGACAGCCAACAAAACTTAATATTCTTCGAAATAAAAATTGTAGTAATATGGATAGATTAAAAAAAAATTCGTTGTTTTATGACAGCAAGGTTATAGAATGCTATTTCATTATTATTAATCAATATCTTATCTTGATTAGTATGATTAAAACTTGTTCCAGAAATTTATCTTCAATCCGCTCACAATGTTTATTAATATGGTCTGAAACGTCGGAACTAAGAGTAGTGACATATTTGATGTAATATTTCGCTTTTTGAAATCAATATTGATATGTATCATGGAAACATCAGATGTGCATAAAGAATATCTTACTATTTGATGTGGCGTCTTTTAATTTCGTAGTGTAAAATCATGTGTCAACTTTCTAAAAAATGCTCATGATGTCAATCATGTCATTTTATAATCCAATTTCGGTGCTTTACAAAACTTGATTTTAAACAGTAATAATATGATATAATTTCAAGCCATTTCCGTTTGTGACTTTAAATATAAAGCATTCCTTCATTCCGTTCATTCCAAAAGAGTGCAGAACTAAGAATTAGCCCTTTCCATAAATGCAAAACAAACCTCTTCTAAGCGTTCTACTAATGCTAGTTTGATTCCACTTTTATCCAATCCACGCTTTTCTAATTCTTGCTTGAGCTCGAAGACACGTAGCTCATTAAGTGTCATCATTTTGCCTTGCGATCCTGTAACTGGTGTTGCTGCCATTTTCGATGGCTAAAAAAAGCTGGAAATTTTAAGGGGAATGAAATCTGGTACAAGAGAAAATTCGGGAAAATTACGCAATGAATATTCATCCACCAAGTCAAATTCAATAGATATCGAATCATTTCTTTCTTTAAAAATGATTAAAAAAATCTCAATTCAATGAAGCAGAGAGATTTACATCTAACACTTGTATGCGAAAATATTCCACTTTTCCAACCTATTCTAATCATACTAATTTTAATCTCGGACTTGAACAGTACATTACGATTATTTTTCCGTCCTTCATTCCCCTAGTGATTCAATTCATTTACTTTTGTAAGTTTGAATAAAAGATTAAGAGATAATGAAATAATAAAACAGTCGTAAAATAATTATTAATTATAATCTACAACAAAATTACTATAGATTACATTCTGTCACTAATCTACTTATCCGTTATCATTTCTACATTCATATGTAATCAAACAATTTATTTAAAATTGTCTAGTATTAATACAGTAAAATGAATCAGTTATACACCACCTCACCCCACACTGCCAAACATCCTCCGACGACAACTCCCCTAAACCTCGCCTGATAACCTCCAACAAAATCCAATAATCAAAAACCATCCATCATAGAGCAAACAGAATATTAACACAGTGACTCAGATCATCCGTATAAGACCTAAAATGCTTGTTGAAGCTTTATAATTATCTAATTTTTGCCATAATTCCATTAGTATCGATTAAAAATGGCTGGTGTTAGCACTGATTGAAGTGATTTTAGAATTCTGATTTCACTGTTATGGCTATGTGAAAACAATGACAATTGTGTGCCACAAATATTTCTTAAGGTAATTTCCAGTAATATTCCGTGATTAATATACTTTTAAAATTTGAAATCACAAAAAAATTATACTTGCTAAAACAGCTAATATTGTCATGAATTTCAACGATCGGAATTTGAATGCTTTAATTAACAGCATTCAACTCTCCTCCGAACCAATCAGGACTAATATTTCGGGCTGAAGATAAATAACAATTGATTCAAGATAATGGGCCCACTACATCATAAGGTGATTGCAGTACATTTTATAACAATGTTAACCTTTACAAAAGCTCAAGCATAATGTTTTCTTTTCTGCTTGGTGCAAAGCTAGCGATCTCGTTATGCGAAGTATAGAAAAAAACACTAAGAAAAGATTTTATAACACTTAAATAAGATACTAAGTATTTTGAGTATCTGCAAAAGGCTAAATGAGAAAAACAATCGTTAAATTTAACTTCTTCTTTAAGTTCGAATTTGATTAAGCTTTTCCAAGAAATTTCTGAGATCTTTAGCCATTTCTGAATAATCTTGATTGATGTACAAGCCAATAAACCAAAAACACAAACGCAAATTTGAAAAAACAGAAAGTCATCTAACATGAAAGCTATAAAGGCTCAACTGCTTAACTACGAAAACCTGAAAAACTGAAACACAAACTTTAGAAGAAAGAAGCCAGACAATCAAGGGATGGTCGTTCCATCCATTAAATTTCCTAATGATTACTGCAACTGTTAAATTACTTCGTTGTACAAACACAGCAATCGGACCATATCAGCTTGAAAATTATGTCAATAATAATAATAAGAATAATAAAACCAGACGGGAAGATGGATGAAGACATAATGAATGTAAGAAAAATGAACGAAGTTTGAAATTAGTTATATTAAATTTTAGCAGATTTGAAAAGAACTGTGAAATAATATACTTCTTTCCCGGTTCCAAAAGTTCGTCAATTATGATTAAATCGTTGGTCGACTCTATTTTATAGAAAGCGTGTTTCCATCTAGTGTATTTATCAGCTGATTTCTTGTTGATCAAGTTTCGCATTATCACTGGAACTGTTTGAGAAGCGATTGCCTCAAACTTTGAACTTTTTTCAAAAAGCCTGCATAGAAACAGTGGGAATTGTATCATGCTACAAATATTTTCGAAATGAGGTTGATGTCTTGAAGTGAGCTAATTAAGAGAATCTATGACAAGCTACAAATATTCAATAAATTTGCTCGACAAATTATCTATGTATATATACAAAATAAAGATTCAAACAACAGAAGGAAGTGCAAAAAATACAGTAAACAAATGATCTGAAGATGAAAATAATATTCTTATCTGTAAAGTTGTTAAGATTTCCCTTCTCTGTCTCAATCTGAATAAGTAGTTTAGTAATGAGGATTCAGACAAGCTTATCGTTCGCAAAATACAAACATCGGCTTTTTGGAAATTTTTCAAATTTCCATCAAAACTTCTCAATTTTCATTAAATTATTAAAGAATTACATAAATTAAGAACATTTCTTCAATGTGGCGAGAAATCATGATAATCAGCATGATGCCACTAACTGCACGATGTTTCATTTTCCAATTTATTTCATTCAATCCTTTCATTCTGGAAATTCTATTGTGTTCTGCCGGAGGGGAAGAAAGAGGAATTGAACTGACATCTGAGCTTCTTCCTGCACGGTGAATCACTGGATAATTGTTTACAATAATTAACGACTTGTCATAATTAACGATTTTGTGTAGCTTAATGTTTTCTTTCGGCTGACATCCTTAAGACAAACGCAACTTTAAAAAAAGAATAACAATTTTCACATGCAACGAATCCCAAGTCCATTGGTTTCTTTTCTTATCGGAGTAATGTCAAGATTCATTTAATTTCATTGCCGTTTGAATTTCGTGTCAAAATTTCGAGAAAGGATGTATGAGTTCCTCAAGAATGGAAAATTTAGACGAGTGGAAGCGACGAGATCAGCTAATCGAATTGCTTGCCTTTCTGACAACCATCCTATCGTATAAATTCAAGTAATATCATTGCATCTATAGTTGCTGATAATAAGTGAGATTTAGAATAGAGAAGAATTCACTGCGAGAAGAAGTGTTGACTTTTCAATTTGGTCACGAATTGACCCTCAAATAATGCAAAAATTGTCCCAAAATGACGTATATGTATTTTGCTTGCCACATTTTCTTATGCATGCAATCTACTTGCATTTAACCATCTTTGGCTGAGAATTCTTGCAATTATGTAAAGCACTTTCATGTATCATTGACTCAGAGTCCATGAATCATTTTCAATTCATTTCACTTTTCTTGAATTTCTAACAGGTAATTACTTTTATTCCATGTTACAAGACAGCGATTTCGCACTTCATATTACACAAACGCAATTTTAAAAAACTTGCGTTTTCTTTCCTTATAAAATCTCCTCTTGCTCTATGATTTTCAAAAAAAAAAAAAATATTCTGGTATTATTATATTTAAAAACAGGTATTATTATATTTATTAAAATACGATAGAGAAAAAATTCGACCAATATCTACAAACTTTCAACGAAATATATAAATAACATTGTGCTTCTTTATATATCTTTGCATTTCTCAGATCTCTCTTTTCCTTCAAGTTCTTCAATAGAACGAATAAATTTAGCAACACTATCCATAAATTCATACGGTTTTTCGGCATGAACCCAGTGTCCTGCATTAGGAATCACGGAGAACTGCGTATTTGGGAAATGTTTTAAAATCAGAGAATGATCACTAGGCATGACATATTTTGAAACACCACCTGAAACAAACAAACATTTTCCATCATACATACCGTTATTCTCTATACCAGAGTTGCCACAAATTTCTCGAATATGACATCCAATTGAATCCAAATTTAACCGCCAGCTGTACATGTTCTGATTTGTCCACGACAAATTCATCAATAAAAACAATCGCGTCGTTTTATCGGTAATTGTTACTGCTAATTCTCGTTCAATTTCAGCACGACTACAACTCAGATTGACAGATTTCATAGCTTCGACGATTTTTGAAAAAAATATCAAAGAATTGTATCCCTTTGGAGCTATATCTTCTACAATTAATGATTTCAGTCGTACATCGCTATCCTTCGTTAAGGCAACACGCATAGCTATTTTACCACCCATTGAATGTCCAAGAAGATGAACTTTTGAAAATTCTCCGATTTCTTGAGGTATTATTTCGTCAATAAAATATTGCACATCATTTGCCATCTCAGCGTAAGTCATTGTAGGATGCCAAGGAGAATTACCTGAAAAATAAGTAAATTATTAACTAAATTTTCAACTTAATATATAAGAACAATGGCCGAATCATTAATCATAATTATTACGATCATAACTGCTCCAAGTGTTCTAAACAGAAACAAACTATCTTGAATTAAATTACAATTTCAAGAAAATATTAGTGCAAAGAACAGAGACTAATAAAGTGGCTCATCAATCTTCCACAGTTTAATGAAAGATTACTCTATGCTCAAAAAATTCTTCGTAAAACATTCTCGAATGAAAACTAAATTGTAATTGTAAAATCAAAAATTTTGCATTTTGCAGAAATTGCGAAGAAACTTAGAAAAGACTGACCACAACTTCAATTCGTATTTCTAATTATTTGGGGTGTTTCTGAATATCAAATTGTAAAATTGTTTTTGTGACTCTAATTTTGCACATTTGTTTACATAAATAAATGGCGTGAACTGTTGCTTGGGCCTTGCCTTCAAAAACGCAGCTCACACTTTCTTTGTGAATGTTTGTTCCTTACTTAGTCTAAATTACACCTATCGAGATCCAGGATGATGAAATTCTGTTGTGTGAAGAGCAGAATCGATTAAATAAGAGAATGAAACACATTAGTTTCAAATGTTTGGCTTATTATAAGCAAGGAATGTGGGATAAACTATCATCACCTGATGCTCACAATGAGTTTTAAATCTACTGACCATTCCATTTTCGATGAGCATTTCAAAAATCAAATCTATTCGAGTAGACAGAACGTGTGGATAGTTCTCAGAAAATAAGTTAAATAAATCTACTGGTTCACTCTGCATGCTTACTTATGTGAGATAAATCATTGAACTGCGACAGCACCAAAAATTTTCGATTGACAGTCAAAGTACAAACCCAGTTGTTAGCCATAAGAAATGAGCTTATTAAAGTTTTGAAACACACGAATTACCCATAAAGCGATATAAATTGCCACTGAACCTAATCTCACTTCTAGCAAGAAAATATCGAAACTAACCGTGATTCCGCAGATCCAACGTAAATATAACAGTTCTCAAAAGACGACACAGATTATTTGCAATCAATTGCCAATTCGTCTTCTGCCCAAATAATCCATGTAAAATGACTACTGGAGACACTCGGCATTCAGTTTCTATTTCACTACCAAATTTATCGAATGTTAATGGAATGGGACGTGAAGACAGACGATAAACTTGTATCAATTGCCTCCATTTATATTGCCGCAACAAGTCACACATCTTTAAGTTAGCATATGCTTTTCATAAACATTGTTAATTGACGAACCAGTTTAATCGCTCAGTCTCAAATTTTAGTATGAAAAAATCCTTTTCAAATTCAGCGACAAAAAATAATAACTGAAATGAAAGATCATTCTAATCCTGCATCGTAAAACAGTTTTTATCTTATGGCTTCCATGTCAGTTTGAAATCCAAATTTCCATACTATCCGATGAAATTTCTCCAAATTCTGTCTTCCAATAAGCAGTACATTCACAACGTTTCCAAAAAAGAAATATTAGTATTACTCAAAAGTCTTTTATTTTATACGCATCTACTAAATAATCAAAAAAAATGAAACGCGAAATATCCAATCAAGATTGCAGCTAATAAAAAAAACAAAAAACACCCACTGCTAATAAAAAAATCAAAATCAAAAGCAAAAGCGCAGAATGTCTTAAACACGATATATTAAAATGGATGGAAGATACCATAAGACGCAGAGTCTTTCCGAAAACGGTATTTTCTCATTAAGTATATTACATCTTTCACTGACTGTTCATGAAATTCATCAGTCTATATTTGTGATGAAATCTGAGCAAAAAAAAAAAAAATCAAGTATTTATCGAGAAAGTTCGAATCTAAGGATAAAAGGAAGAATTGTTCTGACTGCACAGTTTCCACATCTTCCCCTCCTTTTTTTGTCCAGTTCTACACATCTGAATTCATCGCCATGTTAGAAATCTTATCCTCATAAATCTTACTTGTTATTATTCATTCCAACCGTAAATATTCGTTAAAGAAATCATTTGATGATACATTTCAGTGATAACACCCCATTCGAAACCTTATAACTAAAAGAAATGTTTTGTCAAATGATTTAATAAATATTTAAGCTTGAGATGACTAATAATAGATAGGACTTATAGGGATAAAATGTTTAACGATGGCGACGAATTCAGATATATAGAACTGGACAAGAAAAAAGAGGGATATGGAAATTGTGCTGTGCAGTCAGAACAATCCTTTTATGTTTAGATTGCAAGCTTTCTCGATAAATGTCCGATTTTTTCTGTTTCTATTATTTAAAAAGAACTTAAAAGAGCGAAGAACTGAAATCTTGAGAGTAATTACTAAACAGACCAAATTTATGAAATAACTGAAAATTGATGCGCATGATTTCAGCACTTGATTCACATGCGTAAATGATATTCATGAACACGTAAAATTGCTCGAAAATCGCAAAGTAATGAAATTCTTATACAAAACTACCCTAAGATCATCGAATTTAATATGAAAATGATATGCATCCCAAAAGGTTAACATATTAATCTCTCCTTCGCTTTCAGATTCTCTCCAACAAATTTCTCCTTTGTGTGTGTGTACAAAAGTTTCTATACAACATCTGTTGTACTAAAGCATCGAAAACTCAAACACTATACAGCATATAAAGAGAAACACAAATATAGCATAAACATTCGTTCAATGGACACTTGATCAAAAATATGCACAATAATAACAATGTATACAAATTTTGACATTAGGTTTACATCTAAATCTTAAATGGCTCTGCAGCAGTTCTACACAATAGACATAAGTTTATGTAATGACTTTTACTCAAGACCACTCTTTACATAACCATTCCAATTACCTGATCAATCAACTAATCCCTAAGCAAGCACACATAATACTTATTAAAGAAACTACTAAATGAACAACTTTCTTTTTGAAACCCTGAATCTTAAGATAAGGAACGACATATAGTCTTTAATCTCGAACGAATACGAAATGGAGTAAAAATGTTTTTTCTTTTTTATATAAAGATATAAATTCTAAATTATTTCATAGCAACAGGTCGATGATTAACATCGGGCTCGAAAGGCAAATGCCGCACTGTAGAAGAGGAGCCTTCGTGACTGGCAATCGACTCAACAGGTTGACCTGGAAGTGTTATAGACATCGACGGGTCAACTGCAGACAATTCATCAGCTAATGATTGACTGGAGCCATTGCGCTGTAGCACCGATAATAATTTCGGGTTCGTTGTAGCTAGCTTCTGAAAATTTAAAAAAAATTTGGAGGCATTTAAATTCTAATTTTTTTTTTTTTTTTTTTTTTTATTAAAAATCCTTCAAAAATTATCTAGCAAATCTCTCTCTTACTACAGCACCCTTTAAATTATCTACATAATGCAGCTGAGATAAAATTAGGCAAGAGAATTCCGCAGGTGTAAAAAAAAAAAAGTACCTGCAGAACAGAAGCCGTTGTGCGACTGAGAGAATTTTTCATTGGCGTATATTCATTTAATACAGAAATACTAGGCCGATGTTTTACAGCTTCTTGTAGAACAATCTGAAATATAATAAACGATCCATATGTTTTGAACGAATAACTACATTTTTCTTCCTATTTATATATATATATTTTTCCACTTTCTTTTTTTAACGCAAGCTCTCGTTGTGTTGCAAAAAATGTTTACTTGAACAATTACTTTATTGTTCAATGAAAGCTGCAGCAATAATATAACTGTTAGAAGAAGGAAAATAACAAAAACTTACATCAGAATTTTCAGTATGCAGAGCTGGCGGGACTGTGGCTACTGAAGGTGCATTACCGCGTGTTCGGCTCATAATAGAAGCCAGTTTAGCTTTTCGTATTTCACGCTCACGTTGTTCTTTCTCTAAAAGTTCATTTTGAATTCGACGTTTTTCTTCCAATGAATTTTTCTCTTCCACCAATTTCAAATCTTCTGCAGCAGCTTCTATTTCATCTGCTTTCAATGTTGAATCATTCTGAGTTGTTGATTCAACTTCTTCTTTGGCAGGACTTTCGTTTGCCTCAATGGCAGATACACCGTTTTCTTTCTTATGCTCTATTATTTCGTGAGATTTTTGAATGATTCCTTCCTTTTGTCTGCTATCTCCTCCAATTTCGGGATATCTTTCATTTAAAACTAATGATTCTTTTTGTACGAATATCTGAAATAGAAGTACTGATAAATCATATGAAATCAAAATTCATGCTTTTTTGCTTCTATTTCGAAAATTCCAAAAAAAGAGAAAAACAATAAATTTTTAGAATTTGCTTTGAATTTTCCATTGAAAAACAAACCTTCGCTGCACTTTCTACATTTTCTTGTTCTTCATCAATAAGTTTAGCCTGTGATGAATCTGGACATAGTGAGAGAGGATTGGGAAGGGTAATACTGTTAATCATAAGACTATTGGTACCATGATCTATTTCTGATATTTTCATAACATCTTGCAATTCAATTCCGGCTTCTTTCAAAACATCACTTTCTTCCTCTCCTTTCTCATGCATTTCTGCTTTCTGATCAATAATCATATTAATCATCGTAACTGTCTCTGCAGTGTTTGTCTTCGCCTCATTCACAGAATTATCTTCTTCTTTTGATGAAAGATCAACCAGAGGAGTATCTTCAACAACTGTGGCTTCTTCTACTTTTCGGTCCGGTGCACTTTCAAGAATTATCTTCTCCTTACTACCAACACCACCGTCCCTTACATCACTTCTTACAAATTCAGATGCATCGCTTGCAGTTTCCGTCCTCTTCTTCCCACCACAAATCTCCACCACAGTACTTTTCTCATCCAATTTTTTGGTTTCGTTGATGTCAGGAATTAAATTCACTTCTTTTATACCTACGCTATTTCCAATTGCTGTTGTAGCCATATCATCCTGAACTTTGACATCGTCTTTTCTCAAAATCATTACTGTTCCATTCATTTCATCACCAGGTAACTTTTTCAGTATAGCTTCAGCCTTGGTTTCATTATTTGTTTGTAGTCCAATCGACTTATGAACTGTTCTTGGCACAGGTTTAGCTTTCGAAGCATTCGTCTCAGTTTTGGAAGGCCTGAAATGAATGGCATTACTGGCCTAAAAATTAAGAGAAAATCAAATCAGTGCAATATATTACAGAAAATCTAATTCGAGCATTATATCATAATTGGTAATCATAAAGTTAGCAAAATGTCACCTAGATTGCATCGTTCGAGATCTCTGTTCATACACTGGAGGCACATGTTGTTGAACAAGCCTTTTCGTTCTAACTGATACTTCAGTCACAGTGGATGGTGCTGTCTTTACAGCAATTATCGGACGATGTGCTGTAGATTGACGAACTACAAAGTTTTTTCAAGACACCTACTTACTGCTGTAGAGATAGTATTTGAAATCACATCTCGCCTCATGAAAAAGTAATCGACATCGTTAATTAGAAAAAACAATATTTTAAGCAATTACAAGCAATTGAAAAATAAACTTTAAAACTTCAACAGATTGACATTGTTCAAAATACTAAAAAAATTACAGAATGTTTGATTGATTTTTGCAGTTTTCTTTGGTTTTGGTGTAAACATCATAGACTGTGTCATGCAATTTGATATACGCTTTTGGTGTGACTTTAATTCTGGTCGAGCAACATAGAGGCTTCCAGTCATTGACGTTCCGGGCGTATAATTACGCGAATCACAAGGTGGGGTTAGTGTTAAATGGCTAGATGAACCAGATGCTGCAGTTGAACTACGATCAGAAGGCATGAGCTTACGATCACAGATCTGAAAAAAAAAAGATTCACATAAAATTATTTTAAAATTGACAGGATAAACTACCAAGAATAGCTTATTCAAATTTAAACTTCTTAGCATTCTGAAATATAAGACCTGAAATATAAACCTTTTGCTCCCTAGTAAGCTGTGTCAGATATTCCAATTCACGAGGCGTGCTGCTGCCGAATGCATATACTGGTCGTGATTTATGCTGTACTGTAAGACGTGACGCCAATGCATGCACTTTTGCTAACATTGCCTAAGAATAAACTGTTAAGAATATTAAAATGTATTAAAGAGTCTAAAAAATTCCAACGAGAGTTTTTCTACTGTTTAATATAACTGTTGAAAATTGATGATAATAAAAAATTAGTTTTGATTACTTCCTTCTTTTCCTTCTCTTTTTCTGCCAAAACTTGAGTGCGACGATCCAAAACCGCTTTTGCTCGTAACATTTCCCGTTGCTGAGCTTTCCGTTGTTTTAGTAGACGCTATAAAGCGAAGACGGGATGATGCAAAATGCCAATGATGAATAAATGCATAAGTGAAACTTATAAATTATTTACGCTAAGTATCATATACTAATTTGAAACGATGTTTAAACTGAATGTTTTTTGAACTACAAAAACATCGAATAATCGCAGTCATTAATAATCTCTTTTCACACCTCTAAAAATAATGCTAAGATAAGAATAGTGAATAATGCAGAAATAATACTTATATGTGGTAATACAAATTTACTTCTTCTTTCTGCGCGATAGCACGAGCCATTTTTTCATCTTGCAGTTTTCTTGCCAATTTCTGTCTGCAAAACAATAATGTGAATGGAACAGTGGCACTTATACACTCATTCTCGATAAATTATTTTTTTCTGTCGATCTCATGTATTGCGATCGTCCTAGTTCATCCAATTAAATGGTCATCGTACAGAAAATATATAAAAATAAGTAGTAAAACTTTTTCCCGAATTTTTTAGATCATACAGTGTGTTACTTCTATTTGTTAAATGTAATTTCTAAAATCTAAAAATATTTCATTGATGTCAATCTCGTATATATTATCTCTGGTTGTTCGGTATGCTCGGACACATTTAGTATGTCAACGTCAAACACC
The DNA here is from genome assembly GCA_002249935.1 of Onchocerca flexuosa. Classification (NCBI taxonomy): domain Eukaryota; kingdom Metazoa; phylum Nematoda; class Chromadorea; order Rhabditida; family Onchocercidae; genus Onchocerca; species Onchocerca flexuosa. The sequence goes on along the minus strand of KZ269977.1, from coordinate 2,936,968 downwards.
GTTGAGGTCTATCCTCATATAAGTGATGCAACTGATAACATAATCTAACAATCTAATTCCACTTAACTTCTATTGAAATCAATAAATATTGATTTCACGTTTAAAAACACATTAGAAAAATTCGAAATAATAATTGAAAACACCGTTTTCAGTAAACTTTCTTCCCAAAATGCCAATTCTTTACAAAATTTACATAAAAAAGCACCTCTGTTCGATTTCTTGTTGTATAGCTGCTCGTCGTTTGGCCACTTCTTCAGCATTATCCTTCCGAGCTGAACCCATGTAGCTGGAGCGATTCATTGCTATGTTCCGAATAACATCACCCATCGTTTATTCGACTTAAAATTAATTTGTTACTGAATATGCATAAAAACAACACCTGATTTACTATGTCACTGCTACAACAGCAAATAATTTACAACGAATTAATGACGTTCAAAACATTATTGATCGATAATTAAAGATGAAATATCTAACCTAATCTTTGACTTAATCTGAAAAAATATTATAAATAAATTTGACCAGTCAGAAATAATTTATGCAAATTCAAGTTCTTCTAGGAACTAAGTTCGCATGATAATACTGAAGAGAATTGTAAAAAATTGAAGACGCTTAATTTTCTGAATGATCCAGACTGAATGAGTTAAAACCACATAATTTCAACTTTTTCTAATAAATCGATGAATAGTAATATACCAATACGTCTGCATTACTTCAAATGATGAATTTTTAATATAAAATAGCCTATGGTTACAATGAAAGATACGACGTAAAAAAAAGAGGAACAAGGATGATGATACATGTTAGATAGGATGATTCTTATATTTCCAAAAACAATTCTATAGATCTATTTCAATTAAAAATATGGCGCAATGTACGGAGGCGAACATGTCGCCAAAAACGATCTTTGAAATAATACAATTCGTTTGCAAAAATATATAAATCATAGAAAACAATGACAATTGTAATAATGATATGGATAAACCGAATCATTCTTTGCAATTAAGATGAAGAAAATGCAATGAGTTGTGAGAGGTAGAGACTTGAAATATAATTTTTCTTATCCAACTTTTATCTTATAAAACAAACTACTGCTTACTGCAATTTATAGGATCTAATTTCATGAAAAAAGTGCACTTGAATACAATAATATATATTTAATTCAAAAATTACAAGATGATGTTGTTCAGACAACTTCGCCGGTGCAGCAATTCATCACTCGTTGTTTCAAAGAACGAATCCAGACTACAAAAAGAAAAATACAAAATGATTGTGATGACATATAATAACATCAATTATTACAGCGTCTTCGATATGCAGAGAAATCGATTGACATTGCAACGAAACTATCAAATGACTCATTTATATTCAAATTATAGATGAAATGCATCCAATGCGAGAGATAATTACTTCAAAGTTATGTTTTTTGTCACGATCCTTGATAAAATACTATCAAGGTATGACTGAGAATGACATAATTTTATGTTTTATTTAACACATACTTCGATACATTTTGCTGCGCCATCTTTCAGCATAGCACTAATAAAAAAAGATGATCCGCAGAAACTCGCTCATTAAAAATTAAAAAAAAAAAAGTTGAAGAGAAAAATCGGAAGTATCATCCAAGCTCTCAATAAATGCCATTCAATTATCGGCAAATAAACTGTGAAGAAAGAAATAAATGATCCTTCTGGTCCAAATAAGAGAAACAGATTTATCCACAAAACTGACATAATATTTAAAATAACTCGACAAACATCAAAGCAGCTGAAGATGAGAATTTACATACCGTTACTCGCTACTTCTCCATAATTAGCATCGCGCGGGAAATGTTCCATGTCCGCTCTGCGATACTAACCTTTGTAAATAACGAAATAGTGTGGAACCAACAGAGAGTTTTGACAAGCACTACAATTGAAAATATTCCAAATAACGAGACTTTGGAAGGGAAAAAAAAGTGATAAGAAGGAAACGATGAAAGGTCACAGAAGATGACAAATGTACTTAACAATGTTGTAAACAGTTGACAAGATCGACTTGTCTCCTCGATGTTTTCGTCATCCAAGACATATGAAGTGTATTAGAAGAATTGAACAGCTAGTTGGTATTACTTACCTTATCTTATCCTTCCTATCAACATTACCTTACGTCACCCCACCTATCAACAGGTTCTATCCAATGGATCCAACATTTATCATAAACATGACAACATAATAATAAGATTGAATTGAAATCTTTTCCTCGAAATTAAAAGTGATAATCAGCATGTCACAACAGACCAAATGAGTCCTAATACTATAAACTATATAATCGTCAAACGATATATGAATCAAATTGATGGATCAACTTAAAGCATTCATAAATTAGAAGTAACTTGTTCATTCCAAATTATGAAGCATCAAAGCAAGAAGAGATAATATTCGTTCCCAGCAGTGCAAAGGAATTTTGTCCATTATTTTAGCAGATGCAGACGATAAACAAAAACATAACTAATTCTTCAATGAACTTTGGAGAATTTTAGGGATACAAAACTATGCAAAATCAAAAATCATTGAGCTGATTTGGGAGCTTCTGTTTTGTCTATGTTGATTCGTTTTTGATAGTAGTCAGGATATAATTCTGTTCTGACTATGTTCTGATAATTTTTCTCTATGTTTATGCCTGTTTTGACTGGTGATTTTGGTAACTGGATGTTATCTTTGATGTTTGAATATTCCTATGATGGTTTTTTCTCGTGTTAATGCTTTATCTTTTTGGTTTACTTTTGTGGCTTACTAAAACAATTATTAGTCTTTTTATTGGAGGTGATCCTGGTAGTAGTTGGACTTTTTATCCACCTTTAAGAATTGACAATCAACCTGAGTAGTCTTTGAATAATATGATTTTGGGTTTGCAAATATTGGAATTGACTCTTTGTTGGCTGCGATTAATTTCATGGTCACTACTCAGAACATGCGTTCCACTATTGTGACGATGGATTAGATTAGTTAAAATAATCTGAACCACTTTTGCACTATTTGTGGCTTTCTTCTGAGTTCAGAAATCAGCCAGTCTGATAGTAGCAAACACTTTACACATGCAATATAATTGGAACATCTAAGGAAATGTCGGATTGATATTATCACAACAATAGAATGCATAATAGCAATTTGAATACATACAAGTCTCCACCTAAAAAGCAAATAACATATTTGATGAAAATCAATTTCGATGGAACAGACAAAAAAGAGGAGTTACTTGATTTTGTGCCTTCTAATTCTTGTCTTCCTAAATGAAACAAGAAAAAATGATAATTCCCACTTTAACGAAATACTCCAATTTAGTAGCCAATCATTAAAAGATTTTAACAATCCGCCAAGTCTCAGAATCATCATTATAGCGCTACGCAACGATAAATTGTCATTTACATGTATTGTCAATTACATGATCGTTTCCTGACTTTTCGCCTCCTCCTTACTCTCTATTTGTTTTTGGCAATGACCTTTCCGTAAGGCGATCTTTACATTCCAATGAATATATGCTCGAGAACGAAAAGGACGATTGGTCATCATCTTCATAAACTGATAATATTTAGGACGATTAGTCACCATCTTCATAGACTGATAATATTTTTAAATAGGGTAAGAGAAAAAACACAATGCTTTTGAAAGTCTTCTAACAATGATATCTCAAAACTATTAAGCAAAGGAGAGATTTAATCCTCGTACTGCTTTAATAAATTGAAACAGATTTTATAATAGTCGTATTTGAAATGTCATTATAATGAACTTTTCTTGTAGGGAAAAATTTCTTGCTCATGGTTATGGCATATAACTTTCTATCTCAACGTCGAATAATTTCTCGGATCAAAAGCATCACAGATAAAAACCATTGTTTAGAAGCCTAGGATGAACAAAGCGATTCTATAAGCAAAATTATGTTCATTCAAATTTGATTTCAGTAAACATGATTTGCTTTGATAATCTTACAACCACATCATTTCACAGGAAATAGGTTTCTGCATTCAGTTCTAAATGCCCTTCATTATCTCTCAAACCACAGCATTTTTCCTGAACAAGCAAAGTGAATTTTAATGAATAGTGCACTTCAGAAGTTTCTGTAACTCATAAACGGTTAACTTTGGGAAAAACGCAGCCATCATGTTTACCAAATCCTTAATTACTCACTCTATACTACAATAAACTCTAGTCTTTAGTGAAACAGAAATAACGGCATGCCACATCCTCGGATACTGTTCGCTGTGTTCCTGGGATGCCACATCCTCGATACTGTTCGCAAGAAAAAAAGAAAAAAAACAGTATCCCGGAATGCAGAATTTTTCTTTGGAGAAACATTGCAAAAGCAATATCGAATAATTTTTTAGTTAGCTGAAATGATGATGGCTTCGATAACTAATAATATAAATTGACTGAAAATTAAGAAAACACTGACCAGCTCATATATTAATCAGGGCAGGCAGCAGTATCACCAATCTTCACTTTTCTTTTCACGAAATTCGATAATTAATTGTCGCATTAAAGTAATTCATTCGTACAATAATTAGTTATTGATTTAATAGCACTCTTCAGAGTTCTCAAGTTTTAAATGGGGAATTGAGAATGGCGGCAGAAGATATAACGGAATCGAAACAACAGCAACTGCAAGAAGATAAATTTATGCATCGCTAGGCAAATAAAACAGAAAACATCGTACCTCTTCAAGCACTCTCCGAATTCTTTTACTTGCAAAAATGAAGGATGAAAAGCGAAAGGAGCAAAACAAGTGCAGTCGCAACGTTATCAAAATTATTGTAAACAATTAGCAGAAACTCTTGATGAATCACTCCCACAATCAATCAATCATGAGGTTCAGAGTAATGAATGAATCTCGTCGATTATCAATTTTATCGTATTTTCGAAATTTTCTTTGGAGTCTCCGGACTTTTTTCATTTTGCGCTTGTACGACTACATTTCCTTGCAATATCCATCTTCTTTAAACATTAACACTGATAAATCAAATGTCAATTCAATCAATTTCATTTCCAATCCTAAACTTCTCAGACTTTTCCTCACGCTGACATCAAAAAAATGACAAAGTTCTTTGGATGGAAAATGTGAATAGAGAAAAAAAGTAAAAATGAAGTGTTACGAAAGAGTCAGAATGAGATGACAATCAGGTCGAATTATTATTAGTAGGGCAAAAAATTGAGTGTGGTAAGGAAAACATAAACATAAGGATTGGGACAACTATTCACTTCAAAGTGCTTAATCGAATTTTTCTATCGCCTACTCCCAACTTGGGAATATGAGTACTACCCAAAATGTCTTCACTGGATCTTCAAACTTTAAAATCACTTATGTCAAATGGTCTTGCGTTTATTCATAAAACTATCGTCATCGCCAGAGAAAAAATGGAGATTGAGTCAGTTTCTAATAAATGTTACATTTTCATGACGGTGTCATAATTCAGGAATTGTCAAAGAGAGGAAAGATATTTCAGTTTGATGGGGGAATCCGAATGGTTCGGGAAGGGAAGAGCAGTGGCATTATGGAACAGTGTGCTGGCTATGTTATAGAAGAGCACGAAAAATTGAAATGAACATTGATTTTGTCAATTTAGAAGTAAGCCAAGATATACTTGGTCCTAGAGATAGTAGTAATAGTCTAGGCTGTGACGGCAAGATGGCAGTGTCCATGACAACGTAACACCGAAAAATAGACGAAGCTAACAGCCCAGCCTACTCTCCTAGGATCAATCATTGATTGAGAAGATTCGTGGAAAAGAAGGCGACTCATTCGTTATCACTGAACTTCTTTCATGTGTCCTAACCTTTCTTGTATGTCCTAGGTATATTCATTTTCTTGTTCATTCTATCAATAACAATTATCTACCTCATTTATCACTCTTATCTATGAATTCTTCTGCGAATTGCGCTTTTGATTGGATCATTTCCTGCAACTGACAGCATCATTCTTTTTACAGTTTCATCCAAATAAGTTAGAAGAATTAAAATTTTAACTGCTTTCTTTTGTTACTTTTTCTCGCCAGGTATTATACCATTTGGAAAGAAGTGACTTTCAAATGCAAAAAAGCTAGATGGAACAAATGCAACAACAATCGCATTTTATGATAATTTAATATCGATGGAAATAATCCAGGACCATTTACATCAGCAGTTACCACAAATGTTTCAGTTGCAGCAGCAGAGTGAAGTAAAGTCGACCATTTCGCAACAATCTTAATTTCATAGAAATCTCCTTCATGATCCGCTAAGAAAGTGCAAGTATCCATACATCAATTCCTTCCCTTGTTCATGTCATTCTTAGTTGTTCATTATGTTTCCAGATCACTGAGTGATTTTCTGCGAAATATTTAGCATGGATTCATTCTTCCGGTCGTAATCAATGAAGCCATTCGAATTACGCATCATTTCCATCACTTTCCAAATGTTTTTTGAACATTGCACAAAAATCTGCACATTGTGTCAACACTCTCCGCATAATCGCAACTCTCTCACAAATAGATATTATTATAGTTCGCTGATTTTTCTAAAATTCAACTATTTTTTCAATTTTTTCACTTCTTTCCATGAAATAGATGGTACACATAGTAGAACTTGGAGTTTACAGTTTTGTAACGGAATAATCTTGTTTGGCTTTCAAGAATATAGCTTGAGAGGAAGGAATATCATCCGTTCTTCATTTCTTATGCAAATACCATGCAGTCATTCATTTTTTTCATTCATTCATTCAGTCCAATCCATCTATCATCCATTTAACAGATTCGGAAGAGATGCTCTCAAATTATTCGCAATATGCTGTCATCATGCGATCATACGATGATCGATGACTACAATGACTGTTCGATGCTGTTGCATGGCAGTAAAAAGAGCGCTAGATTTGTCAAACAAACTAAAGTGAGTGGAATTGCTGAAACAGAATTTTGGTGATATTGAGTCTTTTTTACTTCACCATTTCCTACAATGATAACTGGTAAATAATAGTGAAAAGAACATAATGGTACTGAGCAGAAAATTGAAGATCTTAGATCAGACGTAATGGGTGATATTGTGATATTCATCCTATTACGTCAGGTTTTTTATCAGTGCCAGAAGAGTCACTCACTTCTTTTTTTAGCGATAGAAATAATATAAAGCACGAGGAATTAATAAATTAAGGTAACTCTTTTCCATCGGCAGATGAGATGGAAGAACGAAAGAAAAATGGCTCGGAGAAGCTCGTAAGAAGGATGTATTTGATCCTCGAAATGACGGGAGTTTATACGTGAAAAAAATTAAGTATATTTACTCATTAAGAAAGACTATTGAAGTACAAGATTGTGTCAAAATTTGAAAACAATCAACCGGCGAACTTCCGGAGACCCGTGGTCAGTAATAAGTAGCATTTAGATTTTTATTTATATAGATTATTATTATTTCCCATTATTTGTCATTATTTAATATTATTATTTATTACGCAACAGTAAAAAATCAACAATATCAATAAAACAAATCTAATGATAAGTTTATAAAATAAAAAAGGGCGCCCTTGTTAGCGCGTGATGATTATTTATTATTATTTGTCATTATTATTAATTATCATTATTTAGTATTAATTATTATTTATTATGCAACAGTAAAAAATCAATAATATCAATAAAATAAATCTAATAATAAATTTATAAAATAAAAAAAGAGAAAACTAAGAAAAACCCGAGTCGGAGCATTAAACCGCTCTCATTGATATTCCCATATAAAATGATAGAAAGGGCGCCTTTGTAAGTGCGTGATGATGATGCGCATTTATTGGCGCGCGAGGGTCATCACACTGAACCTAGTTGAATTATTATTGCTAATCGTATCTTTTACTCAAGAAGGAGAGAGAGAGAGATGGGGTAAAAAAGGAGAATGACAGAAAAAAGGATAGACGGAGCTAATAAACTCCACCCCCTCACCTATTTTCAGTTGTCACGAACGTCACACGTGAAAAAAAGTAAGTATATTACTCATCACGAAAGACTACTGGAGTACAAGGTTATGTCAAAATTTGAAAACAATCGGCCGGAGAACTTCCGGAGATCCGTATGGCGTAACAGGTAGCATTTACATTTTTATTTATATAGATAGATTAGATATAAAATTATTATGCTTTATACATGTCCTTATTTTAATCAAAAAATATTTGCAAAAAAATAGCAGACAAAGAAAAGCCATATCATAACAGAACAAAACATCTAAAGAATGCATTTTCAAAACGTTGGTTCAAGAGATTAAACAAACACATATTTTTAAAAAAATTTTAAATTTTTAAAAAGGATTAAAAAAATATTCAAGATATCGTAAATAGTATGGATATTGAAAATCGGTCGAGGAAATATTCAACACAAAATGTTATGAATAACAAAATCCTGCTACTGCCAAAATATGTAAACAAAAAAAAGCTCGAACTTTACAAAAAATTTATAGGAAGCATTTACATTCTGCACTCTTTGATGAATGAGTCGTCAGTATTTTGACAGGAGAAGAAGATGAAATTACCACAAATGCCAAAATTCACTGCACTTTGTCCATTAGCTAAATTATTATCGACATTTATTGGCCTTATTGTGGCGCTTCTTTATATGCTTTGGTATCTTCACTAATCGATTCGCGCGCTTTTCTTCTTTTACAAGCCGTTTTCGCTCCTGAAAAAATAAGACGCATATACCAAGACGCATGCCAAAACGCATATAAATGCCAAGACGCATATAAATCTCTTAATCTGACGTTCGCATATATTTAAATCAATTCTTTAGGACATATAAAAATATTTTGCATAATTTGTGACCAAAACCTAGTTATAAAATAAGCATTTCAACAATAATTTACATATTTTCAATAACTTTGTGATATCATATTAAAACATTACTCAACTCGATCACGAAAAAACAAATCGTAATTTTTTGTTTGAAGATGTTTGTCTTATTTTAACTTTTTTTTTTCTTTTTTGTATTAGATTTCTTCTGTTTTATTTGATTTTTTGTCAAAGGGTTGAATAATGTTTTAATATTAGAAAGCCATAAGAATTTCTTGCCGAAAAGTTGAAAAATTCATCAACTTAAATAACAATACAAATAAAAGTGGTAACGTAAATCAGCTCTATTCAATCAGTGCAATTAAAGGCAGTGGTTCCAATGTTTCTTTTTCTAACGTAAATCAGCTCTATTGTTTATCAATTTCACAATATTTAGCGATGTGATAAAGAATCAATAATAAATAATAATCATATAAAACAAACCGAAAGTTACAACTTAATATAGCAGTGAAGCAGAAAAAGGATTTCTCTATATTATTAAAGGATATTGAAAAAGTCTGCAGATAATTTCCAGTGAACTATATTACATGCCAGTAAATTTTAAGAATATACAAAATGGAGGCATTATCTAGGTTAATGAATGCAAATATGTTTAATTAACAGGGAGAATATTTTATTCTACTGAAAAAAAAAAAAAAAAAAAAAAAAAAAAGAAAAAACTGCTTATCTCTACGAAAAAACTTGCCAAAAAAATTTTTATGGACTCTTTAAAAAAAAGATCCAAATTTTACTAAATTTGCAAATCCATTTTTTGCATAAATCTACGTAATTTGATTTATTGGACTTATTGAAAAGTTATTTATGATAAGCGAATACAAAAAATTTATTATTTTCAAAATTTTTAAAGAAACTACTATTATGCATAAATTTCGCTTCACAAACCTTTTTCGTATTTGGAGATTCATCTCGATTGCGTACATAGATGGTTGTTTTGTGATTTTTTTGCTCTTTTTCTTCCGAAGAGAAAGATCGTGTTGAGTCAGAATATTGATCCAAATCTCTTTGATCTTCTAATTCTGTATTTTTAAATTCATTTTCCTAGAACAAGAACTATGAATTGTAATGAAATATATCCAAGAAATGCTCTCTCTAATTAACATAATGATTATAGGAAATCTACAAAAGTAATCCATTTTAAGGTTTTTTATAAACTGAAACTTCTCTATAAAATAATTAAAAATGAGCCAGTAAACAACTTTATAGAATTTTATCATACAGATACATAAACATATATATTTAGAATAACTATTTCCATATTCCATTACGAGAAAAAAATGTTTACTACCAGAAAAAGTAAAAAATTATAAAACTAATTTGAAATGATTTTTACCTCATTTATACTTTCATCTTTATCGGTTTTCACCTGTGAGATCATTGTCTGGAATGGATTTGGAATTTCTCCACCATCTTTTGCAATTTGCTGATCACGTTCAAAGTAAAGCACTTGTTCCAGTTTTTGAGCAATAAAAGCATTCATAAACAGAGTATCATTTGCTAATGTTTCAAAGTTCCTGAAAACATGCTATAAAATAAATGACTTTCCTCTGAAAAAAGAGAACTTTCTTGAATAAGGGCTTTTAAAAAACTTAAACCTTTACTAATTTATTGCCTTCAAATTTGCCAACCTTAGGAATTTCAAAATTATTTCTTAAACCGGTGACATTAACATCACTATATATAATAAAACTCTATTTAAAAAAAAAAGTGCAATATCTATTAAAAAAAAAAAAAACTCAGGCCATAATGTAAAATTTGTTTAACTGGATGATAGGAAAATAGAATCTAAAGAATAATGTAAAGAGATTTGGTTACATTGACATAAGCATACTGCATATATTTGCAAAATTATTTAAAACAACAGAAGATAATAATGACTTTCACATGAGCGAATAAAGAACAGACAAAAAGAAAACTGAAAAATAAAAAAAAAAATTTTTTTTAAAATTGCAATGATAAACGAAAATTACCTTTTACTCATAAGTTTCTGTAAATCATTTTCCGTTTTGATGGATGGGTCAGCTACCAAAAGAAAAAGATCTCTAGTAGAAAGCACTGGAACCTGCAACTAACATTGTATTAAGCTCAAATCTAATAAATTCAATAGTTTCTAGAAATAGAAAAGTTCAACAAAAGACTTACACCCCTGCTTCTGAAAAATTTTGTGACATTTGAGCAATCTGAACGAAGAAATTCCAGCGAACGTGGATGATCATGCTCCACTGATTGTGATACATCAATTATGTATAACTTTCCCTCCATAACCATAATATTGTATTCGGATAAATCGGCATGAACCAGTCGACAATCTCGGTACATTTTTCGCATATGGCCCACTAATTCAACATAAAGCGCATCAGCAAGCTCAAACGACAGCTCAGCATCCTAAATTCAGTAAAATAAGCCTTTATCTCAATAAAAAATTCCGAAACTTCAAAAAACGAAAAGCTAATAAGAGCTTCCTTTGTCAGAAATGACTAATTATGTCACCTGCTCAAAATCGAAAAATTACTGGATTTAGAAACGAACTTTTAAAAGTGCTGCTGGCCAACTATTGATACCGATAAAATCCATGACCAGAACATTTTGCTTAACTATTATAGGTTTTGGAACAGGAAGCCCGGCCGAATACATTCGGGACAGATTTCTCATTTCTTTTTCTGCCCATACTGTGATCAATTTTCTTGGATTACGCTTGCAGTAACCATGTCTATATCTGTAAAACACATGTACTACTTGTTATTTCAGTGGAAGTTTTGCAGATAACTTAGAAAACCTGTACTGTACATATTAAACGCCTCTTATTAGTTAAAATAATATCGAAATCATCTAAAAAATTGAAAATCAATGCCAGAGAAATGTAAGAGAAAAATGGCAACCTCCTTATAAAGTTAATTACTATTTTTGCAAATATGAAATGCAATTCACAAGAATATTGGTAAAAAACCCAAGTGCAAAATTAAATAACCTGAATTCACCACTAACGTATCTATCGCGATCTCGAAAGATGAGTATACTTGTTTTATATACCTTCACGGCAAGACTTTTACCGTCAACTGTTAAAGCATGGTAAACATTCGCCTCTTTACCAGTACTAATACATCCTTCGATTTCATCAAAAATATCCCGTTGCAAAAGTCGTCTTAACACAAGCAAAGTACGTTTATCCAGAACCTTAAAAAGAAAGATAAAGGAATGAAATTAAATAAAACTAAATAGATGACTAATGTTAATATATTTCTATTCGATCGCACATTTTGCTGCCAAATTGTTCCATCGATCCAAACAGTTTCGCATCGAAAGAAAAAATCATTGTAAAACTCTTCTAATTGTAATATACTATACTGTACTGTTGAATGAGGAGTATATTAAACACGATTATTGAGAATAAAACATAACATTTCGATTTCTTCAAATAATACGTAAAAAAAGTTCCATTACCTGTTCTGCAGTTGCTCGATCAGAACGATCTTTACATAAAGTCTTCACCGAAGAAAATCCTTCCATTAGCTTCCGATCCCAGAACTCTCCAAGACCAGTTCGACCTGCAGTGAATGTTACTCTTGCGGAACTATATCAAAATTCGCATCTATTAGAAAGAATCCAGTAAAAAGTGTGATCAGGCTATTAATTTCTTCCATTAATTTTTCAGTTCTAAATTGCATATCATTTTTTTTTTAATAATCTAGACATCTATATCATAACAACAGTACAGAGATAATTTTTATGTGGCCGCCTCTAAAGGAGAGAAGTCAAATTCGTCACTAAACTAAATCAGTAAACAAATTATAAACATGAACAATTTGCAATATAATTGGTTACAAGGCTTCAAAAATGTAATTTATTACAAGACTGCAATATAATTACTTTTTCAGTATATGCTAGCTGAAACTCAATAATGATAAGTATTTCGATTTAAGGTGAAAACTTACTTGATATAGCATCCATCGAATTAGCAATTAACTGAAAGAACATTTGATCAAAATGACTAGCATAATTACGGCAAAAAAAGGGTAGAACAGAAAAAAGAAATAAAGATCAAAACCTGAAGTCATACCTTACTGCTGTTGCCGAACTTTCGAATAAGATCTAAAAAACAAGGCAGTTTTAATGAAACAATAAAAATTTCATATCAAACTGCAAATAAATAGGAGCACCTCCTAACCCTTTCTTTAACAAACTGAAATCAGTCAAGTAGTGAAACAGTAACTACCTACATTACTAATTAGTCCTGGAAGTTTCTTCCATAAGTACAAAATAATTTGTAGATGTTTTCAGAAAAAAAGAATATGCTAATTTCTGTTTCGTTCAAGGAAAAAAAAAAAAAAAAGCAAAGCATAATAAATCAAAATCATTTAATTCGCTACAAGTATAAATTTACCATCATAATCATCGTCATACATCCTCACCCAATCATCATCTTCATCTTCAACATCGCTATCATCATTTTTTTCATTATTTTCGGCAAACTGTTCTTTATTGACAAATTCCCAACTGTCTTCACTAATAACTGGGATTCTCGCCATTCTGCACAATGAAGCTTCCAAGTTTCGGACGATGATTCAATTCCTCGTTGCAATTACAATCTAATCAAAACAATACGATGATTATTAGATACGTAATGTAGTCTGTACGCATAGATAAGATATGGTACGTAGAAACAAGTGTGTTATTTGATTATCTATGCAACTCAAAGGGTCCTTTACATTTATAATTCATTTTTTCATAGTAAAACATTCTTCATTCATCAAAAAATGCATAGTATATGAGAATGACATACTTCTAACTATATAAATATTACCGGCAATAGAAAAAGATTGTCTTTCAGAACTCCTCGTTATTCTGAATTAAATAATTAATGCGGATGGGTATGAATACTAGTGCAAGCCGACTTCCTAAAACCTGTAACGCATGATATCAACAGTTCACACTACTGCAACAGTATATATTAAAATTTGTCCTTGTATAGGAGAAACTATAAGCATATTTATGTGAAGTTGGAAGAAATATTAAGTGTTTGTTAATAATCCAAGAAGCCATTAAAAATAAACTCATATGAAAAGAATGAAAAGAAAAAGCCCTGTTTATATGTTAAAATTCGCATTACTGCAGAGTGTCACGAAATTATGAGAGTATAGTATATATGAAGATTATGCGATTACTAAGGATATGATATAAAATTATAAGGGTATAACACACATAATCTGCGAACAAATACGAAATGCTTCCTTGTTTAATTATGTAATTGATCAGAGTCATTCATTTAATGTGAAGTATTTTCTACTCAACGAACTGATGTGCACTGGGCTAATGCATCATAGCTTAGACTAAAAATTGCATAAAATATAGTTGACATTAAAAATAAAAAAGTGAGGGAAGAAAATGAAAAGTTTTATTTCTTTCAAAAAAGAAACAGAATTTGAAAGTTCCTTCCGTAAATTTCAGAAATTCAAATAATCATTCACAGATTAATTGCAATTAGTAACAGTGAAGGGAGCATAAAGGGATATATTTTCGCCCCAAAAAACATATTGGACCTTGTTAGCCATTTATTTGCGACATTTCCATTGCTAACGGAAATTCCTGTCAAAAGATTGCTTTACATCGTTCGGTTCTCTCCACCAACTTCTTACGAAGCAAATTCCCCCACCAACGAACCACAAACCCTACCAAAACCTGTATTTTTGCTATAATTTAAGCTCGGTCTCCATACCAAGCCATTTAACACATGTGTCACTGTGCAAATGTCTTTCCCATGAAATTTTTCATGCAGCAGGGTGCGCAGTAGGTTTGGCCATGCGAGGGTAGATGGATTTTATTGTCATTCATTCTTATCATTCACAGCATCTATACAAGATAGCTACTTTTTCCACTCCAGGAATACTTTTATGAGAGGATATTTCATAGGCATTTTCGAAATAAAGGATAGTTTTTGTTACTATTGTGGTATATGATCAGTATAGCTATGAAAACCAGTAGTAATGATGCGGAAAGAAACAAATGGATACATCGGCTCTCAGAAGAAGAAATCATCAAGCGAAGATTGTTCTCTCGTAATTCTTCTGTACTTAAGAACTCCATTTCATTATTCCTTAGTTTTTGAAATCATATAACTTTTCTCGCTGCAAATCGTCCATTACTCTCATCATTCACAGCGAAAAATTTATTCTGTGGTTCAGGAACATTTTATGATGAATAGTACAATCAGAACTAAGTAGCCATATTTATATAGAAAATATATTCATATTGAATTCAAATAAGCTATTTTCAAATTAGAATTATCACAGAGAAAAGATGAAAAACTTAGCAAGAAATACTGCAAGATCATTCAAAATAATCAGCTAACACTGTATATCAGTATGGGATGAATAAATATAGATCATTCCATGCAACTTTATAAATTTTGTTAAAAAAATTCTTTTTAATAAATTGAATTAATTCTTCATGATTTGATGCTAAAGTGGAAGTCACTTGAAAGCATTCCAAAAAAATTCTGATTCCTAACTATAATACAAAAAACTATAATGGAATACAAATGTGCCAAGTAAACTAACAGCATAGTTATTTCAGCTTTTCAAATTAGAATTAAAGATTATTTTAAGCTTTGAAACTGAATAAGGAATTTCCCCCTAACTTTAAAATTCAATGAAGAAAAATGACCAATGACATGAAACTGTACATAATGCGAATAAAAACAGATAAAATTTATAAGAGGCTTAATAAAGCATCAAAGAATATTCCAAATTAGAAAATCATCGTAACCATGCTATATACTTAATTTATGGGACATTTTCTAATAATATCAAGTTGAAATGACATATAAAATAATAATAGATAGTAAGCTGAAAAGAACAAAAATTAGCAGGAACATGAAAATTTGAAAGGATTTCCAAATATATCAGCTTAAAATATTGATTTTTTTTAAAAACTACGGCATCTAGTGAGATATTCGTCACTGTTTAACAATCTCTTTAAATATTTATCAGATAAATTACTTGCGAGGTGAATATTTCGGATTTCGAGGCATTTCTGTGAAAGATTGGAGTTGATATTTAATCATATCTTTTCCCAAGTCGAAATTCAACGTTTCCAGTTCATTTTTTTGCGAAAATAACATTTTTATATCGGAGTGAACATACAATCTACCACGACGATCTGTTGCCAAGCTGGAATAACTAGATTTTTTAATATATAACTAGATTTTTTCTTGACGTCACATTATAATTTCTAAATCATTCCATAATATGATAAAAATGCACTATTCACTTGGGAGAGATGTAACATTAGCAAAAACATTTGGAGACAAGAATGATCTCATTTCCAAAATGAAAAAATCAGTGGAATTATATAACTGTTCATTCTTTCTTTACTTTTTGATATAAACATCAAAGGGAAGGAGGACAAAAAATAATAGAAAAAAAGTGTTTAAATAGGCTTCGAAATATACATAGGATTTGTGGAGAAATAAAAAACAAGCTTCTCAAGGAAGCTTAATACTACGCTTAGTAAGTCGAGGGTTTACCAACTTACGAATATAAACCTAAAATCCAAAATAAGTCTGGAGTAGAAAATCAGAAAATGGCCACCTTAGATGAATTAGATATTTAAGCCAAGAGTGAAGTACAACATCATACGAGCATCCCACTGGCATGAAAAATGTACGTTGTCGTAAAAAGGTTTGTGAAGAAGGCGGCATGTCACTGACGTCAAACTTGACTAAAAACATTCGTACCACAGTACCTTGAGGGTTGAATAATACCTACAATAAAATGATTTCAGTTTGTGATGAACTTTATTTATTAATTCTTAAAGCAAAAGATGGAAAAAGGAAAATCAGGACCAATGATATCCTGATGCTCACTATTTGATAATCAAAAAATGTTCAATAAAACTACCGACTTTTTCCATTCCATCAAATACTGCGAATGAATTGGCGATCCTACAAATTTTCTTAGGTATCTGTTGATTCTCTACTGGGTGGTGTGTTTCCCACGACGGTTATGCCATTACCGAAATCGAAAAATGACATTTTTGCGATTATTCCTAGACGAAATTTTGTACGGTTGGTGACAAGCCTATTATTAGCTACTTCGGAAGATTTCAGGCAGCTCTATAAATGAACAATTTTTCTCAAAAAATCCGCTGTAACGATTCTGAATAACTGTCGGAATAATAGAATCCATATAAATAATTACCGCCTGTAAAATGCCTTTTCTAGGAATTCTGTAACCTTTGCGCATTTTTTCCAGTGAACAAAAACCCTGAAAATCATTAAAATAAACGATCCCAAACTAATACAGAAACAAAAATCTCAAATTATTTCAAAATTCCCTAATAGTGTCGAAATAAATAAATCATGATCAAATAAAATATGGGACAAATAGCTATAAATTTTGAGATGAAATTTATCATCAAACCATGTAAGGTAGAGGCGCTTCATCTTCAGGCATATTGAAAAAGAAAGTTGTGACTGGCAATGAAAGATGAGGAGAACAAGTTTCATCGCTTGCTGCTACAAAATTAATTTTATTTGGGGATGATTTTGCTAGTATCGCCAATAGAAATTAAATTTAAAGCAAACTGGAATTAAACAATTTCAAATCAATTACTGTTTTATTGTGGCCAAATGAATGAAAGCTTTTTAAGGCATCTTTTAATTAGCTGAATGTTTAGTTT
This sequence comes from Onchocerca flexuosa, assembly GCA_002249935.1. Lineage (NCBI taxonomy): Eukaryota > Metazoa > Nematoda > Chromadorea > Rhabditida > Onchocercidae > Onchocerca > Onchocerca flexuosa. The sequence continues at coordinate 2,919,463 of KZ269977.1, read as the reverse complement.
TTTTAAAAAGAATAAATTCACATTATCGATTTTAATAAAAAAAAATTATCAACGCACCAATTTGAAGATGAAAACCGTCTAAAGATGTGACCAAATCTAGGCGGCCGTTCAAAGCACTTTCTTCAAAATTACACAACAAGCCATTACTTGAAGTCGTATTTTTCTTGATAAATCCACTTCCATAATAACTTGGATTATTGTTTTTTTCATCCCGGACTCTACAACGCCAAAATTTTTTTTTTTCTTTAAAGTTTCGTTTTCGAAACTTATTTATCATATTTTTATTTTCAGTACTGCAATAACAATTAATATTACTTTAAATACAATTCTATTAAAGTGAAAATTTGTGAGTAGCATACTTTTATTTATGTTAGGGACGATAACGATGTCGGGCTACAAAAAATTGTCGAAAAAAAAAAACTGCCATCAGTCATAAAAATCAGAAAAATGTTTAGATTAACTTGATAACACTGCAGCGGCATTTACAGAGATCATGATATGATGAATAAAATACTAGAATAATAAGCTGCTAACTTCAATAAAAAATGAGTTCTCGCTCCTTCTCTAGCCGTTTTCTCGAGGACTCTGTTTCTGGTATCTTTTACTGGCTGGTCTTCAACAAATTTTGTTTCATTGCGGCTGAAAGGTGCAGGACTAGAGTTTAGAGGCAGACCTGTCGATTTGGAAAAAGCTTTGGACGCTGTTGACATGAAACGAAATGCAGATGCAATAAGACTTCGGCGTGGCAGTGTTTCTCGACGTGAAGAAAGCGATGGCGGAACTGCCTGTGGTGGAAATTCAATTTCTTTTGAAGATCCTGGTGACAGTAAACTCTCAACAACAGATGACTTAATAATCTGTTCATTTCCCAATAGCATCTTTTTATCCTTAGCTGTAAATAATTTATGAATGACAAGGAAGAAAAGAGAAATCACAGTAGGAATTCATCACCATACAAATATATATAGTCAGTAAATGCCATTAAAAAGAGCAAAAAAAAAAAAAAGTTTTCGTTGCAAAAATTAGAAAATATTTTTGCATTCCCTTATTTTTGTTTAATAATTTGTCTTTTACATCATTTCGAAAAATGAAAAACTGACAAATTCGCGGACCAAAGTTAAATGAGATAAATTGCTAGTATGAATATCTTTAATTAGCAACTATTTATATTTCCTTCTGAGGTCATAAAATGTTCTGAATGCTATACTACCTTTCTCAGCGTCTTCAGATTCTATTTTTTCCATCTGATTGTTTTGTTGATATTCAGTTGGTTTGTAAAAAAATGGAATTTCAGATGACGATGCAGTAAAATGACTCTCACCAGATAATACCTGTGAAAGTAGCAGCCACTCATCAGAAAATGATCTGCAAAAGTGACTTGATATTTCATACTTCGGAATTTTTCAAAGCATTAAAATGTGAAGAGGATAATAATTATAAAAAATTAAAAACGATGACAATTGTTACCCAGCAGATTCAGAACATGATGACAAATGCGAAGAACCATGATATTTTTTCCACTTAACTGTTACGTAAACACAAAACAAAAGATTAAGTCGCCCAAGAGGAAACTCATGTATTTCAAAATTTCTTAGCTGATCGCTCAGACAGACAGAATTCAGAGAAATTCTGAAAAAATTTATGAGCTAGATCTTGTATCGTGACTAGATCAAATAGTTAAAAGGCGTATGCTAGCTTATATAGTGTTCAATCTTATTTGTAATCCAAATTTGTTCAGAAAAGCAGAAACCTCAGACACAAAATTTAACAGATCTTGTTAATTTAGAATTTTGCGTATTTAACAAAAGAAAGTACATTTGAATTTATTTCGATAAAATGTATTCTGAAGAGCTGGTAATCATAAAAGAAGCAGACCTATATTTATAAACTGCATCATCTGACAGCTGCTCTTCACTACAAGTTAATCCAGAGTTAAGTTGTGAAAAATGCAAATAAGATCGTACAGCATTTTTTAGAAATAGGCCATCTAATATCTGCAATAAATGAAGCAAATAAAATTAGCAATGAATTCATTTCCATGAAAAAATACTTTCTAGATTTTTCTCTATTAATAACAATCCAAAAAAGGGAAAATATAATGCTGTATTTATAATCAAAGAGTGGGAATTTAGTGTATGTGGTTTACAAGTTGAAAATCTGACTTTTTTAAAATTTATTTAAAAATTGACCTTTTCACAAGTGTTCTCTTTTGGAACAATTTTAATCATCCACTCTTCAAGTAAAAAAGCATCTGTGCACGAAGAAAATTCCAAGTTGCACTGCCGATGTACAGTGAACGTATGTATGGATAGTAGAGAGCTAGTCTCAATGATTTCATGAGCTTTCTTAAGCATCTGTTCACTACATTCTGAATCTCCACGACTATCGATCACCAAACGCGCTATCTCCAAACCCAACTCCATTACAAATATATCTAATAAAGAAATGAAAAGAACAGCTGAAAATGATGAAAGAAAACCTTCCAAAAATACAAAATGAAATGATAATTAAATGTTTCTAAAGTTGCAAAACAGGATTTCTATTATCACTTTGCGCTTTAAAGACAAATATAATAATGCAAGCAGATAACATATAATCACTATTTACCTTTTATCCTTTCCAAAATTTCTTCAAACTTACGAATGTCAATGTATTATTATTATTATTATTATTATTATTATTATTATTATTATTATTATTATTATTATTATTATTATTATTATTAAGTTTTTCGTTAATATATTGTTAAGTTCGATGAAATGATCACCCAGAAAAAATTTTTAAAAAGCTCTCTTTCTCTCTCTCTCTCTCTCTATATATATATATATATATATAGAGAGAGAGAGAGAGAGA